>PVHT021183632.1:5854106-6078977 GCA_004024745.2 Catagonus wagneri
ACAAAAAAAAAAAAAAACCCAAAAAACTATATCATGTCATTTACTCCTAACTATAACTCTTTGAAGAGGGTGCTATTATCCCCATGTCACAGATGAGTGAACACCCTAAAATGGGAGAATGATTGTTCTGCCTCCCCTCGTTTAGGGATCGGAATGTCAGGCTCACTGAAGGAAAGAGGCTGCGTAGATTTATTCTGCAAACTAAGGTGCCTTCTCTCTGAAAAGATGCTTGGTCTATAAGCACACTCCCAAGACTGAATGAAGAGCAGACCGTGTGAAGGTGATGAATCACAGGCTCGTAACTGGGAGCTAACTCCCCCCAGCCTCAGCCTCTTGAATGACAAGTGCTCTGGCTGTGCTCCTTGGAAGGCCGACACCGAGCACCGAGCGGGGAGGGCTCCCTGGAGCCATGCGGCCCCACTGGAACGTAACAGCTCCCTGTTTTCTTCCTTTTCAGACCTCCGTGCTGCACATGTGTTCTCTTTTCCACGCATTTATCTTTGCTCAGCTCTGGACCGTATACTGCGAACAAAGTGCTGTAGCTACAAATGTCCAAAGTCAGAATGAATTCAGCTTCACAGCGATCCTGACCGCACTAGAGTTTTGGAGTAGGGTGACACCTAGCATCCTTCAGCTGATGGCCCATAACAAAGTGGTGAGTTCACAGATGAGTTTCCCCTCTTGGATAGACGCTTACAACATGTAAACTACTCTCAGTCCTCATGTTAGGAGTTTTTCTTTTTTTTTTAAAGACCTCAGTTGTAGGAGTATATACATGGACTGGCGAATTTTTATGTTATAAACTGGATGCTCTACCTGCATAATAATGAAAAACAAAGCGAGCAATGAAATTCAGTCAAAACAATTTTTGTTTTCTCTGTTTAGGGCCAAAGAAAATGTATCTGAAGCTTGTATCTTTAAGAATTGTCTTGGGAGTTCCCATTGTGCCTCAGTGGAAACGAACCCAAATAGGATCTATGAGGATGCGTGTTTGATTCCTGGCCTTGTGCAGTAGGTTAAGGATCTGGCGTTGCCGTAAGCTGCAGGGTAGACATGGCTCAGATCCCATGTTGCTGTGGCTGTGGTGTAGGCCAGCAGCTGCAGCTCCAATTTGATCCCTAGCCTGGGAGCTTCCATATGCTGCAGGTGCAGTCCCCCAAAAAATCAAAAAAAAAAAAAAAAAGACTTGTACTATGAAGTCGGAGTGTGAGGAGGGAGACTTATTTTTGGCTGTCGAGGCAATTTGGAAAAAACATAGCCAATTAGGTCATCTTTTAGAGCAGACTGATCATATGTGTTAATTCCAGGTAAGCTCAAAAACCTGAGAAGGGTCTCATTTTTTCGAGTTGCCCTCTGAGGACCTAGGCTCCAGTTCTGTCTTAATGTGGCTGGTTCACCTCACTGGAAAATACCTGGGGTTTGGATAACATGAGCCCACTTCATTGAACAAGCTTGGCTTGGTCCTGTGGAGTCAAGAATGAGGGTCTATGAAGGAATTTACAACCGAGTCCTTCAGTTCAGTTGGCTACTTTGGAGGAGGATTCTCAGCCGAGAAAGCAGCTTCCAGTGGCTTGGTTACGGGGTCTGCATCAGTAGAATTCTTACCTGTAGGGAGCAAGGGACCCGGAAGATGTCCTAATAATGAGTCCAATATGCCCAGAAACGCAGCAGTGCCACAGAAGGCATTCTGCCATGAGTTTTGATTGATTGAATATTTTTCTTTCTTTTTTTTTTCTTTTTGCCTTATCTAGGGCCGCACCCACGGCATATGGAGGTTCCCAGGCTAGGGGTCTAATAGGAGCTGTAGCCGCCAGCCTTTGCCACAGCCACAGCAACGCGGGATCCGAGCCGCGTCTGCAACCTACACCACAGCTCACGGAAATGCTGGATCCTTAACCCACTGAGCAAGGCCAGGGATCGAACCCACAACCTCATGGTTCCTAGTTGAATTCGTTAACCACTGAGCCACGATGGGAACTCCGATGATTGATTGAATATTAATCTAAGAAACATTTTCTTTTAGTTATAATTGGAAAAGGGATTCTATTTTTCCTTTAGTGAAACACTTTCTTTTCTTTAAAGAAGTAGATGTTACAAGGCAGTTCTGTAGGGAGAGAGGTATTTTTATTCAACTTAAAGGAAACTTATGTGAAAAATTTCAGGGTGCGCAAACATTTCTGACCATTGCAGAGACAATTACGTTTATTAGATCATAGAGTCTGGGCATACAAAAGCACCTAGAGATCAAGTATTCTATTCGGTTCTTTTACAGACGGTGAAACTGGGACCTTAAATTTAAACTAGAGTTTCAAAGTTTCCTTCTGCTGTCACTAGGTTTTTGACACCATAAATACTTCTCCTGCATATCTCTCCTAACATTCAGATGTTAGAAAGGAATTTGTTACAGATGAATTTCATACAAATAATGTTACAAATACATCTGAAAACTCTGTTAAACTACATAAACCAGTCTGGGAAAATCCCCCTGGAGTGTTTAAAATCTAGCTGTAGGGATTTCTGAAGAGGGCTATCATTTCTATTGTATTTTTTTTTTTTAGGGCCACACCCACAGCATATGGAGATTCCCAGGCTAAGGGTCAAATTGGAGCTGCACCTGCCGACTTACACCACAGCCGCAACCATACAGGATCTGAGCCGCGTCTGCAACCTACACCACAGCTCATGGCAACGCCGGATCCTTAACCCACTGAGCAATGCCAGGGATCAAACCCGAGTCCTCATAGATACTAGTTGGGTTCGTTACTGCTGAGCCACGAGGGGAACTCCTCTGTTGTATTTTCGAACTGTCATAATATGGCTGCCTCGTTCCGTGGCGAGCAAAGCTTACAACAGATGAGCAATAAATTAAACAGCCACTCTAAATGAAGAAACTGTGGAGAAAGGATCAAGATGGAGAAAAGTACCTAAGCCCAAGAATTCTGAAATTGGAAATGAAAGAAACAGAAGCCATTTATCCTCTGGTGTGAATCTCAGTGCAAAGCAGATTAGCGAGGTCAGTACCTGAGTCCCACTGGCCGCCCCGAGCTGGATGAGGAAGGCATGACATGTGCAAAAATTATAAAATTCAGTTTCTGGTTGAAGTTTTAGAGGTGAATAAACACCACTCCTTGGGGTCCCTGGGGCCATTGTGCAGGAAGCCCTCACGGGCATAGGGCCTGGGTTCTCTGTGGCTGCACACTGTTTCCCTAACACTGGGAGTGGAACTGATTTTCACGTTTGTCGTTTCAGATGGTAGAAATGGTGTGTCTCCATGTGATCAGTTTAATGGAGGCATTGCAAGAATGCAATTCAACAATTTTTGTCAAGGTAGGAAAATCTTACGATTTTTACGAACCATTTCTTGCTTCTAAACGCAAATGTGGATTTGTTTTGAATGCGCCTTCTAAAGAGGAAAATAAAACTGATTTAATTTCAACATTCCAAGCCGGGGCTGGAGGATTTGGGCTCCTATAACAATCCTTCACCAAATAGTTACTGTGTCATTTTTGCTCTTGCCCCGACACTGTGGCCAACTCTAGCTGGGTTAAATACGTTGCGCCATCATTGCACCCAACCCAAGTGGTTAAAATATCACTAGGGAGTGTTGATCTGAAAATGACCCTAGAGTAATATAAATTGGTTGGTGGAACCTTGCCTTGCAAGATATCCAGAAAACTAAGGAAAACAGTCTGTTATTGTTTGACTTGGTAGCTGGCACTTTAAGATAAATTTAGTTTCTCCTATACTATTCTAAATCACTGTCCAGTGTATGAAGGTAATTTAAGCCTGTGATCTATCTAGGGACATCAGAAACGTCCTAGTGTGATAAAAAGATAAAAGTGAAAGCGAACATGGTTTCTCAGTCAGTTCCTCTTATTATTTCTCTTCTTTTTTCTTTCCTTCCTATCATCCCACCTCTGTGTCTCACTGATTCTTTGTCCTTCCTTGTCTTGTGCCATTTCCTTCTTTGCCTTCCACGTCTATATTCCATTGTCTCGGCCACCATCACCCCCCCACCCCACCCCACCCCACCATCTGTTTAGAACTCTGTAACTTGCTTTTTCGATCTTTGACTCCCTTCAATAAAAGACACCTTGTCAAGTCAACTTACACATTTTTAGGGAAAACTTGACTGTTACCAGAAAACTGCAAGGTGGTTGGTTCAAATGGGATAGATGTAACTTACCTTGCTGGACAGTCAATAGAGAAAGTCACCACTGTGAGAGAAACTGTATGACTGACACCTGGATCCTCATACCTGATTTTATTTTTTACAGCTTTATTGAAGTATAATTTATATATGGTAAAACTATACATACTTTAAAGGTACAATACACATGTATTATACCCTTGAAACCATCACCACAGTCGAGATAATGAATATAGTCCCCAAAGTTTTCTCATACACATTTATTAGTCTCTCTTCCACCACTTCCTGTATCCCACCTCCTCATCCCCAGGCACCTACTGATCTGCTTTCTGGCAGAATAGCTTAGTTTGCATTTTCTAGAGTTTCATGGAAATATTCATATAGTGGTTATGCTTTTTTCTGCCTTCTTTCACTCGGAGTAAGTATATTGTGATTAAGCCATGTTGCATGCATCAATAGATTATTTCTTTTTGTTTCTGAGTAGTATCCATTATATGGATATGTCATTGTGTTTATCTGTTCATCAGTTAATGGACTATTTCTGAAAGTTTGAGCTATTTCTGAAAGTTTGAGGCTCTTACAAATAAAGCTGTTAGGAATACTCATGTACAAGTTTTTGTGTAGTTATAGGCTTTCATGTATGTTGGATAAATACTGAGTGGAATCTCTAGGCCATATGATATGTGTATAGCTTTTTAAGAAGTTGACAGACTTTTCCATAGCGATTGTACCCTGTTGACATTCACACCGGCAGCATGCATTCCAGTGCTGACACATCTTAGGCAACACTTTATGGAGCTAATCTTTAATTTTAGTCATTCTAAGAACTGTGTACTGATGTCTCATTGTGGTATTTTAAATTGCATCTTCCTGTGGACAATTGATGTTCAACATCTTTTCATGTGCTTGTTTGCTATCCTTATATTTGCATGATGAAATACCTGTTAGAAATTATTTGCCCATTTTTAGGAGTTCCCGTTGTGGCTCAGTGGTTAACAAATCCGACTAGGAACCAAGAGGTTGTGGGTTCGATCCCTGGCCTTGCTCAGGTACTTTAAGATAAATTTAGTGGGTTAAGGATCTGGCGTTGCCGTGAGCTGTGGTGTAGGTTGCAGACGCAGCTAGGATCCCGCGTTGCTGTGGCTGTGGCGAAGGCTGGCAGCTACAGCTCCTGTTAGACCCCTAGCCTGGGAACCTCCATATGCCGTGGGTGCGGCTCTAGATAAAGGCAAAAAGACAAAAAAATAAAAAAATAAAAAAATAAAAAAAATGATTCGCCTATTTTTAAAATCAAGTTTTTTTGTTATTGAATTTTAAGATACAAGTCCATTATCAGATGTGTGATATGCAAAGATTTTTTCCTATGGTTTGTGTTTTCATTGTCTTGTCAGTGCTCTGTGAAGATCACACACACAATTAAGAAGGTCTTAATATTGATAAAATAACATCTGTCGGAGTTCCCTTCATGGCTCAGTGGTTAACGAATCCGACTAAGAACCATGAGGTTGCGGGTTCGATCCCTGGCCTTGCTCAGTGGGTTAAGGATCTGGCGTTGCCGTGAGCTGTGGTGTAGGTTGCAGATGCTGCTCGGATCCCGCGTTGCTGTGGCTGTGGCGAAGGCTGGCAGCTACAGCTCCTGTTAGACCCCTAGCCTGGGAACCTCCATATGCCACGGGTGCGGCTCTAGATAAAGGCAAAAAGACAAAAAAAAGAAAGAAAGAAAGAATATCTGTCAAATTTTTCTTTTATGAATCATGCTTTTGGTGTTGTATTTAAGAAAATCTTTGCCTAATCCGTGATCACCAAGTGTTTTCTTTGTGTTTTCGTCTAGTTATTATACATGTTTTCTTCTGTTAGGTGTTAGTTTATAACTATGATCCATTTTTAGTTAACTTTTGTATATGTGTGTGGTAGGTGCTTTTTATGTGATTGAGGTGCTTTTTATTTGTATGGCTATCCTTTTATTCTAGGATTGTTTGTTAAAAATTCTACACATTGAATTGGCTTTGCACTTTTGTTAAAAATCAATTGAGCGTTTATGTATGATTCTATTTCTGGATGCTATATTCAGTTCTATTGATCTGTCTATTTGTACCCCATTGCCTAGGTTACTCTAGCTTTCTAATACGCCCTGAAACCATGTAGTATAAATCTTCTAAATTTTTACATCTATTTCAAACTTTTTTGGCTCTTCTAGGTCCTTTGCATTTCTAGATACATTTCAAAATCAACTTGTCAGTTACTACAAAAAGCTTGATGGAAATTTGGGTTGCGTGGAATATAGAGATCACTTTAAGGAGACTTGAGATATTAACTATATGAGTCTTCCAATCTGTGAACACAATATATCACTCCATTTATTTATGTCTTCGTTAGCTTTCCTCAACAATAATTGGTAGTTTGCCATATACAAGAATAGCATATTTTGTAAAATTTATTTCTGAGTATATAATAATTGTATCGTATTATAAACGGTATGATTTTTAACATTTAAATTTTTGGTACTTCACTGCTTGTATTTAGAAATACAACTGATTTTATTGTTCTTATACCCGGCAACTTGTTAAACTCAGTCATCAGTTCTAGTAGCTTTCTTGTAGTTTTCATCAGAGTTTCCATATAGGCACTTATGTCATATGTGATTCGCAGTAGTTTTCTTTCTTTCTTTTTATACGTTTTATGTCTTTTTCTTGTCCCATTGCTCTGGCTAGATCCTCTAGCACAGGTTGAGTAGAAGGCGTGAGAGCTGGGAACCTTGTCTTGTTCCTGATCTTAGGAAGAAAGCCTTAATTAAATATAAATGTTAGCTGTTAGTTTTTCATAGTTACCCTTTGTCAGGTTGATTGAGGATCACTTCTATTCCTAGTCTGCTAAGAATTTTTGTCAGGAATAGATGTAGGATTTGTCAAATGCTTTTTCTATGTTTATGAAGATGGTCATTTGATTTTTCTTTTTTTGACTCTTAGCAGAGTGAGTTTCGTGGATTGCTTTTTGAATGTTAAAGCAACCTTATATTCTGAGGCAAACCACATTTGGTCTTGATGTATTATTCTATTATATATTGCCGAATTCTATTTGTTAACACTTTAAAATATTTTCGCATCAGTGTTTATAAGGAATATTGGACTGTAGTTTTCTTTTCTTATAATAACTGTTTTTGGTTTTGGTATCAAGGTAGTGATGGCCTTATAGAGTAATTTGGAAAGTATTCCTTTCTGTTTTCTGGAAAAATTTGTATAGGTTTGATTTTTTTTCCCCTCTGGAGATACGTGGTCTAATTCACCAGTGGAACCGCCTGGATTTCGAATTTTCTTTGCAGGAGAGTATTAAATTAGAGCTCCAATTTCTGTAATAGTTATGGGACTGTTGAAGTTATCTGCTTATTTATTTATTTATTTTTCTTCTGCTTCTTTTTTACAACTGCACCTGCGGCACATGGAGTTCCCGGTCTTCGAAATGGAGCTGCTGCTGAAGTCTACACCACAGCCACAGCAACACCAGATCCGAGCTGCCTCTGTGACCTACGCCATAGCTCGCTGCAACGCCAGGTCCTTAACCCACTAAGAGAGGCCAGGGATCGGACCCGCATCCTCACCAACACTATGTCGGACTCTTAACCCACTGAAGCCACAACCGAGACACACAGTGTGTCTTTTGCTCTTATCTGCTTAGTCTTGAGCAGTCTTTGGTAGAATGTGTCTTTCAAAGAATTTGTCCATTTCATCGGAATAGTTGATGTTATTGGCATGAAGTTAATAGTATTCCCTCATTACACTTTTAATGTCTGTAGGACCAGTAGTTATGTCACCTCTTTCATCTTTGAAGTTGGTGACTTATGATCTCACTTGTTTTTTTCTGATCAGTCTGAATAAAAGTTTTTCAATTTTGGTGAGCTTTGGATTTAAAACAGCAACAACCAGCTTTTGGTTGGTTTTCATTGATTTTCACTATAGTTTTTGTTTCACTGATTTCTATTCTCTATTATTTTCTTTCTGTATTGACTTTAATTTCTCTTCTTTTTCTTGTCTCTTAAGGTGGGAGTGGAATTTGCTGATTTGAGATTTTTTTCCTTTTATAACATAAAAGATTAGTGCTTAGTGCTAAAAATTTCCATCTAAGCACTGGTTTAGCTGCATCTTAAAATTTGGTAGTTGGGTTCCCATTTTCATTCAGTTCAAAATACTTCCTGTCTTCCCTTTTGCTTTCCTTTTGACCCATTGCTAATTTAGAAGTGTATAATTTAGTTTCCAAATATTTGGAGATTTTCTAGAGATTTTCAATTTAATACCATTGTGTTCAGAGAACATACTTTGTATAATTTGACTTATTTTAAGTTTATCGAGGCTTGTTTTATGGCCCAGAATATTGTTTATCTTGGTAAATGCACTGTGTGTGTAATAGAAGAGAATGTGTCTTTTGCTGTTGTTTAGTATAGTTTCCTGTGACAGTTGGTTCAAGCTTGTTGATGGTGTCATTCAAGTCTTTCATATCCTTCCTTCTGTCTCACTAGCTTATCACTTGTTGAGAAAGGGGTATTGAAATATCTCCCTAATTTATCTTTTCAGGTCTACCAGTTTTGAAGTTGCTATTAAGTGCATAAAGGTTTAGGATTGTTATATCTTCTTAATGAATTGAAATTATGAAATGGTTCTCTTTCTCCTCAATAATATTATTCAGTAACAGTATTAATAGAAGGCAGTCCAGCTTTCCTTTGCCTAGTGTTAGGATAGTATATCTTTTCCTCTCCTTTTATTTTTAACCTATTTGTGTTTTTATGTCTAAAGGGTATTTTTTATAAGCAGCATATACTTAAATGTTGTGCTTTTCTTAAAATCTGCTCTGACAGTCCCTTTTAATTTGGGTTTTTAAACCATTTTCATTTAACGTGTAATGTGATATTGTTGGGCTTAAAATATCATCTTGCTATTTGTTTTCTGTATTTCCCACATGTTCTTTGTCCTTTATTCCCTCTTTTTCTACCTTCTTTTTGACTAATTGAGTTTTTAATGATTAAATTTTGGATATAATTTCCTCTTTTTGGTCTAGTTTCTTAAGATGGAAACTGAGGGCATTAATGTGAGAACCTTTTTCTATTCACTCATCAGTGTTTAGTGCTCTAAATTTCCTCTAAGTACTGTTTTACCTGTATTCCTCTGAATTTTGATATATTCTCATTTCCATTCATTTCAAAATACTTTCTAAATTTCCCTTTTGACTTGTTTGACCCATGAATTCTTTAAGTGTGTTTTCTGGTTATCTTATTAGCTGTATGTCTTAGTTGTTGTTTCAGGGGTTGACTTAGAGTTTATAGTCCACACTTTTTTTTTTAATTTTTATTAAAAATTTTTGTTTTCCTTTTATAGCCACACCTGTGGCATATGGAAGTTCCCAGACTAGGGACTGAATTGGAGCTGCAGGTGCAGGCCTACAGCATAGCCACAGTAACAGTGGATCCAAGCTGCATCTGTGACCTACACTGCAGCTTGCGGCAACACCCCATCCTTAACCCACTGAGAGAGGCCAGGGATTGAACCCGCATTTTCACAGAGACCGTGGCAGAGTCCTTAACTTGCTGGGCCACAACAGGAACTCCTAGTCTACATTTTTAGCTTAACACAGTCTACCTTCAAATAATAATATATACCACTTCATGTATAAGAAAAGAATGTCCAGAAAATACCTCCATTTCTAGGCTTTGTGCTATTTTACTCCCATTTTACACCTACATATGTTATAAATCAAACCATATTTTTTTTTGCTTTAAATGGCAGATTATCTCAAAGCAATTTATAATTTGTTTTACGCTTATTTATATTTGCTGTTATTGCCATATTTACATTTTTTTTTCAGTTTTCTTCATTCCTTTCTATGGATCTAAACATCCATCTTCCTTCTGCCCAAAGAACTGTCTTACTACTTGTGTAGGCCTGCTTTTAATTCCTCAACTTTTGTATGTCTGAGAAAGTCATTAGTTTGCTTCATTTTTGAAGCAAACTATCAGAAAATGACACCCTCTCCTGCCTCCCCTGTCACCAGCCCTCATAACAGAACTGTGGGATTGCAAAGATTAGTGCCCGCCTCGGGCTCTGCTTCCTTGAGTGTCCTTGTATTAGTTTGTTGGGCTACTGAATACCGCAGATTGGGTGACTTAGACAACAGAAATGGACCATCTCATGGTTCTGGAGGTGAGAAGTTAAGAGGTGAAGGTGATGACGGGGTTGGTTCCTTCTGAGGCTGTAAGGGAGCATCTGGCCCCACCCCTCCCCCAGCTTCTGGGACGCGGGTGGAGATCACTGGCATTCCTGGGCTTGTAGATCTCTGCTTCACGTTCACGTGGCATTCTCCCGGTGTGTGTATCCGTGTCCAAATTCCCCCCTTTTGTATAAGGACACCAGTCGCATTGAATTAAGGGTCTACCATACTCCAGAATGACCTCCTCTTCACTCGTGACATCTTCAATGACACCATTTCCGAATAAGGTCCCATCAGAGGCTCTGTGGGCAAGAACTTCAGCATCTCTATCAGTGGACACATTTCAATCCGCACCAACTCTGCTGTCTTGGAGTGGAGGGTCAGAGGAGCATGGAGTGAAATGATTTGATACATATGACCAACAGTCCTGAAAGAACCTGGCATTTCCAAACGTTCTAGATCATAGCCCTTCTTCCTCTTTTAAATCCTATCAAAGTGGAGATCTGTGGCACACACTTTGGGAATCGTTGTATTCCGTCCCTACTTCTGGATTTATGAGGCATGACTTTACTGATGTTTGGAAGGCCGGCAATGTGGAGGAAGACCAGGGCAGACAGAGGGCACTGCCGGGGGCACTCGGGCAGGTAGGGCAGCAGCAGAGGGGGCAGGGCACTGAGACGCCTGGGGTTTGAGAGCCTTAGTCTGACCGGAGCAGCGTGTGCACCCACACTGTTGAAACCCCCACCCCAGCTCACTCTGGCTGTGTCTCACCTTCCAGATCACAGCCAGGCGACCCCAGGGCTGGTCTTTTGCTATCAGTTTAGCACTCGAGCTGCCTCCCAGTGCTGTTTTCCTAACAACCACAGGCAGGTAGAGTCGCCATGCTGCTTGGAGTCTCAGTTCTAAAGATCTCATGGAGGAAATTATATTTCAGGAAAGTGAGGATTTCATTAAATAAATACATTTAATTTCCTGTGCTTGGTAGCTTTCAGGAGACAATCAGTCATTGACTCTAAAGTGTGTGTTTCAGGCACTCACAGGGTGCTTATTAACCTCCAAATGCCACCAGCTCAGCAGGGTTTGGCCTCAGACCTTTTTTTTTTCCCTGATAGCGGGTAACTCCACAGCAGGGACCCACATCCTTTTGTGATGTCAGAGCGATTCGTGCTGTTAGTCCACTGCTTTGCCTTGCAGTAGGCAAAGCTTATGTGGGGGAAGGGAGAACGGTGTTAACGGGGCTTCTGTGTTTCTCCATACAGCTGATACCTATGTGGTTGCCAATGATTCAGTCAAATATCAAGGTAAGTCGCCCCTGGGCTCCATGATGCTCCACTTACTACCTGTTCCAGGCCTCTGGGGCTGATAGCGCAGGAGACCCTGTGGGCCAGGTAAGGGGCCTGTGGGCCGAGGCGATGGCCGGAGCAGCTGCCCTACTGCTCATCGTTGATGAAGGGGGAGGGGGAGTTCCCCGGAGTCTGGGTGAGGCTCAGCTACTGATTAGAATATGGGTTGAAAAGCTCCCCCACCTTCACAGGATACCCAAGGCATCCAGGCCGAGGCATGACCACTGCTATTTCCTGGCCACTAAGATTGACTTTTGGTTAAGGGAAGAATTCTGTCAAGAAAGGGTAGCATTGAATGAATGACAGGATTGAGCTAGAAGGGACCTGCCCCCCTCCTCATCATTTTACATAAGAGGAAACAGGATCAGAAGGTAGTAACTTGGACATGGCCCCACAGCCAGAAGGGGGAATACATTTGTCACTGCCATCCCCACCCTGAGTGACACATCGTCACTGTGGGGTCAGACCTACTCCGTGGCTTTGTAATAAATGCGGTTATTGAAGCTTGACGTTAAGACAGCAAAGCTTATCAACTGTTCCATCCAAAACTGGGTCTCATTTAAGACACTGGGCGTATCAGGGGAGAAAGAGGAGAAGCCGAAAGCTTTCTTGGCTGGATTTCCTCTCAGAGCTGGCGAGGCATGCCAGTGGGAAGAAAGGAGGTGACTTCAAGGGATCCAGACCCCAAGAGAGAAATCCCGGGCTTGAGTACGGGTTCATGGCATCCGTGCCATTTATGGCCACCAGTGGGAATGGTGGCTCTTCGGAGTATTGCAGTACTAGCCTCTTTTGTGAAAAGTGCTTGTCCTAGAAGCGTTCCAAACGGCCCCTCCCCTGCTGACGGTCATCAGTGACACTCTGACGTTGCACAGAGGGCTCAGCAGAGGCCAGCAGAACTTGATGAAAAGCTGGGAAAAATAAGGAGAGCTTATAACCCAGCTCCTTCATGTGCATTAACATAACAGAGAGATCATCATCATGATTAAAACGTCCTGAGCACTTACTCTGTGCCAATTTCTCTTCTGACCCCTCTGTTAACTCATGTATCCTTATCATAACCATGTCAGGTGAGGGCTGTTATCCTCACCTGGCCCGTGAGAAAAATCCAAACACTGAAAAAAAAACTTGTTCCCTAAGTTGTTTATAGACGAGCCAGGATTTGAACCTGGGGAGCCTGGCACCAGGCTCACAGAGTGAACAGATCCTGGGGGACAAGACTAAGTGTCAGCCCCTATGCCAGTGTCGCCGTGAATGAGTCCAGATGGGAATGGCATTATTTGGATGGATTTGAGCCAGGCGGTCACTAGAGACATGGTCCCCTGCCCTGAGCATGGCCAAGTTTGAGAGCTGACCTTCAGGCCACACAGCTTCGTGCCATGTGGAAGTTCTGCCTGCAAGAAATCCAGCCCGGCCCTGCCTGGGTTGACCGTGAACCGGTAAAGGAACAGAAACTAAACTACCATGGTCTTGCCCTTTCTCGACAGCACTTATCTGCGGGACTCCAGCTTCGCCTCCAGGCCATTCAGAACAACGTGAACCACCACAGCCTCAGGACGCTGCCGGGCTCGGCCCAGAGCAGTGCCGGCCTGGCGGCCTTGCGCAAGTGGCTGCAGTGCACCCAGTTCAAAATGGCCCAGGTGGAGATCCAGTCCTCAGAAGCAGCCTCTCAATTTTATCCTCTGTGAGCGGACTCCTCGGCTCCCAGTGTCAACACTCTGGTTTAGCAATAATGGGTTTAAAAACAAAACAATTCGATCCAAGCAGGTTGGGGAACATATTCGTACTGTACCTTCTCTTTCTAGTTTAGTGAAAGACGTGCAAAGGCCGGAGAGGGCCAAAATGAAGCTTTCTTGCTACACATATTTCTGATGACTCCTTGGGCTATCTGATTAAGTGTTTCCTTACATTATTTTTTAAAAACCAAATCATTTTTCTTTAACTAACTTCTATTTTTTTTAAGAAAAAAAAATAGACTGGTGGGTACTCACAGAAAAGTTGTATAAGTCCCCCTGTTGCTATTTTTGATGATAGAGAATAAATAGGGTTTTTGAAACCTTTGTAGTGTTTTTTCTTAAAATCCACTCTTGGCAATGCAATAATAAAAAAAAGAAAAAAAAGACAACTCGTCACCATAAGCCAGTGACACTTGACTGAAGCTTTTTGTCATTATCCTGGGAAAAGTGGCAGCTTGCAAGGACCATTACAAAGTGCACTTAGAAATTAGGTGGTTAAACTGTGCCAACTGTTTTCTTTGTTTTATAATATCATTTTCCAGAATCGTCCAGTAAGTTTTATTATTTTTAAAACTAGTTTTTCAACTCATCCGTTCTAGGCTGTACTTTCTGGTAAGCTTTATGATAACCATTTTAGTTTTGTGAATAATAAATTTTATTCTTTTGTTAATACTTGTATACAATTCAATTTAAAACTGTAGATTGCATACTGGACCAGACGATTTCCCCACGCTGGCACAGAACACTGCACCTGGAGCTATGTTTCATAAAACGGAATTTTAATAGTGTAAGAGCACCAAAATTTATGATTTATCAGCACTTATACTTAGCATTTGAGTGTGCATTCCCAAATGATATTTCTCTTCTCTACCCCTGTAATGCACTGACTAAAAGAAGACTTAATATACATTTAAGCTGTATATTGACATGCTATTAAATGCATTTTTTATTATCTTTGTGAGCCTGGGGTTTTTTAAAAATCAGTTTATAGAGCTAGAGTTTAGTTCCTTTCAACCATTTCTTCTAAACTTTTAAAACATCTAACTCCCCTTAAGACTAAAGTAAAATTTTAAGAGGAAAAGACTTTAAGACCATTTGGTGAGAGAAATAACACAATTTATTTGAAGTCCATTCCCTCGAAGGGACTTGGAGGCATGGGGGCTTTTTAAATGCTGGTTATTAAAAAGCTTCTCTTTTCTTCTGGGAGGTCTGATATCTTCATCCTTCTCAGGGGAAAACGAATCCTCCAGTGTTCAAGTATCTCACCTAAGTTCTAGAAAGACAGGGTGGCAGGTCTCCATTCTTCGGAGAATTTGTGGGGAGCCAGTAGGTTCTTGTAGTAAGAATGTGGAAATGATTCTTCTTCATATTTTGCTAACAGACTCTTTGAAAAGGGCTTCCCCAGTGAGCATCCTCGTCTGTCCCAGTTGTGCTTGGTTATGCTTCTGTGCACATTTTTGTCTTGTATTATGAGAAGTCGTGCATGTATTTGTCTCACTCGTAAACTGTGACAGCTTTGAGGACACGTCCTGTCTCTGTATCCCCAGGGTTTGCACGTAGTACATGTTTAATTAATGTCTGTTGAACTGAATGGGTTTGATGAAGCAGCAGGTCTTTCTTGAGCTACCCAGTGGGCTCAGCAAGGGCTAAATTGTGACTTTCTCTTTTTGTGCAGGGATTCCTACAGGGGGTCATAGGCACGGGCCGGAGCCGGAGGCCCTCCCCGGCCGCTCCCCATGGGCGAGTAACTGACTGCCCTATCCAGACTCAGCGGTAGGCCCAGCTCTTCCCTGGTCCCGAGCCCACCCCTGCTGCAGGCAGCCGGGATCTTTGTGGCCCCCTCTTACCAGCAGACCAGAGTCCAGAGTCCTCCACAGCTTCTTTTCCGACGCCACGTTCTTTGCCCAGTTCCTTGAGTGAACTTCTGCCTCCATTTCCGTCTGTATTTGCAGCCTCCCCGGAGCCTGGATATGAACCCTTAACTCGGCGCTCTAGATCGGGTCCATTTCATGCTTCCTGCTGCCCCCACTGGTTTCCTTCATCCCAGTTACAACCTAGGGTTTTGGTCCCATCCTGGCAGGTCTCCTTCCTCGGTGACCAGTTTTCCTATCAGCCTGATCCAAGCACTGTCCTTGCTGGGACCCTGTCACTTCACTGGCTGATAGAGACCTGCAAGCTTCCTGGCTCACACTCGTTCCCCCCACCCCTTTCATTACCCAGTGTCCTCATCTTCTTTTATTATGTCAATATGCTAGCTTTTTCAGCAAGGGGGGGCTCGGGCACTTATAAGAAGAAAGCCAGGAAAAGAAGGGATAGATGGAAGTTTAGCAGGACTGGCCCTTATAAGTAGGAGGAGAAACCATTCGCCTAGGTCAGGAGTCAGACCACTAGAGCCCACTGCTTGTTTTTGCTAAAAAAATAAAATCTAATTTGTTGGAACGCAACCATGTCTGCCATTTACATGTTGCCTGTGGCTGTGTTTGTGCTCTAAGGGCAGAACTGAAGAGTAGGGACAGACTGTATGGTCCTGAAAGCTTAAAACATTTACCAGCTGGCCCTTTAAAAAGTCTTCTGACCCCTGGCCAAGGTGAAGGTCACTGAGGAGCGCTGAGTTGAACCCTACCACCTCAGGGTTTTTGAAATTTCATTATTAGTGTTTCCTCATCTGTAAAATGTGGACAATTCTACCTCACAGGGTTGCTGAGATGATGAACTAAAGAATGCAAGGAAAGAGCTTAAGGCAATGCCTGGCACATGCTAAGCACTCAATAAAAGTTCTTGGTTATCGTTTTTATTTTCATGTTAAAGCCTGGAGAAGTAAAGCCACTTGTCCAAGGTCTGACGGCCAGTAAGAGGCAAAGCCAGCACTTGACCCCAGGTTGTCTGACCCCAAGGACTGTGCTGTCAGCCCTGCCCATAACGACGCTTGCTACCCAACTGCAGCCCCCGCTGACGGCCCTGACAGCAGCACAGAGGGCAGAGAGAGCCCAACAAATCCATCTCATCCGGATTTGGCTAGTGCTGATAATTGGCTTGGAGAAGGGCCAGGACTAGATCCAGTTTTCCTTCCACCATGGAATCCTACTGATTCCAGAGTGTGAACAGAACACTCAGATTCCTAAGGGTAGAAGGGGTCAAAATCTGCAGACGCATAGATTCCATGATTGTTTGTCGTGGCCATGCCTCTTACTGGTTGGGTGAGCTTGGACAAGTTATTAAACCTCTCTGGACCTCTGTGTACCTTATCTGTAAAATGGAGCCATCTGCCCATCTCCCTGGAAAAGCGCAGATGAGTGGAGGACTGAGGTGGTGCTTGGGAGACTGTACCAGACTCCGTGGACCTCCAAGAAGATCTGTGCCACCTTGTGAAGCCCACACCAGGGGACAGCTCACAGCTGCAGGCTTGCTTGTTTTTTGCCTTCAGCCAGTCCTCAGAAGCGAGACCTTCAAAACCCACGCGAGCCGAAACACGATCATAACCAAGGGATTTCAGCCTTCATTGTGCGCCATTCTTTACAAGCGTGTCCTCCTGCCTGACCACGGGATTATTTTCAGCAGCTCTCTTCCCTAAGAGTCTCGTCCGAGGCCAAGTGGTTGTAGCAACTTGGTCTCCATTTCCAAACTACAGCCGGGCCAGCTAAGATCGGATTGGATCAGAGATGATGTGTTATGCACCAAGACTCTTTCATGAGCTGGGACTCAAGGGCTTCTGACATTCATTGGACAATGCAGATCATTTAATATACCTCTTTAATAGAATTAATTTGCAAATATGTATTTCGGACAAATTGGATGTTTTAACAGGAATGGTCTTCAAAAGAATGAAGGGAGTGGTTGGAACTCACTGGAAAAGAACGAAACTATGTTTTTATGAGAGTTGAACCCTTTGAGAGAGAAAGTGTTATTAGTAAGAGGCTGGCTAGTTCCTTCCACTGCCAGGAGCCGCAAGCAGTGAGCCTCTCGTGAAGGGGATTCAAGACAAACCACAGGAGCTGCCGTTTATTAAGCATCTGCTAGGTACCACGCACGTCACACACGCTCTCTTTGCTCCTCTTAGACCGCTCCTCCCATGAGACAGGTGTGAATTATTACATCCAGTTGGCAGGTGAGGCGAGCTGAGGCCCAGAAGTTAAAAGACTCGTCCAGGGTCACGCAGCTCACAGCGGGAGCACTGGGACCCGAAGGCCATCTGACCTCACGTCAGAGCTCCCCTTAGCAGACATAAATTTCTATCCCCCCCCTTTTTTTTTTGGGGTTCTGGGCTCTTTTGGCTAAAATGTGCCAAGCGGATGGAATAAAGAACTCTGAGGGCTCTTTTTGAGGCAGCTCAGTCTTGTGGACGTCTCTGTTTATTGATCATCTCTAATAAATTTGTAGCAAGCCAGTGTCACTTCATCTGACAAAGGCATTTTCTCCTTTGGGAAGATATTTATTTGAAAAAAATGTAACCCACCAATTAAATCCCATTTAGTTTCCCACTTAATGGGAAGGCTAAAATTTTATGAATTACAGATTTGTGATGATGAACTATTAGTTTAGGCAGTCTGTTAAAGGTTCGCTCAGCCCTGTCGAGACTCGCCCCAATTCAGAATGATCGCAGCTACCCTGTGTGGGGGTTTACAACATGTCAGGCACTTCAGATACGGGGATCTCATTTAGTCTTCTCAATAATGACGTGAGGTAGGCGCTTCTGTTATTAACCCCGTGTTACAGATGAGGAAGCTGAGGCGTGGAGAGACAATATTTGCAGGACTTAGTAAGAGGTAGAGCAAAATTTGAATCCAGGTTATGTCTTCCTCCAAAGCCGTGGCTCTTTCTGATATGTAATTCTGCTAGTGAAATGATAGAACCCTGTGCTACTCACCCACCCAACAAACTCACCTAGAATCACGTAGACCAGAAGTCACCAACCGGCAGCCTGCGGGTTAAACTTGGCCCAAAGCATATTCTGTTTGATGAACTTGAACTTACAATATCTCCTTTTGCTTTGAATACTTCTGCCAGAGCCCGCAGGCTCCAGTTTTGTACGCTTCCTACTACTGACCTCTGTCTCCCAAGCCTGAAGTTCCCCCACAGCCTCTTGGCAGAAGTCTTGTTGCCTCTGGGTTGGTGCTTCACCCATTCACCTGCTCTGCCCTGCAGGCCTGTGAGTTCGCGACCGGTTTAGACGAACCCTCTCATTGTGTGGGCCCCAGAGGGGTGGGATTTACCTGGTGTCACTCAGCAAGCCACTGGCCCGCAGGACTTGGGGCCAGGCTCTCAGCACTACGGTGGTCCACTTCTCCTGGCATCACTCCCCCCACAACTGCACAGCCATGGGCCCGTGGCCCTGCCCCTCCCCACCCCCACCTGTCACTTTGACCTCATTTCAGGTCAGGGCTGGTCTCTCCAAGGTGAGCCCCTGGCAGCCGCTCTTCCCTGCAGGGTGCACGGGACATTGGCGGACGCCACTGATTTGGTGGAACAAAGAACTGGCTTTTTAATCATGCAGTCCAGACAGGCCCCTGCCTGCAGGCTGGTGGAGAGGGGAGCCTCCTGGGGCTGCCTGGCAGGCGCCCTGATTTCCGCTCCTTCAAGTGGCCACTTGGAAGAGAAAGGAACCAGCAAGTAATCAGGTGTGAAGGACAGAAGCACTCCAGGTGAGGACAATCACGCTGCCCAGATGGGGGGTGCGGGTAGGGGTGGCGGGGGGAGGGATCTGGAGAGGGGGATGGGGCCAGTTTCAGACAGCAGAGTGCGGCCAGAGCCTTCAGTTCAGAGAGCCCAGTGCTGGGCTAAGGGTGGGGGGCAGACGGAAGGGACTCAGATGTGGGCTCTGCAGCCAGGTACACTGGGGACGTTTTCAGACACCTGCTCTCTGACCACCGACCAGTCACTTCATCTCGCTGAGCCTTAGTTTCATCGGCTACAAAATGGACATGGTGATTCCTCTCTCCCGACAAAGAGCAAAGGAAATGATGTCTGTCCAGCACTTAGCACGGCGGGGGTGGGGTGGGGGTCCTAAACAGGAAGAGTTGCTAAACTTTAAGTTACACTCACTACTGCTAGGTACCCCAGGCTCTGGGCTAAGCACCTGACATTCACCCAGCCATTTCTCCTTCCAGCTGTAATACCATGTGACAGCTGGTGTTTTGCTGAAATGAAATCGCAGCTTGCAGTGGGAATTTGGCTCCTATTCTTCGGAATGCAGCATTCCTACGCCGCTGTGCTTCGTGTGGCAACTTGAGGCTCCCCCACGTTTCTCTCTTTGAGCTGCTAGGAAATCCTCCTCCATATGGTGCATTCTGTCATCAATTGGACTTCACATGGTGTGAACACGTCCTTGTGTTTGTAAGGGGAATAATATTTTGAAAATAATAACTGGATGTGGTTTTTGTTCTTCTCCAGGAAATTATGTTCCCCAGCCTAGCTCCGTGGATGGCGTGGGGCGGGGGGAGGTTCAGATGTAGGGAACGTTCTGGGCAGACAGGATGGGGGAATGGACCCTAGTGGATTGTTGGCCAAAGAAAGGAGACAAAAGTAGGGCAGGGCTGAGAGGCAAGGTGGGCACGTCTGTACCTTCCCTCTCGGGGGTGAGAACATTCTAGAAATGTCCAGGTGGAAATGTACCAGGAGCCCCACCACATGGTGGCACACAGCTTCCGGGAGAAGAGCCTGAGCCTTGGCGGAGCTGCAAGTAGAAGCCTGGGCCCCCACTCCAGCAGCTCTCTCCTGCTTTGCGTGAGTGTGCAGATTGCAGATTCTCTGAGGCTGGTGCTGAGAGAGCAGGAAGACGGGCAGAGCTCACGGTCAGGAGAAAGAAACTGCCACGACGTGGACACTTGCAGCTGGAGGCGTGGTCGCCTGTCCAGGAAGTAGCTGAGGCTCCATGAAACCTGCCAGGACCCCGGAGACACCCGCTCAGGGACATACCTGGTGTCTCCTGGAGGGGAGCAGGTCTGGGGAGACAGCGCGCAGTCTGAGCATCTGTCCAAACGAGGCAGAGTCGCCCAATGGAGACCAGTGAAACCGGAAGAGACCCGAACACCATCAATTTGCAAATTCAGGTTTTTCTATCCTCGCAAGCCCCATACCCAGTGAGGTAGGGACTCGGAGCAGCTGTGTGAAATAAAATGCTATGTTCTTTTCTTTATGCTGTGTGTGTGCTGCTAAATTTGTAACCCACAATTAATCAGTTAATTCTGCAATATGTCCTGTGCCAGTCACGTCGGGGGTCTGGAGATCTGGCAATGAGTGACCCGAAAGCCAGGTAGGCCCCAGTTCTCATGCACCTTAGGGAGGAGAGAGACAGGAGATACACACACGTATCAATAAGCATTCTTAGCTGGCAAGAAGTGCTGTATTGAAAATAAATGAATAGGAGTTCCCATCGTGGCTCAGTGGTTAATGAACCCGACTAGTATCCATGAGGGATCCCTGGCATCTCTCAGTGGGTTAAGGATCCAGCTTTGCCATGAGCCGTGGTGTAGGTTGCAGACACGGCTCGGATCCTGCGTTGCTGTGGCTGTGGTGTAGGCCGGGAGCTGTAGCTGTGATAACGACCCCTAGCCTGGGAACTTCCATATGCCACGGGTACGGCCCCAAAAAGCAAAATAAATAAATAAATAATAAAAAAATAAATAAATAAACGAATAGACTAGAGAAGGATGGGGTGGTTGAAGAAAGTCGCCGGTGACAACCAGGGAAGGTGGCTGAAAAGAGCTAAGGCGGGAAGGGGTCGGCACATGTGAGGAGCTCAGAGAGGCCAGGGTGACCGAGGCAGAGGAGGACCGGGAGAAGGGTGACAGGGGGTCGGGGCGGGACAAGCAGGGGCCAGGGCAGGAAGGCTCTGTGAGCCGGTGGGAGAAGTGTGGCTTTTATTAAGTGTGATAAAATCCGTGGGCAGGTTTTTAAGTCACGCGTGATCTGACTTCAAGAGCCCTCCGGCTTTGTGAGAACGATCGCGGGGGCGGCGGAGGCGGAGCAGGAAGCCTAGGCGAGGCCCTCCGTGCGGTCGGGGCGAAGTGACGCTGGCCTGGCTGGGGGGTGATGGGGCCCGAGTCACGCAGATGGATCGGAGACCGAGCTGACAGGACTTGCTGGTTAATCGGCCCCTGGCAAACATTCACCCCTGGAATACGTCCCACTTGAAAAGCAGTGAGGAAGCAGGATGATGGCCAGTGTCTGGGCTGAGAAACAGCGATGGCTGACGAGGCCACGTGTGGAGATGAGGACGATGGGGTGACGAGAGGTCCTGGGCGCGAGGAAGCTCCTGTTGGCAGACAGAGGTTGGACGGAGTGAGGCAGAGCTTGAGGAGGTGGGGAGGGGGACCCGCTGCGGCGGCTGCGAGAGTGGAGGTGAGACTGGGGAGTGGAGTGGAGGGCCAGGCAGGACCCATCGGATCCGAGGGTGGGCAGGAGCTGGGATCTCCGGAGTCGGGGGCGCTGAACCCCCGTTCAGTGTGCTGCCTGGCACGTAGCTGTTGCTCTGTAAGTGTCTGAGGAGGGACTGGCTGGACGAACGAATGATTGACAGCCGAAGCCGGGAGCCTGAGGCTGCACCTTTAGGAGAGCGGTCCCAGCGGGGAGCGGGGCGAGAGGGCTCAGTGCCCGTCGAAGCAGTTACAGTGGCATCGTTTGTGCCAGGAGACAGGGCACCAAAACTACATCAAGGAACCCGTCTGGTGCTTTCCTGAGAGCTAATTTGGGAAGAGGGAGGAGGGCACTTAGTGAGGCAGGCTGGGGAGGGGACAGCAGGAGGTGGGGTCCGCTGGGGTGGCCACTAGCCGGGCGGCGTGGGGGAGCGTGCCCAAGGGTGAGGCCGCCACTCGGAATCAAGGGGCCCTGCTCGGCCCACCTCACAGGATCATCTTCCACGGGACACAGACGGTGTCTCAGTGCAGTGAGCGGGCAGGGAGGAGGAAGAAGCTTTCTGCCACCCCCCACTGGGCGGGAGTGGTGATTCCATACAGCCCTGGGTACCACGTGCGGACACCTGGGGACCCCACCGGGTCTCACACAGAGGACCTCGAGCAGGAGGGGGAGACTGCAGGGTGAGGGTGAGGCTGGCAGGTGGCTAGAGCACACGCTGTTGTTTGCTGTTTTGACAAGTGGCCGGAGCCCCCCACCCCCACACCCGCCCTGAGATGTCAGGTGCGGATGGGAGGTGGCACTGGGAGGGGTCTGCGGCCCTCTGCTGATGGCTCCCCAGCCCCTGTGCTCTGCTCTCCCCACTTCCTCTCCCAGGCTGGCCCGGGCTCCTGCCCCAGGAGCCTCACACACAGGCCCGGGGCTCCCTGCCAGCCTCGGGGTTTGCTGCTGAGAGTTGGGCCAGACAGGGGTGCACGGGAGCCAGTACAAGCCCGAGGTGTCCCACCGAATCTTCGCCCGCCTCCAAGGGGCCACCCGTGTAGGTAGCCAGTGGACGGAGGAGTTTTCACTGGGGCCCGGAGGGCAGCCTTTTATTAATGACAGTGGTGACAATAACAGCAAAGATGGCCACCGCCCGCTGTGTGCCTACTGTTTGCCAGGACATTGTTGTCTCAGCAAACGACAGCTTGTAGAGTCCCAGGGGAGAGCGGCAGGCTAAGATGAAGGCCTCGCGGCGGGGCTTCCAGGGTTCCCCCCTATGGCCCTGACCCCGGAGCCCTGCCCTGAGCTGACAACCCCCGGCCCCCGGCTCCGGGCACGCGGGGCTCTCCTAACTGCCCCCACGGAGCTGACTCTGAAGCCGCGAGGGACCCAGGTAGGGGTGATGGGCCCAGCAGCACCCCACCTGTGGGGAGACAGTCTGGGCTGGGGTGACCCCGTTGTGTCCAGCGGTTGCATGCTGAAGACCCCTAAGTCTGGGTGTAAACCCCACCCAGTCCCAGCCATTTCCTATGTCTGCATGACCTTGGCTGTCACACTCAGTTTTCAAACTGTTTCATCCTTACCCCTTGGATAAAATGCTGCTGCTGCAAGCGCAACTGTTTTGTTTTTGTTTTTTGGCTGCCCGAGGCATGTGGAATTCCCAGGCCAGGGATCAGATCCGAGCCATAATTTCCACTTAAGCCGCAGCTGCGACAACGCTGGGTGCTCAACCCACAGCACCCAGCCGGGGATCGAACCTGTGTCCCAGTGCTCCCAAGACGCCACCGATCCTGTTGCACCATAGTGGGAACTCCAGGGGTCACTCTTTTCTCTGCCTCCATCCCTCCCTTCCTGTCAGACAGGAAGCCCTTCCCTCCAAAAGCACAGGGAGGGAGGGCTGTTCCAGTGAGGCTGGGGCAGGCTGAGGTCTTCGGGGTCCCTCTGCCTGGGGGCTCGGGGCAGCCGACGCCATGGTGCTCTGAGCAGCTGGCCCGGGACGCACTGCAGACTGACACTGGGGGCCAAGGTAGCGGGAGTCCTGTCACTGGCCGCAGGCCTAACCCGTTGCCTGTCCAGTATGGCCTGCTGATTCCTGTCGCCCATGATTCCTTTGAGCCCTTGTCAAATTAGGGTGACTGGCACGTCCATTCTGCCGGACACCTTTCCAGTTTTAGCTCTGAAGGTCTCACATTTTAGGAAAACGCCGCAGTCCCAGGCCATCTAGGCTGATTGACCACTCCCTTCTCAGTTGAGTCAAGGATCAAGGGGACTGGGTCGGGGATGAGGGAAAAGATCAGTACCTTAGAATCCCCAAAAATGCTGGCCTTGGGGCATAACGATAAAACCATAGAGGCACAAGGCGATTGCGGTACCAAGCCGAGCCAGGGACCCACGGCACCCAGGTTTAGAGCGTGGCCGCCAGGAAGGACCACACCCCCGGTCTCCTCTCTCCCTCCCACCCCGCCCAGGGCCAAGACCCAGCCGCAAACCACACCTGACAGTCATCTGTATAAGTACATTTTTATTGGAAATAAAAAAGGCCTGGTGCTTTCTTTCTCGCAAGGGCGTGGAGCCTACCCCCTGCGCCGCCAGCCCCGCCCCCTGCGCAGCGTCTCAGAACAAGGTCAACGTCAGCGGCCCGTGGTGGGGGCCAGGAGGGCACCGACGGGTACATTTGTCCGTGGAGACAGAACTCCTGGGAACAAGAGCCATCTCCCCGTGAACACGTGACACGGCACTAGGAAGGCAGGTCTTAGGGTATGTACATTCATGCATTAGACACCTCACGCTAGCTGGGCTGTTTAAATCATAATTTGTCCAGAGTCAGAGAGTACAGTAATTATATATATATATAGATATCTCTTTAAATATATATAACTATATATAATATATATGTTTATATTTTTACAGCTATTAGTCTGTCTTCCAAAACTTGCTCGAGAAGCTTCTAAGGAACACCTGAAAACTCTGGGAGATCTTATATGCCATTCTAGAGTTGGGCTCAACTAGGAGATGGCTGAAAAATACTTATCTGAGAAAATGCAGAGAAGGAATGCGCATTTCATTCTCATCCTCAAAGTTCAGATTCAGGATTGGTCTGTGTTGAGGGGCGGCAGATACATTCCTTAAATTAAAATTCTAAGCTCGAGTACCAGGCTGGTGCGGTTTTTAGGGACGCTTCTGTGGCTTAAGCAGAAAAATCCAGTGGGGCTCTCCCGTGAGAACTGTCTTCCAAGTGGCCGGTGCTGGGTTCGTTCTCAGGTGAATTTGCTTTTACAGACTGGGCTCTTCTCTTCATTTTCACTAACTGGGCGAGAGGAGATTGGACAAGCCCAAGCTGGGGGAATTTGTGAGCGAACGTTAGCTGTTCCCGGAGCCCCGCTTGTGTGTCTCCAGAGCAGGGGCTCCCGGCCCTGGAGTGAAGGCTGGATGGTTCACTGGATTCCTCATAGGAAAGCTCGCTGCAGCTGGAGGATTAGGCAAATTTAACTCCAGGCTGGGGAAGGTGAAACCAGTGGGTTTGTGCAAAGCCGGGCTGTGCCCTGCCCAACTCGATGTCCCCCCAGATGGGCCGCCCAGCACCCCACAACTGCTTAGCCAGGATTTTTCCCTCTGGCCAAACGTGCCCTCCTGTCGCTTCTGAGCCCACAATGGCACGTGCTTAGGGCCGGGGTCCTGCCGGAGTATCTGTTCTGGAAACAGGCAGGCGACCCAGGAGGAGGCTGCAGGCAGTGTGTGTGTGTGTGGGGGGGGGTGCACTGGGGGGGGTGTTGGGGGGGTCTCCCTTGCTGAGGACCTTCAGATGTTGGCTCTGCATCTTCGGGAAGGGGAGGGCGTCAACCACGAGCACTGCACATGCTGACCAGGTCGGGGCAGGGCTGAGGGCCACGGCTGGCCCTGTGCTAAGGGACACGGGGACAGCAAACTCCAATCCAGACCCAAACCAAGTCCTCACACAGGAGAAAAACTGAAAAGAAGGAAAAACCTTTTCCTGGGGTTGGGGGGTCCTGCCCTTGGCCTGTGCTCAGACTGCACCTGCTGACCTGGGGGGTGGGACCAGGGTTAGGGTCACAGCCACTCACCTTCTCCCCCTGCTCTGGGCACACAGACAACTCTGTGTCTGGTTCAAGTTCAGCCCAAGTGGGGACTGCTTCTCAGCCTGTTAGTCCCACCCAGGATGTGGAAGTCTCACCTGTGGCTCCAACACCCTCCCGAGAGCTACGCTGGGGCTTGGGAGGCACAGTCCACCGGCCCAGTCCCTGCGCAGCCAGACGACGGAGCCACCCTGGCCGTGTGTCTGGCTCCTTCTGAGCGAGCCTCTGGGTGGCGAGGGAAGCCGGGGACCGGGGCTGCTCTGGATGCAAACCCGCGAGGCCGCTGCCTCCACAGGCCTAGTGATGGGCGGGCGGCCGCCTGGGAAATAGGTCAGCGGATGGAGGCCACCAGGGTCCCTCTCCTCCCTTCTCCCCACCTCCCCTTTGTCCCCAGCCACTGTGGAGGGTTCGGCACTTTTAGGGGAAAAGACCTCAGAAAGGGACATTCAAAGGGAGCCTCCTTCTGGCTGATGGGGGCCTGGGGCCTCTCAGAGGACGGTCTGAGTACCAGACCTCAGGGAGCATCCGGGGAGAGGTGACAGCGTCAGCACCAGGCCGGGTGGGCCCAGCCCAGAGCCTGCGGTGGGTTTGGCACAAGTGGTGGCCTCTGCCAGGGAAAGGCAAGGCCTGGCTCACACGGAGGTGTCGGCTCCTCCGAGGGGCGGGTGTGGGAACGAGTCTGTGGACAGGCAGAGTGGGCCCTGTCCTTTCTGGGCACTCGGTCTGGGGTTCAGGGATCCGTTTTGCCCTGGAAGGCCAGACGCCACCCCGGAGTGTGAAAGGGCCCCTTTGCTCCATCAGGAGGGGACTCTGCGGGCTGGGCTCACAGGCCTCTGTGACAGGGAGTCAGGACAGGGGTCGGTGGGGACGGGAGGGAGAAGACAGGCCCTGAACTGAGACACCTGCAGGTGGGCGGCGGACAGTGGGTGGGAAGCACCTTTGAAAGCGGCCATCTCCCAGCTATGCCCATGGCTTCTGTTGGGAACAGCTTCAAGGAAGAAGCAGGTGGGCTTCCTGGGGGAGGGGGAGGAGAGGCTTTTTGGTGGGGGCGTGGCCCCTGGATCCCCGTTCTTTCAGCTAAAGGGGGAGGCCTCCCCCCCAGCAGACAGACCCCCGCCTTCTCAGGGCGTGTGCTTCAGATGGCAGCCAGGAGACAGTCAGCGAATCAAGGATGAGACAGGAAGAGACGTGGAGCCTCGGGCGGTGCTGCGGGCCTGGGTGCTGCATGCGGGTGAGCCTGGCCCGGCCTGGTGTCCGCCGCCCCTGCCCACGGGCTGACCAGGGGCAAGGCCGGGAAGAGAATGGTTCTCCTTTGGGAGCCTGGGAGCCTGCGAGGCAATGAAGTCCTGGACAAGCCCGGTGTCGGCTCCCGTCCACCTGCTTTCCCGCGTCCGCCAGTGCCACCGCGGTGCCCCTCTGGCCGGAAGTCCAGGCCTGCAGAACTCACACCACGGCGCTGTTCACGTCCACCCCTTTGTTGCTCTGCGAGGAGGTCATGGGATACTCAGCCACACCTGTGCCGTTCTCCTCCTTTCTCAGGGGTTTCCTGGGAGTGGATGGAGGGGGCGGGGGAGGTGGGGGAGGGACATCCATCAGTTATTGATGACTGGCAGAGGGTATCAAGCCCTCCCAGTTATCCTACTAGGCTCTGTTGCGGGTTCTGGGAGTTCTAGTCCTTGCGGGGGTCAGTCAGAAGCTGGGTGTGGTCTTAACTAGGGTGACCACACAAGCAAACAGACATGAAGAGGAATATTTGGGGTACAGGGAGCTAAAAGAGGAGGTGCTAATGGTTGGATTTTGCAGTCTTATCTCTGTGTGGTCAGAGGCAAGGGGAAAATGTGATGAAGTGTGTGGTGGGAATGGTGGTGGAGGCTGATGCTAATGATAGTAGCGGTGGTACTGACGGTAAAGGGGCGGTGATGGTAGGTGGAGGTGTGGCATAGTAATGGGGGTGGAGGTGGTGATGATGGTCGTGGGGGAACTGGTGGTGGTGGTAATGGTTATGTTGGTTGTGGTGGTGATGATGGTGGAGGTCATGCTGGAGTTGGTGGTGGTGATGGTGGTGGAGATCATGGTGGAACTGATGGTGGTGATGCTATACTGATGGTGGTGGTGATGGTGGAGGTCACGCTGGAGTTGATGGTGGGGATGATGGCAGAGGTTATGGTGGAACTGATGGTGGTGATGATGGTGGAGGTCATGGTGGAACTGAGAGTGGTGATGCTAAACTGACGATGGTGGTGATGATGGTGGAACTGAGGGTGGTGGTAATAACGATGATGGCAGAGATGGTAACGGTGATGGCGGTGATGATGGTGAATATCCAAACTAAATTAGTGCAGTGGTTCTCAAACACTTCATGTCAAGCCATTGGAAGCTCAATCCAGAGGCCCTTTAACCCCCAGAGTCATTCGTCTCACACGCATGGCATCGGGAAGGCTGGGACAGAGGCTTTGAGAAGGCTTTTGCCCACACTCTGAGACTCTGAATTTGCAGCACTGCTTTCTGGCCCGGCTCAAATCCCACCTCCTCCCTTGAATGGTGCAGGAGGGTGTCAGGCCCCAGCCCGAGGCCCGAGTGGCCCTGGCCTCCCGACAGGTCATGCCCTCCATGCTGTGTGGCCCAGCCCCAGCTGAATCCTGTTGTCTCTTGAGTGGATCTGAGGCCCATGGGGGCAGTAGCTCAGACACTTCCTGTGCCCTCAGTAAGGCTAGGGCTGAGCCTGAACTGGCCTTTGCTGGGTGCTGTCCGAATTGAATGATTAGAATCATCCTTGAGAGCTCAGGGATCGATTGCTTCTGCCTTCTCCAATGTCCCCAAGCCTCCCAAACCCAGCATGAGAAGGACTGGCGACTAGTTCGATGCCTGTGGGTCAAGGCCCTTGGTGGTTAGTTTAGGGGAGGGAGGGTCTGTGAGGTGGCTCTCAGCAGTTTCATGGGGGTGGGACTGTCAGGCCTGTTCAGACAACACCGTTATTGGCCACACACTTCCTTGTCCCCTCGCACAGTGGTCCCCGAAGAAGCTAGGACTGAGGTTAGAGATTCATTTTAAGGGGAAACTGAGGCCTAGGGAGAGCTGTGACTTGCGCAAGGACCCCCAGCTGGTTTGTGGTGGGGCCTGGAGCCACTGCCTCTATTTCCACGTCCCGGTCCAGATATCTTGGCGTTAATCCAGCCTCCTGCCGATGCTGATGCTAAAGCAGAACTCCCCCCTCGAGACGGGCTCCGTGGTCCAGCCAGCCTGAGAAGGCTTCCCCCCACCCTCCTCTTGGGAGGTTCCCCCAAATTCTCAGGAGTCCCGACTCATTTTGCTTTAACCCAGCACAGGCCGGGTTCTAGGGCCTGAAAACCCCATTTATGCAGATGCTTAGACACTTTCTGGAAGTCAGAGAGGGCTCAGACGGGTTGCCTTGTTTGTGATGGGCTCCTGGAGGCGAGACTGAGTCGACCTCTGCCCCCGCGTCCCCCTTACCCTTCCTCCCGTCCCACCGGCCCCTTTTCGGGGGCCTCCAGCAGCTCTGACCCCTCTGGGTGGGTTTGATTTCTGACTCAGGGTGTCTGCCTGAGCTGGAAAATCGTGGGTCGGGGCGCATTTTCTCACAGTGAGACCCAGTGTTGCCCCCACCATGAGGCCACCGACGGTCTTCAGTGAGGTTCCTCAAAATGTATCATTTAGGTTCCAGAATTTCTATTCCTCAATACAGAGGGGCAGAATGGGCATCTGAATCAGGAATCCAGGAAACAGCCAGAGGCAAAAATCTCTGGGCCCAAACCCACACTGCTTTTCTCCCTAATAAATACTCAATCTTGGGCTAAGTCTGAAAAATCCCCTGCGAGGGATGCAGGGGAGGGGAGGCCTAGGGGCCTTTGAGGGTGGCTGATGGACAGATGAACGGGAACCACAGGAAACGGGCAAAGCTGGCAAAGCTGGAGGGCACGGGGGCCCTGCCCTTTCAGGGAGCGGGTAGGAATGAGCAGGCTTTCCTTCTGCCAGAAGAGGAGAGATTTCTAAAGCCAGGCCGCTGGCTGGGAGACCCCTTTGCATTCCCTGGGCCCTGGGGGAAACAGGCTCTGAGGGCCTGGCTGGAGGGACGCTGGGGACAGGGCCTGGACAGAGCCCCCGCAGGGCCTTTTCAACGGCTCAGCCAGCTCTCCAGGCAGGAAAGGGGGTCTTGGCAGGGGCTCCACCCGGGAAAGAAGTCAGCTTCTGGCAACAACTCCTCAAGATGGGGTGGGTGGGGGGTGAAGAGGGAAAATGGTTGTCCCAAGGCCTCTTCCGTTTTTTTTTTTTTTTTTTGCGTTTTAGTATATGGAGGTTCCCAGGCTAGGGGTTGGATCTGAGCTACATCTGCAGGCCTACGCCACAGACACAGGAATGTGGGATCCAAGTTGCATCTGTGACCTATGCTGCAGCTCAAGGCAACGCCAGAGCCGTAACCCACTGAGCGAGGCCAGGGATCGAACCCATGTCCTCATGGATACTAGTCAGGTTTGTTACCACTGAGCCACAATGGGAACTCCCAAGGCCTCTTCTGAGAAGTGAACTTGGTCTGCTCCCCTCCTCTGCCCCAGCTCATTCCCAAAGCTCTTCTGGGGTTCACGGGAACCCTGGTGGAGCCTGGAAGCTGGAGTTTTATCTACGAGATGGCTCTGCCTTGAGCCCCCGTCTCTGTCCTGTGAGTGTGGCTGTTCTGGGCGACGCTGCAGAAGTGCTCGGAGGCAGATGTCAGGCTCAGGAAACCCCGGCCCCACCACTTTCTAGCTATGTGACCTTGGGCAAGCCACTTACCCTCGCTATGCCTTAGTTTCCTGGTCTATAAAATGGGCACAATAATGGTGTCCATTTCATAGGCTTGTTGGGAGGATTAAATACGTTAACGCGTGTCAGGTCCCTCCATGCGCATCTGGCATACAGTAAGTGCTCCGTAAGTGTGTGTTAGCTCTCAGTACTGCTGTTGCAAAGGGGTCAGCGGGGAGCTCTCCTGTTGGCAGCAGCCAGCGTTCTCCAAACTTCCCACCTAAAGTGCGCCCCGTGGGGCTCCGGAAATGCCAGGGGGAGCATGTGGGGACCCTGCCCGGCCCCGCCGGAGCCAGCCAGGGAGGTCTCCTAAACCAAAGAAAGGCCTTTGCACCCCAGGGCAGGAAGAGACGGGCACAAGCTGCTCCCTACACGGCCTGGTTCCTAAAACCAAGAGAAAGCGGAGTGAGCTCTTCCTGGGCTGCGCCCGATGCCCGCCAGTCCGCGGGCAGGTCTCCCGCCTTGAGCCCCTCCCCGGGGACCTCACCCCCACCCTGGCCAGGCCAGCGCCCCTCCTGCTCTGCCTGGCACGCGGCTGACGGCTCGGGGCCGGCAGGATGCCTGGGCGGGAGGGCCAGGCCCCGGGCGTCCACGCGGTTCCCGCTGACAATGATGTGACAGGTCCCCCCTCCGCCCGCTGCTCTGCTGGGGAAGCCGGAGGCCAGGAGCAGCTCTGAGGGCCCCGGACGGAGGTCGCGGGCTCGTTTCTGGTCTCTCGCACCCCACGGAGGGTCTGTTCTCCGTGAAGCGGGGTTGAAGGTCTCAGACGCCCTCTTCCGAAGGCGTTAGATCCTCCCCGCTACACATTCCCCACACACACAGACACACACGCAGATCCATGCCCCCACCCTGCACACTACCATGCACACAGCACACACACGTACATGCCTCCACATATGCCACACACACACCACACATATATATCACACACACACACGTGTGCACACACACACATGCTCACACATGCCCACACACACGTATGCATATATACATACATGTACACACCCCCCACACATATATAACACACACACACACGTGTGAACACACATACATATATGCTCACACATGCGTGTCTGGGATATGAGTTGAGGAAGGATCGAGCTTCTGGGTGACAAAGAAAAAGGCTTAAAGGAGTTCCCTGGGGGCTCAGTGGGTAAAGGATCCCGTGTTATCACTGATGTGGCTCTGGTTATACCTGTGGCGTAGGTTCAGTCCCTGGCTCAGGAACTTCCACGTGCTGTGGGAGGAGCCAAAAAAAAAAAAAAAACAGAGAAAGGCCAAAAGTTCCCATTGTGGCTCAGCCGGTGAATAATCTGACTAGTATCCATGAGGTTAAGGTTCGATCCCTGGCCTCCCTCAGTGGGTTAATGATCTGGCCTTGCCTCAAGCTGTGGCACAGGTCACAGATACAGCTCTGATCTGGTGTTGCTGTGGCTGTGCTGTAGGCTGGCAGCTGCAGCTCCAATTCAACCCCTTGCCTGGGAACCTCCATATGCTGTACCTGAACCCTAAAAAAAAAAATGGAAAGGAAACAAGTAAAAGGCCTAAGAAGCAGGGACCCGGGACTCCTTGGGGACTCCCATCTAGTAGCACTGGGCTGCACAGACAGGGGGACACTGCACAGACAGAGCGGCTGGTCCCTGCAGCCTCCCGCCTCCTACGGCCTGGACGGAGTCATCGCTGACCCCGGCACGTGGGCCCCTGGCAGGAGGGGCACCAATAAGCCCAGATAAGTATGTCAGCCGAAGGCAGATCGGGACCCCGGGTGCCCGCAGCCCCTTCTGGGCACAGCCTTATCTCAGAGGGAGGAGTGTAGTGATGGTGAGAGCAGTGAGACACACGGTGGCATCTGGGACTCAAAAAAAAATCTGCGTGCTGATCCCACCTCTGCGGCAGCCGAGAGGATGGCAGTGTGGCCCAGGGGAAGGGGCGCTGGCCCCGGGGGTTAGAAGGTGGAGTCTCGGTTCCGCAGCAAAGCACAGGAACCACCAGTCCAGGTCCCGAAGGAGGTAAATGGTCTCGGAGCAGCCAAGGCCATGCATGAGGGCTCAACGCCAATGCCAAGAGGGTCCGTCCTCGGAACATACCAGCTGACTGAATTCACAGTACAGTCGGACCTGGTGGTCTCGAGTTCCAGCCAGAGAGATGGACGTGGGGGCGCTGGTCCAGGAGTGATGGATGGGAAAGGCTGGGTCTCGAGCGCCCAGTCACTGCACTAGGTTCCCACCCGGCCGGAGAGGTGTTGGCACACAAGCTAACCCCAGTGTCAAGAGCCCAGGGACCCAAGACGCATTCAAGGTGAATTTCTTGCTCCTGGAAGCTCATGGTGAGCTGAGGTTGGATGAAGAGGCTCCACTCCTGTCCCGAATCCCTGGCCCCAGCCCACCTCGCCTTCCTCTCGCAGCTACTCTGACCCTGACTCCGACACTGGGGGAGAGAGGGGTAGGCTGAGAGCGGTGTCCTCTGGGGAGGAAGAGGCGGCAGCCGTGGCGGGGGCTCCTCTGAGGCAGTCACAGCCTAGAGTGTGTCCCCGTACGGCTGCGTGGGAGGCCAGGCCCCTCAGGGCGTGGGGAGGGGGCCGCCGAGTCAGGGGTGTGCACTGGAGCTTGCGATGGGGAAGGGGCTTGGAGGGAGAGGAGCAGAGAGGGCAGAGGGGCCGCTGGAAACCAGAACTGGTGAGGGCACGGGGCCAGGCATTAAAGTTGGGCGCAAGTTACTCTAAAAACAGATTCTGCTTCAGCCACCACAGGGTGAGGAGAAAAAGCAAGTGAGTTTACTGAAATTCGGCATAAAGGTTGTCAATCTGAACGGCAGGCTCTGGCGAGTCCACACATGCAAGCCTCCGTTCATGCCACGGAAATTCATGGCAGAAACAACGCACCAGGCCTGTGCCAGGTGCTCTGGGGAAGATGAGGCGATAAGACAGGAGGACCACTGTCCCCCATCCCTGGGGACGTGCACACAGGGACATGCACACGTAAACACCAGCGTTAACCAACCCAGCCCCAAAAGCAGAAACCTAAATCCGAGGAGAGCTACAACGCCAGCACCCGGCAGGGAAGAAAGGTCTACGGCCAGCCCGGGACGCCACGTCCGAGGGGGTGTGTTTGAGCTGGGTCTTCAGTGACCAGTAAGGACACAGGCAGCTCCCTGGGTGTGAGAGGAGGGCTGGAAACCCCTGTGTCCCGAGCCACGTCTCCTCCTGTCCAGGCCTCAGTTTCCCCCCACGATCACGGGGGCTTATTCCAGCTCAGACACCACAGGAACCTCATTTGTCCTCGTCCACGGCATTCTAGCTGCCCCGGGGACCAAGTCTTCTCAAAGCGCCACACACTCAGAGCTAATCCTCCTCTGGGCCACCCCAAAGTACCAAAAAGAACGTCAATTCGAAAAAGAAAACTAACTTACTGACTGATTTGCTCTTGAGTCTATGATTCAGGAAAGATCTTGGAAAAATGGCATGATGGAGCCGAGCTGAAGAAATAAAGGATTGGAACGGGAGATGGAGAGGGAGAAAATGGAAGGCAGTAGGTTCCCAGAGAGGAACCTGGAAGGCTGCTGGAGGAGACACCACGGCCCAAGGACTGCGTGTCATGCTCAGCGAGCGCCCATCCACCTGGAGAGAGGAGGGGCCCTCCCAAACTAACACGGACTGACCCATGGTTCACCTGATGTACTTCACCGCACGGAGAGGAGGCATTGCCAACTCCAGGGCAGGAGACAAATCATAGTACACTACGTGACTCAGCCGGGAACACTATTTACCTTCTCGTACTAAGGGAGACACTGGCTAGTCACTGGACCCCTCTTTGGCGATACCTATAGGAAACGGGGGGGTAGTTTTAGGGTCCTGAACCGTAACTCCATCCTCCCTAGTGAAGTCCACTGATAACATTTAACATGGAAAGAAAATGTAAAGAGCATATCCACATCACTTAGACTATGGAGGAAAATACCAGAACAAACAACTAACACTCAAAAGTGGTTGCCTCTCAAGAATGAGATTTGGTAGTTCCCATTGTGGCTTAATGGTAACAAACTTAACCAGTATCCATGAGGAGGTGGGTTCTATCCCTGGCCTCGATCAGTGGGTTAAGGACCCGGCGTTGTCGTGAGCTGCAGTATAGGCTGCAGATGTGGATCGGGTCCAGAGTTGCTGTGGCTGTGGTGTAGCCAGCAGCTGCAGCTCTGATTTGACCCCTAGCCTGGGAACTTCCATATGCCGCAGGCGCAGCCTTAAAAAGAAAAAAGAAAAAAAAAGAGATTTGGGGAGAAAGGGAGACAATCAGGGAGTGGCTGTTTTTAATAGACTATGACTCATTTGATATTTTAAACTATGTGCATGCATTGCTTTAATAAAAATAAAAAGTAAATTAAAAAGTGGTACTCAACGTTCAAAGCCATAACCATATTTTCTAACCATAAAGCCCGTTCAAGAGGCACGCACAGAACGCCTGACACTTGGTGTGGGGGAAGCAGCCCTCTCCCGCCTCCTTCTCTTCCTCTCCCTCACGATCCCAAGTTTCTCTTTTTTCCACTTTCTACCACCCAGACTTTAAAACACCTCATTTATTAATGTGTGTGTGTGTGTGTGTGTGTATTTGTTCTGTTTCCCCAATTAGCAGGGGGAGGGCAGGGGCTCAGTCTTGTTTTTCTCTCCCTCCCCCATGCCTGGTCAAGTCCTCAGCCCACAGTAGGTGCTCAATAAATGCATGTGGACCAGCATTGACTCACTGAGCAGTCTGGGCCAGTCAGCGGGTTCTAAGGCCCATCAAGGAGACTTGGGTTCAAAGGCACCTGGTGGACTGGAAGCAACTCAGCGAAAAGCTGATGTGCACGGAGCCCAGCACTAATGCGCACGCGGGCGTGGTGGTCCAGCGCGCTCAGGCAGCGGCATGCGTGCTTATTGTCTGCAATTAGTGGCCTGCGGGATCGGCCAAACTGTTCTGCAGCCTTTTATTGGTCTTTCAGCCAATACCCTGTAAATTAGAAGGAAATGACTGTCAAGTGGCTTAATGGCAAATCGATGGCAGAGGGTGAAGGACCCGCGCCAAGAACCAAGAGCCGCCAAAGGAGGAGGCAGGGCGCTTCTCACTTGCCTGGGGAGTGGGGGTGGCTCGAAGGGGCTGGGAGGGGAGGGGCCACCTCTCAGCAGCACAGGCCTCTTCTCTGCATGAAGGGTGTGGCCGGCGGAGAAGCTGCAACCCAACTAGGAGAGCGGCCTCACTCTTGAGGGTCCACAGGCCTGTGGGGTGCACCCCTTCCCCCCAGCCCTCCCACCTGGGCGGTGGGCACCCCACACCTTGGAGCTTGATCTCCACGCCCCTCGCTGACTCGGGTCCTTATCCGGCCCTGGACCAAGAGGTTCTGCGTCCCTGCTTCTCTCCCACTTTAGTGCCTGGTCCGTGGAGGGGTGGGGGCGCGGTCTGATTAGCACCCCACTTCTCCTCGCAGGGCGTGTGCGCAGTGAGGGCGGGGCTATGCCTGAAGCTGGCACCACCACGCAAAGCCCCGGGGCCTGGCAGGGTATTTCCACATCTGGGTGGTACTTGCGTCTGGGAGGGCGGGTGAGGACCTAGCGGCAGCGGGTCCTGCTGTCCCAGGACAAGGGAACAAAGGCTTGGAGCTGGACAGAGACTTGGAGGTCCTTGATTTTGCAGATGGGGGCAGTGAGGGGTCCTGACTCCCAGCCCCGGCTGTCCTGCTGTCTGATAACAATTGCACGCCTGGCCTGGGATGGGGGCGAGGCCCGGATTGAGCAAGAGACCCAGGTTGCCCAAGGGTTCTGGGGCCTGACCGCCCTATTCCTGTGGATAAAGAAGCTGTTCACAGCAAGCTCAGGGCACTGGGCCACTGAAATGCATGCTGTGTGGTCTCCCTGTGGCCGGGAACCCTCCAATATCTGAGTTATTGACAGTGGACTTGGGCGCCACTGCACCTGCTAGTCCTACCAACTGACCTCTGGTTAAAGCCCATCCCCCTTCCAAGAAACCTCTCAGGGCCCCAGGGCTGGGTGAGGCACCCCCTCCTCTGAACTCCCCCATCCCAGATGCCGCCCAAGCACCCTATCACCTGGCACGGAGTTGGGACCCTGGGAATGTCTGTTGAGTCACAGGATGAAGTTTGATTCACCGAGTCTGTGTGTGGAAAGTGCTAATTAGATTCCACCTCCCATCAAGGCCAATGCCTGGTGAGGGCAGCTCGGGGAACCCCTTCCACACTTGTTGCCCAGGATCTTCCCATCCCCAAGGCCACACCCCACAAGCCAAGCCCTTCTGGCATCGCCAGCATCACTTCCTTCCCATCCTGGCTGATTTTAAAACCCTCCTCCCAGCAACCTGGCTCCAAAAGGCTGTCTCATGGGCATTCACAAATATCTTGAAATCCTCTCCTAGGACTCTGGCTGTGAACGTTTTTTGTTTGTTTTAAGGCAGGGTTTGTCACTGAATTTTCCTTTTGATGGTTTTACAGTTGACATGGAAGGCTTTTGTTTCCTGAGAGAAAAGGCATGTTTCAGATGAATTATTAACCAAAAAGAATTGACAGTGAGCAGGAAATCCTCCATTTACTCTGGAGAGAAATGCAGACAGACAGCTGCTTGGGCCAGGCTATCTCTGAGGACCCCTCCCCCAGCAGAGCTCAATAGGGGGGCCTCGAGGGGGGGCATTTGGGCTCCTACATAGGGTGTGACTTCTGCCTCCTTCTCCCCCAACCCACAGGCTCCACCTTCCCCAGGTCCAGCTACTGTTCAGGACGGTTCCAGGAGAGCTGGCTTCTATTTCTGTCTCCAATGACCATAAACAGCGCCCCGCTCCTGTCACGGATTGTCTTTCTGCAGAGGGCTGGGTCTCGGCCCAGTGGAGGCTTCAGATCAAGGCCCTGATACAGAGAAGGCATTGTGATCCCTTTTGCTACGTGGGCCTGGGAACCTGGCATCTATGCTCCTATCTCCAGAGCTCCCCTGTTTCTTGGGTTTGGCCAGTAGGAGTCGCCCTTCAGGACACCTGGGAGCGTGGAGGTAGGTTGGGCAATTTTCTCCTCCCGTTTGCTGTTTTGGGGTTGCGTCTCCAGCAGTTCCCGTCCGTCTCCGGGCGCCGTAGGTTCCCCTGGCACGATTTCCCTCGTCCTAAGTGTGCTAGCAGCTCCCACTGCGGATAGTCTTTACGTGTTTCAAGAATGCTATTGCTTCCTGAACCTGTTCACACCCCTGGAGGGAGCCCCACCCCTAGGAGGAAGCCCCGCCCACACCCCTGAAAGAAGCTCCGCCCACACCCCGGGAAAGCAGCCCCACCCACACCAAGGAAGGGATCCTCTGAGCCTGGTGCCGTGAGCTCTGTCTGTCTTTCCAGGTTGCTGGCAGACCCGGGAAGCCAGAGCCTAGGGTCTGCGGGAGGTGCGGCGGCGCCCGCACCCGGCTTCCTGGGAGCCCCCGGCCCCGCGGGCCACAGCTGGCCGCCAAGCCGCGGGGCAGGGATGGGGACTCAAGCCGCTTCTCCGGACAGGTTCGCCCTGCCCTCCTGCTGTTGGCAGGCAGCCGTATTCTCGGGAGCAGCCAGGGACGCAGAAGCGACTGTGTATCTTTTGGAAGTGCCTGAGCTTATTAAAAAGCTGATGCAGCCCGTCTCTCGTGGGAACGGGGGTCTGAGAGGGGACTGACGCTCCCGGTGGATCTTGCACATTCTTCCTCCAAAACCTTCAGTAGCTCCCTGAGCCTCCTGAATCGGGCCGTTTGCTCTGCCTGGGGGGACAAACGCCTCCCCGTGTGGGCTCCCTCCAGCCTCATCTCCCTCCTCATAGGGGCGTCCTGGGCCAGTGCTTTTGGCTCACACGGGTGCCTTTGCCTCCCCTGCTCTGCTTCCTAAAATCCTTGCCGCTGCACCAGGCTCGCAGCTCAAAGGCTGTTTCATCCCCTCAGAGTTAACATGACCCTTGCCTCTTCTGCTGGGTCACCAGGACACTCCCAGGCTGTTGGCCTGACATGACCTTGTGTGCCTGACCATGAGCACATTTTAAGACTTTTAACTTGATATAGTTTACTCTTTCTTCTTTTGAATTATTAAAAGTGAAACCACATAGAACAACTGGTTAAAAGGGTTAAGTTAAATCATTTTGGTCTTATGATTGCTCAATACAGATCTTCTAACTCTGGGCCTTAGGGAATTTTTTGCAAAACTTTTCTTAACCCATTAACAACCCTTATGACCTGCTGGTGTTTTGTAACATTATTGTTTGTCTTTTGATTTTATCTTCCCCAGTGTCCCCCCAAGGCCAGGGAGAAAGTTTTGTTGTGTTTGTATTTTTTTTTTTAAGGAGGCTAAGAATTGGAAATCAAGGGACATAGCCAGAGCTACTGTGTCACATTGCAGAAGATGTCACACTGTGGCCTACTCTGCCATACTGAGGGCCCTGGACATACCTCTAACCTCCTCAGGCCCCAACAATAGCCACACTGAGCTGCAGAGCCCAACACAGCAGAGATGGTGCCCAGGAACTTTTTTTTTTTTTTTTGGCTTTTTAGGGCTGCACCCATGGCATATGGAAGTTCCCAGGCTAGGGGTCGAATCAGAGCTACAGCTGCGGGGGAAGACAGGATTAAGATGGCAAAACAGAAGGACTGGAGCTCAACTTCGCTCATAAAAACAACAAAATTACAACCAAATGCTGAGCAACCTTCAACCAAACGGACTGGAAACTTTCAAAAAGATATTCTACTCCAGAAGACACAGAGGAGACCACATCAAGAGGCAGGAGGGGCGATTACGCAATAGAAGCAACCCCAGACCACCCGGGTGGGAAGCCCCACAGACTGGAAAGTAACTGCATCACAGAGACTCACCTACAGGACTGGGTTCGGACTCCATGTCAAATTCCCACGCCTGGGGACCTGGCACAGGGAGAAAGAGCCCCCGGAGCATCTGGCAATGAAAGCCAGTGGGGCTTGTGCACAGGAGCTCCACGGGACTGCGGAAAACAGAGACCCCATTCTTGAAAGATGCACACAGACTTTCATGTGCACTGGGTCCCAGGGCAAAGCAAAGGCTCCATAGGAGTCTGGGTGGAACCTGACTGTAGTTCTTGGAGGATCTCCTGGGAAAACAGGGGTGGCTGTGGCTTGTTGTGGGGGAAGGGCATTGGAGGCAAAGCTCTTGGGAACATTCATCAGCCTGCATTTCTCTGGAGGGGGCCATTTTGGGGAAATCTGGCCCCACCCATCAGCGCTGAGAAGCCCCAGGCCGAGCAAGTACTCCAGGTGGGATCACAGCCCCACCCATCAGTATACAGGCAGCCTAAAGACCCCTCAGACACACAGCCGCCTCTAATCTCACCCGGAGACAAAGCTCCTCCCACCAGAGAGCAGGCACCAGTCCCTCCCATCAGGAAGCCTACAGCAAGTTCCTTTACCAACTTCAGCCACAAGGGAGGCAGACACCACAAGTAAGAGAGGCTACAGCTCTATTGTCTACAAAAAGGTCACCACACCAAAACCCCATAAAAACGAAGAGCTACAGCTGCCGGCCTATGCCACAGCCACGGCAACGCGGGATCCAAGACGTGCCTGCGACCTACTCCACAGCTGGCGGCAATGCCAGATCCTTAACCCACTGAGCGAGACCAGGGATCGAACATTCGTCCTCATGGATACTAGTTGGGTTCATTAACCGCTGAGCCATGACAGGAACTCCCCAGTAACCTTTTTTGAAAGGCAAAATGAGGTGGTAGTTAACAGTGAAAGATGCTGTTACTGAGAGATAATTTGCCATTTGGATCATTCATGACCCTGCTGGAACACTCCTATTCATCCTTCAAAACCCAGCTTAGGCAACACTCACAGAAAACCTTTTCTAAGGCAGCTCTACCTCTCCTTCTCCCAAGAGAACACTGCTCCCTCCTCTGTCGTCTTTCTTCCTCTGTCTTGTGACTATGGAAACAATGAGAGTTGGTGCAGTGCTGAGTGAACACGTGAGTAGCCAGGCACTGCAAAGTGTACATATTGTGAAGACCATTCACTGAAGGCATCTCCCCAGTCCCCCCACTGAGACTGCTATTCTTTTCGCCCATTTGACTGATAGGAAAACGGGGCCAGAGAAGTGATTTTCTCCTGGTCACATAGCTTGAACTGCAGTCTGAGCTTAGATCTAACTCCCAAATCCAGCTCCCACTCCAAACCAGCTCCTTCCAGGGCCTCCATCACCCATTCTGCAAGGATTACTTCTGCAAGGGGTCGAACTGGAGATACAGCTCCCGGCCTACACCACAGCCACAGCCATACGGGATCTGAGCCGCGTCTGCGACCTACTTCACAGCTGGCGGCAATGCCGGATCCTTAACCCACTGAGCGAGGACAGGGATCAAACCCGCATCCTCATGGATACTAGTGGGGTTCTGAACCTGCTAGCCACAACAGGAATTCCGGGGTAGTTTTAAATTGCATTGAACCTGACATATAATTGGTGCTCATCAAATGCTTGCTGAACCCCACAAAATAATGGGGGTGTGATAGATGAGATCCAATTTAAAATATTTCAGCAAAGAAAAAGACACAAGGAAAAGGAAAGAGAGTCAATATTAGCCAAATCTTGATAACTGTTGAATCAGGGTGAAGGGTGATGGGCGTTCCTTGTATATTCTTTCTTCTTCTTCTATGCTTAACAATTTTTATAATTAAAAAAACAAAATAAAACAGAATGGGGCTGGGCAGAGGAGCCCAGAGCCAGAGCTGGGTGAGCACTCACCTTTTTATGGCTTTGTAGCAAATGATGACAAGCACAGTGAGGAACACCAGGGAGGCACAGCATACCGCAATGATGATCACCAGCCCTGACCACCAGCTCTCCTCGGTCGGACACGAGGTAGCGTTGGGAGCTGAAAGAGACAGGAGCAGCCTGAGTGTCCCCCGAATGGGTGGGTCCCAGCCAGCGTCAGAGGTGGACTGTTGTGTGACACCAAGGCTGGCCTCACCGACATCCATCGCCCAGATGAAGGCTCGCCAACCTGTCCTGCCGTCCCCGCCCCCATCCCACCAGGCGGCAGGTGACGTCATGGTTGGCCTCCAGCCAGGCGACTACGTGCTCTGAGCAGGGGTTAAGCACCGCACTCCGGGCCATCCATCCTCCCCTGGCATGAGCTAACTGACAGCAGGGTCGGGTTTAATTTCCCATGAAAAATAACAGAACACCTCATTCTCTCAGTTGGGGCATTAAATCCGCTTCGTCTGAGGGTGGGGGCAGGGAGCAGGGCCCGCTGCGGGGAGGAAGGGAGGAGAGAAAGGGAGGCCTGTCAACGGCAGTTCCTTAAGCTGATTTCTTGCAAGAGGAAAGCTTTTTCCCTTCTTGGGTTTGGTCCATGGGTGGGAATCCGCAGCTGTCTGAGATTTGTAAACATCACTGACAAAGCACGTGACATGGGGGCTGCGGAGTGTCATCTTGTCATTACTCAGTCCGTGGGGTCCTTGGGGGTGAGCCCCTTGGCACTGGCTGGGTAAGTGAACCTGCACACAGGTGTAGCCGAGGCTCACAGCGAAGCTGGTTTGCTGGACTCTCAGAAAAGCAGACATCATCACACAGTCTTATCTCAGAGGTTTAGGAAGACCCAGACCCAGACCTAACTGGAGAGTTGCCTGGGATTGCAAAAGCAATGGGAGTGAGGGAAGGAGGGAAAGAAAAAAGGGGGAGGGAGGGGGGCGGGAAAGAGACGGGGGCAGGAGGTCATGAGGGAGAAAGGGAGGGAAGGAAGAAGGGATGGACAGATGGGTAGACAGACAGACATACACTGCTAGTTTGGGGTGGTTCTTCAAGGCATGTGAATATATGTGAAAGAACCAAAACCATGCCCTAGATTTAATCATAGACACCCTGAGGGGTGCGACAGTATGTGGGGAATATCCCAAAGGACACCATGAGTGGCTTAATTATCATTGATGTCGTTATATGTCACTTACAGGGACATGGAAGTGCACCGTTGGATCAGCTTTGACAAATGCGTGCACCAGTGTAAGCCACACCTCTGCACTGACACAGACGGATCTCCACCCCCTCCAGAAAGCCTCCCTGTGCCTCCTTCTAGGCAGTCCCCACCCTGGAGGCAAGCACTGTTTTGCTTTTCAAAAGTCACAGATTAGATCAGATTTGCTTGCTGAAATTCACATCAATGGAATCATGCACTGGGTATTTTTGCTTCCTTTATTCAGCGATGTTTTTGTGATTCACCCACACTGTGGCATGTTTCAGCAGTCCCTTCCTTTTTATAGCTGAGTAGTACCCCAAAATATGTATAGACCACAATTTGTTTATCCTGTACACATGTTGAAGGATACCTGGGCTGTTTCCAGGTTTTGACTTTTGTGAACAAAGCTGCTATAATCATCCGCGAGCATGGTATAGACGTGTGTTCATATTTCTCTCAGATAAACAGCTAGGAGTGGGATCGCTGGCTCCTATGGTGTGTGTCTGATTAGCTTTATAAGGACGTGCCTGCTGTCTTTCCCAAACGCTTGTATCCTTGTACACCCCTGTTCAGAACAGGGAAAGATGGATGGAAGGGAGTGGTTGCAGGTTACCGAATTGTTATCAAATTGTGGCAGGGCTGCAGCTGGGTTAGGAAATCCAGGAAGCCCTCCAGGGAACAGGAGCTAAAGCCCCATTAGCAGAGGCAAGGTCCCCAGAGGTGGAGCTTAAATCACCACAGCGACCCAGCAGATTCAGAAGTGCTTCTAAGAAATGACTGGGACAACGATGTCACCGAGCATGGCGGCTCTCAGCCAGGGTGAGATCAGGCCTTTAGAAACCCCAGCACTGAAAAGAGAGGGAATCCCAAAAGAGGGATAAGCCCTAAAATAATGGAGAGCAACCCAAGAGGATCCTGTTTTCCTTAAGCATCCTTCAGTTCACTCACGAACTTCTGCAGTGCTTTTTCTGTGAAACATCAAACACAAAATCCCTCCTCCGAACTGTTCATCTTGGGAGTGTCCCTGGCTTGGTTGTGTCTCCCCAGTGACCAGGCACAGACCTTCCCGGCAGCAGCGGTCATTGCTAGAGAGTCAGACCCACAAGGTCCTGACCGCACATGGTTTGCATTTTCACTGCAAAGGGAAGCAGGTGTGGCTTTTCGTCATCTCTCCTTCAGGCTGTAACACCTCTGGGCAAGTCTCCAGGGCCAAGCCTGCAGCCCATGGGGACCCTGACACCAGTGGCCCACAGGTTACCCAATACCCCCAAGGCTGGGGCAGTCACCTACCAGTGTGTGGTCTCAGCCTAGGGCAGCACCCTTCCACGGGGCACTCAGAAATGGGTGGGGGGGCTGCCTTTGGTCACCACAACGAGTGAGGCCAGCAGTTAACAGCAGTGACCCGGATATCGTCATACAAGGCAGACACGTCCCTCCAAAATGCCACCAGGGCCCCTGCTGAGAAATTCCATCAACAGAAGGAAGATTTGATTAAAAACTTCATTTGGAATTTGAAGCTAAATTTCAGAGCCCCTCTCTTGATGCTCTTTTCTTTTTTTTCTTTTTCTTTTTCCTTTTTTTCCTTTTATAGCCACACCTGCGGTGAATGCAAGTTACCAGGCGAGGGGTCGAATTGGAGCTGCAGCTGCCGGCCTGCACCAGAGCCACAGAAACAGTGGATTGGAGCTGCATCTGCGACCTCCAGCACGGCTCACAGGAACCCGGGATCCTTAACCCAGTAAGCGAGGCCAGGAATCAAACCCACGCCCTCACAGACGCAGTGTCGGGTCCTTAACCCGCTGAGCCACAAGGGGAACTCCTTGATGCTCTTTCGTTTACATTCGCTGTTAATGAGGTGCGAATTTCCTTCCTGCTGACTTTTTTCAAACAGCCAATACTGAAAGCAGGGAGGTTTGTTTGAGAGGGTCCTTCTGCGGCCGGCAGTCCTCTGACATTCAGCGGTGCTGCTCCCACCACGTGCATGTGGAGGAACTTCCCCAGGCAAAGAGACCAGATAGGAAGAGAGGGAAGTATTTTATGAAACATCCTAGGCATAAACCTGGGATTTTGCCAAGAAAATAGCTATTGTGTTCAGAGAATGCATCCTTATTTATCCCTGCTTGACTCATTCTTTTTATATTAGAAAAGATCAGGGGCATGTTGGAGTTGGAGGAAGCCTAGAAAAGAGAATAACTCTGAGGCTCAGGATCAAGCGGTAACTCTCCCAGGGGGCCGGGGTTAGGACCCCCATCTTTGGGCTGCAGCCCCTTCCAGATGCGATAAGGCTGGGAAGACTGATGGTGCATATTCGAGAACAGAGCATCGTGACGTTTCTCACTCATTCGTTCATTCATTCATTCATCCACCAGACCTGGATGTGCTCAGAGCAGGGAGCACAAAAATGAACCTTCCTAGGTCTGGTGCCAGCTGCACAAGACCTGATCACCTCACTCAAGGAGCCAGCAGTCTCCACGAGAAGAGATACCAGAGGTGCTGGTGTACAAGGTGAGGGTCCTTTGTCGCTGAGAGGAAGCCACTTGGCGCCAAGGTTCAAGCGGGGTAGGAATGATGCCTTGTGAGAGGCAGGTAGTCAGACGGAGAAGGCAGAGGCCACCGGAGTGGGAAGTCCCAGCCTCTGGTTCTCTGTCACTTGCCCTCGCTCCCAGCCAAGATTCCGCAGACACGACAGAGAGGCAGGGGCTGTCATGATAGCTCAGGAGTCACAGCACCCTCTCCTGGGACTCAAAGAGGGTTTGTCTGCTATATTCGTTAAACACTTCTGATGCCTGTAAAGATAATGAGACCGGCAACCAGAGAGCGACTGAGAATGACATGGGCTCTGTTTTGCTTTATCAAAAGAGCTGCTTTCTTTTCCATCAAGAAAGGCATCATTGAAAGCTTATATTCGGGACTTCTGCTTCTAGCAAGATGGAGTAATAAGAGCCAGATTTGGTACCACTATCTCCACCCCCCCAACCCTGAAACATCTAAAAAAGTATATAGCAAATATATTCAACAATGGTTTTCCAAATAGTAGACATGAGGGCAACAGAAGACAGTGGTCCCCGAGAGACAAGAAACAAAAGAGTGGAGAGACTGTCCAAACAGCCTGAGCTGCAGGCTTGGAAGGGAGATGGCGCTGTGAGTCCAGGGAGTGAGAAGGACAGGTGAGGTCTCTCCCCAAGGAAACTTCCAGAAGAGCAGAGGGAGCCAACAGCACACAAGTAAATCTACCCACAAATGTATAATTACACATCGTGGCAAGTGCTGGAAAAGAAACTAAGAGGCCAAGATGTGCTCCCTGCAAGAGTCTGGAAAAGAAGCAATTGGGTGGAGTTCCCTGGCGGTGCAGCAGACTGAGGATCCGGCATTGTCACTGCTTGGGTCATAGCTGTGGCACTGGTTCGATTCCCCACCCCTGGAATTTCCAATAATAATAAATTAATTAGTTAATTCAAATCAAAGAGTGTTATTAGACCAACACTAAAAGAATCAATTGAGAGGGGGTCCCTTTGGATGTGCCTACCTGAACGGATATCAAGGGGGTTGAGCACCCAGGAAGTTCCTGCCTGGGGCACATGGACCTGCCCCAGGCCCGGTGCCGTGGAGGAAACGCACGAGGGCGGCTGCTCTCGGTGACCAGCGCCTCCCCTATATTCCTCACTGAGTTTTTGCATCTGTCAAATGGGACAGCAATGACAATGCTCTCGAGGGTACCAGGAGCAGCACCATCACTTGTGGGGCACTGATTCTGAGGTCACTGATAGTTTCCCTTCTGCAAGTGGGGACACTGAGGCCACGCAGCTGGGGGCCTGCTGGGATTGGAACCAGGTGTGCCTGGTGACAGCGCTGACGGCCAACTCAGCACATATTTAGGTAGGAGCCGGGACCTGCCCCTTGCATCTCATCTGCAGAGCCGTGCACTGGGGAAGTTTGACAGGAAGGAACTTAGTGGGGCATGAATGAATCAAAGGGACAGCAAATTGGGTGAAAACAACCTCAGTTTTGCAAGTTTTTTTTCTCTCTCTCTCTTTCTGTCTCTTTTTTTTTAATGCACTAGTGGCATATGGAGGTTCCCAGGCCAGGGGTTGAACAGGAGCTGTAGCCACCTGCCTACACCACAGCCACAGCAATGTCACATCCAAGCCGTGTCTGCAACCTACACCACAGCTCGCGGCAATGCTGGATCCTTAACCCACTGAGCGAGGCCAGGAATTGAACCTGCGTCCTCATGGATACTAGTCAAATTCGTTTCCACTGAGCCATGACAGGAACAGTGTCTCAAGGTATTTTTCAAGGGTTCCTAGAAGAAGAGAGTGAAGGCCATGTTCTTTGTTTCAACCTCATGTATTCATTGTGAGATGGAGGTGACAGTTTATCCCTGACCCAGCCTCTGGCCCCTCCTGGCCACCTCTGGACGCCAGCCCTTCACTCACATGGTGCAGTGAGCGCAGCGCGGGCACCAGGCACTGCTGGTGACACCCCGGTGTGCAGCGGCCTCTGGGGCATCCTTAGCCGTCTCTCCTAACTTACACAGTCTGGTGAGTCATGCCCGAGCTGCCCGAGTGGCTTGCCGACGGATGCCCAGGAGCTGGCTTTGGTTACAGTCAGTTGGGGAGGTGCCGCCGCTCAGCTTCCTGCTCCTGGTGGCCTAGATCCCAGCCCATCGCGCGTGTGGATCACAGCCCTGAGTTCGGGCCCTTCAAGGGCCCCGGAGCTGCAGAGACTGCTCTCCTTTGAGGGGTTAATGTCCACGAACACACTTCCCAGACACACTCAGCCTCTTCTGCGGAAACTGAGGTCAGAAGCTGACCTGGGCCTCAGGACACCGCAGGGGACGTGCCATCCTTGGGTCCCAGGTGCCGCTCTGGGCTTTGGGAGCAGAGGCAAAGGGGATCGCATAGCAGGGCTCCAAAGGACAGTCTTGGGCACAGGTGGCCCTCAGGGAGGGCGGGCTCCCTTTCAGTTCCATGCCCCCCTGCCCACGTCGAGGGTCTTGGGGACATTGGCCCGCACATCTAGGAAGAGTGCACACACGTGGGACGTGGGGCACACGCTGCCAGCCCGTGGAGTGTGTCAGGAGCACTGAAGAGGCTGTTCACTCTCGCCCTGCAACCCCCTGCCCCCAGCTTTACTGGCTCATGAGGACGGTGAGGGGGTCCAGGAACTTTACACAAGTATTTGTGTGGTGGCAGAACCTGGTCCCTAGACCCTCTGACAAAGGAGGACATGGAGGCTGGGGGGAGGGAGGGGCAGACCTGGGCCTCAGGTCCCCCAGGGCTGCTTTACATGCTGCTCCCCTGGGACCCTGAAGGACACGGGTTCTCAGAATTCCCTTCACAGGCTCACGGCCCCTTCCCTTCACTGTCTCGGGGTCCCCAGCCCCACCTCTGTCGGCCTGCTTGACACGGACCCCAAGTCCACTGGGGAGGAGGAGTGGGGGCGGGGCAGCGGCACGGCCCGCCCCCACACAGAGCCCATTGTCTCCTGAGCACAAGGGACCGACTCAGGCCGCCGCTGGACACAGGGCATCCACGGGGAGGCCTGTGCCAGGGGCGTGTGCCCGCCCGCGCAGGCCAGCTCAGGGTGGGGCGCTGCTCAGTTCTCACCCGAAGGCGCAGGAGAATGTGGCTGGACTTTAGACTGCAAATATAAGATCGGACCGTGGCGCTTTACACAAACCCCCCGAAATCAGCACCCATCGTTAGAGACGGGAGCAGTCTCCTTCGAGCTGCTGCAGATGGGAACAGCGAAGATCTGCACCTCGGCCTGGAGCCCCTTCACCCCATCCCCGCCCACAGGAACCTGGTTCTGGGTGCAGCACAGAGACCCCTGTTTCATCAGTCTTTCCCATTCTTCCCACGGCAGGAAGCCTGCGGCTGCCCAGTAAGAGTGGACAGAAGGCATGAACTCCCCGCTTCTGGGGGCATCTCGGCAGCCCACCTTTTCCAGAAGCAAAGGACCTTCCCTCTGCACCCTGCCGGTTGGACCCTACAGCCTAAACGGGGGTCGCTGGTGTCCAGCTCAGGGCGGGCAGGGGGCCTGCTTGGAGGGGGCTCTGTCTCTCTTCTGCCACGCCTCCCACAGCCGTATTGTTAGTCTCCACTGCCTCCCGAACCCGGTCCAGAAGCCTCCTTCCTGCTCCCGCCGGCCAGGCTGTGCCAGGCAGCTGTGTATCCCCAGCTTTTACCCGCTGTAGATGGAGATCGCTGCTCTGTGGAAGCCTGGGCGGCCTTGGCCAGCCTCCGGCAAGGGCTTCTGCCGCAAGACAGACCTCAGTGAGTCACCGGGACTCCAGAGGGGCTGGAAGCCCAGGGCCGACCAGGCTGCGCTTCACTGGGACAGCTGCTCAGGGCCCCTGGTCCCCCTTCGCTGCTGTACCGGTGCCCCCCCCCCAACATTCTCTCTGTCCCTGGCTTCTTCTCAGCCACTGCTCTGTGTGCAGCATCTCTCAAACCCGCCCCATGGACTGGAAGCATTTGGCAGTGAGCTCTCACCTCCTGGCCCTGCCCCCCTCCCAGGCTCAGGCCCCAGCCTGGGGGTCCACGTGCCCCCCGCCGCTCCACAGCTAGGCTGTCAGCGGCCAGTGTGGCTGCGACCCCCTCCCCTTCTCCACCTGCCTCTCCCGGACTCCAGGGGAGCCCCGCCTGGTCACCACTGTCGCCCAGCCCCTCCCTCCTGGGGTACCTCCCCCGGTTCAGCACAGTGGTCGTCTGCACTGGCTTTTCAAAGGACCTGGAGTTCAATTCCAGATTCTGATGCTGGGAAAATTATTGAGTCTTTTAGGTTTAATCTCAGTGTCTCCCACTAAGAATTGAGGGGAGCCAAGAGCATCTTCCCCACAGAGCCGGTGAGATACCCAATCAGAGGGCTTGCAGCAGACACCCCTCGGGGGCCCAGTGCATCCGCCCCCTTCTCCCTAGGGGAACCCCAAATCTCCTCCTGTGTCCCTGACCCCCCACAGGGCCCGGCTTTGGGGAGGCGGGTCCAGCCCAGGAAGTGGGTATTCACTCTGGTCTCAGCCAGGCCTGGCTGTCCCAGCACATCTGTCTCATCTGAGTCAGAGGTGGGCACGCCCTGCAGTTCTAGCCGATGACACGAGGGGAAAAGTATGGGGTGCTTCCAGAACCGTCTCCCTGCTGCTAAAGGAGAGGTGTGGAAACAGGCAGGCCGCTTTCCCTCGCGGACACTGCCATGTCCTTCTGTACCCCCAAACAGAGCACCTTTGGGGGGCTGAAGATGCCAGGGTGCAGGGCGTGACGTAGGATGGCCTCCAGGGGTGACATCTGAGCAAAGACTGGGATTGGCTAAGGGGGTTCATCATGCAGGCAGCTGGGGACGAGCCGAAGCAAAGGCCCTGAGGTCAGTGTGGGCCTGGCATGTGGGTATGATGTGGGCAAGGGGAGGGGACAGAAAGAGATGAGACGGCTCAGGGCCTGGAGACCACGAGAAGGGCTTGAGCTGTAATTTACGCTGAGAAACAAGATGCCATTGCAGGGTCTGGAGAGAGGGGTGGTGAGGTCTGACTCACATGGTGGCTCGATCGCTGTGTTTAGAGTAGGAGTGTGTGTGTGTGTGTGTGTGTGTGTGTGTGTGTGTGTCGGGCGGTGCGGGGCAGTGTGGGAGGCAGGGAAGATATTGCTGATAGCCCAAGAGACAGCTGATGGCGGCTCAGATGGGTGTCGGCCGTGGAGGTGATGAGAGAAGTTAGATTCAGGATCAGTCTGGAAGGTAGAGTTCACGAAAGCTTGCATGTGGGTGTGAGAGAGAGAGAAGAGTTAAGGATGGCTTGAAGGATTTGGGGCTGAGAAAGTAGAAGGCTGGGGAAGGCTGGGGCAGGACAGGCTTGCTGGGTGTGGAGATCGGGGAGTGAAGTCTGCAATTCCCATCACACACCCAAGGCAGGTGGCAACCAAGCCGCCAGATCGAGACTCTGAGTTCAAAAGCAAGGGCCCTTCCGCAGGCATAACCTTGGGAGCTGTCGGCACGCAGTCTTGAGATGCGATGAGATCATCAGGTGAGGAGTGTGGACGGAGCAGAAAAGAAGAGCTCTGGGGAGCTCCATGTGACAAGGCCAAGGGACATGGGAGGTGGAGCCAAGGAGGCTGGGAGGAGGGGCCAGTGAGGATAGCGGCCGGCAGGATGTGGAGTTCTGTGGCCAAGTCAGGGAAGGATGTCAAGGAGGGGGGCAGGGTCAGCTGTGTCCACACAGGCAAAGCACCATGAGGCTGGGAGCCAAACACTGTATGGAGCAACATGGCGGCACCATTGACCGTCACAGTTTCGTGGGAATGGTGGAGGAAGCTTGACTGAGGCCATTTAGGAGAAAGTGTGGGGAGGAAATGGAAACAGCAAGTATGCACAGCTTGTTGGTGGAGTTTTGTTGCAAAAGGAAACAGCAACATGGAGCCATAGCTGGGCGAGCAGTTGTGACAAGACAGGGATTCTAAGATGGGACATGGTGGGCGTGACCCAGGAGCGGGGGGCGCCCGTGCCCGGGTGGGCAGAGCTGTGCTGCGGAGGAAAGGTGGGGAGAGAGATGCAGGTGGATGACGGGTGGTAGGCAGCGGAAGCTGCCCTTGGGTGGTGTCAACTGTCTCAGCGAGGAGGCCGGCCAGGCCAGCAGCTGAGAGGAGGACGGGGGAGGTGTGGGCACAGAGGGGGGCAGAGAGGGCGTGAGCCGGTTTTCTCCAAGGGCAGGGGAGTGCCTGGACTGGGGAAGGGAGGGCCAGTGATGTCAGAGAGAGTCCAGTTCAAGGTTGGTCATCGTGCCCAGCCGCCTGCAGCTGCCCGGCGTGTGTGACGAAGTGAGCACAGGGTGCTCGGACAGTGGTGGCAGGGCTGGCCCAGAGGCAGAGACGGAGGCACACGAAATGCTCATGTGAAGGTGCCCGACTTCGCTCGGGTGGGTGGTGGAGCTGGGATTTGAACCCACCAAAGGGCCAAGCCCTAATCGCTACACAGACAAAAAATAAGCCAGCCAATAAATCTGGGGGCACGGGGGACAATGCCAGTTGTGGAAATGGGAAATCGGTGTCACCTGGGGCTTTGGGGAAGCCTCTTTGAGGAGGTGACATTTTGACTGAGCCCTACAGGGCTGGGGCAAGGGACAACCCTATGGAAAGGTCCTGTCGGGACTGGCCTAGGCCAGCAAGGGAAGGGGCAGGGATCAGGCAGCTGGCGCCCCAAGCTTCTGCTGGGACCTACCCGCTGAAGCCCTGGCGAGGGGCGAAGGGCCCTTCCATCTGTGAGTCCCAGCCACTTGCCCAAGCTCCAGGGGACACTCACTCCTCTGATTCATTTTTTCTGCCTGGCATCCCAGGCACAGAGCCCAGCATGGTGGCACTGTGGCTGCTTATCATAAAGGACACGGTTCTCAGGCGCGGTTTCTGAAGGGGAGCATTAAAAAAAAAAAAAAGCACCCAATACATTATTAATAATCGTCTCCATCATTCCTGTGCCTCTTTAGGAAAGGAAGATGATGAACTGGACTGAAGGCCCTATGGTGGGGGCAGCCGCGGCACTGCCCGATGCCAGGGCGGGGGCCGGGTGGAGGCCCAGGCAGGAGCTGAGAACAGCAGGCCGCTGCCTGGTGCAATGAATTATGCTTCTGGTGGCGACTGCAGAACACGTCTCGCCTTGTTCTTGGCCCAAATAGCCTCTTTGTGAGGCTCCTCAAGGCCGGGACTTGTACTCGGCAGCACCGTTCTCTTAGGAGCTGTAGTCCACTGCTTCTCTGCGCCCTGCCCTGGGCACCCCCGCCCCCCGCAAGAGCTGCTGAGCCTTCACTTCCCAGCCCAGGCTGCAGAAGCACTGATGCCCAGAAGTGACCAGACACTGTCACAGGGGGCAAGCCCTGGGGGGACCATTTGAGTCCACCCTCAGGGCCCTGACTCCCCAGCATTCAAAGCGCAAAGCCACTCACTGGCTCAACACCTATGTGCTAAGAGCCTGTGGCATGCCATGCACCGTGCCAGGTACCGAGGGGATGAAGGCCAGTGAAACCAGGCAGGGCCCCGGCCCCTGCGATGGCATCTGCCGGAGAATGGACACGAGTCCAGTGATCACCAGCTAAATGCACACTTGAGTACACACAGCAGGAAACCACAAAACAAAAAGTAAGAATTCCCTGAACACGAAGAGCCAACCTAAGTTGACTGAGAACGGGCTCGTGACCTTGGGACAGGCACAGGGACAGGCTCCCGATGGTGTATGTTAAACGCCAGCAGAGTCGCAGCACCCAGTCGATGCTCAGTATGTGCTGGATCACTCTCTCCCCTGCCCGAGGGCACTGAGACCACAGGGTCTCCTGACTGCCCGGTCAGGTAGGATCTGCTCTGTCCAAACAGCTGTGAAGAGCGGTTCAGGCTCAGCTCAGACCGCGGTGGACCAACTCTGGCCCGCAGGCCAACTCTGGCCCGCCACCTGCTTTTGAAAGTAAAGTTTTACTAAAATGCAGACACACCCATCTGTTTACATACTGTAAGGCTGCTTTCTCCCTGCATTGCTGTGCCGACGGCAGAGTTGCGTAGCTGCATTAGAGACTGCACAGCCTGCAAAGCCTAAGCCATTAACTCTCTGGCCTTTTAGAGAAGCAGCGTGTCTCCCTCTGCCTAACTTGGGGTGGCCTTCACCTGAGATTTTTAGACAGACTTAGAAATTATTCTCCAAATTTGCATTTTACAAGTTCCACTCCTTCCATCTTCTCTTTCTCCAAACGTCACACTGGTGCCCTGGTGGGAGGTGTCTAGACATGTGACACAGGACTCTCTTCTGTCTGGGAGTTTTAACACCGAGTCTTGGCTTGGCCGCACCACACCTGCTAAGTGGTCAGTTGCTGGGGTGACAGTACTCCCTGGAGGGTTGGTGGGGAGGATTCGGTGGTTCTTCTAATCAGGTCTAGTCCAGATTTAGGTCTGACACCCCCAGGAGCCACCTACACTGACTGTCCTTCAAATGGAACAGACTGTTTCCTCAGGCTGGGACAGCTCGTTACTTTGGTGTCCGGCTCCAAGCCTCTTTCTGGTTCCCAGTCTGATGAAAGGCTGACCCTCATCTTAGCAGCGGCACAGACAGCTCTGTTCCATGGCTGCTCTGGTTTTAAACACACAGAAGAGGAAGTTCCTGTGTGGCACAGCGGGTTGAGGATCTGGCATTGCTGCTGCTGTGACACAGCTCACAATTACCTCTCTGGTTCGATCCCTGGCCCAGGAACTTCCACATGCCGCAGTTGTGGCCAAATATACCCACGCACACGTGCACACACACACACACACACACACACACACGAGTGAGCGAGAGAGAGAGTGAGAGAGAGAGAGAGAAAGGCGGGAGGGAGCTGGCCTCTCCATCCCCCATCCCCCACTGGCCTCACTGGGTGCATCTTGGGGTCTTTTTGTTTGCTGGGCATTTGCACATAGCTGCTGCAGCCACCCCGCCCGGACCTGGCTGTGAGGTGTGTGGTACAGGGTGGGACCTGCTTCCTGCCAGGGCTGGGGTACAGGGGACATGCAGCTACGCTGACTTTCCTGGGCACCTGCACGTCCTCTAGAGGAACCCCCGCCCCCCCACCCAGGGCTGCTGGGGTGGCCAGGCACGTGCGGAGAGCCTGGGAATTTCCTTCCCTAAAGCCCCGAGAGTCCTCAACCAGGGCCAGGCGCGACAGTCAGCCCCTGCCTTGCGGACGACATTAAAGGCATCAGTAATCCTCCAGAGCCTCTGGTGGGATCAGGCTCAGGCCTCCTGGACTCTCACTCGGCCTCCTGGATTCTCACTCGGCCTCCTGGACTCTCACTTGGCCTCCTAGCCCTCCCTGCACCGCCTCCTCCGCGGCCTTCCAGTCTCCCCTGGGAACGCCCGCTCTAAGAACCCCCGTCTCCGGCTCTGAAGACAGGTTCCATGTCGGGCGCCCAGACATGAGGTCACTGCGGTGCCGGAAGCTTGTGGCTTGCCTTCTAACACACCGAACAGATGAAATCACATCCCAGCGAGACTCAAGTGCACTCTCGATGTTCTGGACGATTCCTTCCCAGAACCACCCTGTGCTGCTTCTCTGGGTTGAGCTTAAGTCTCGCTTAAAAGGTCCCTTTCGGATTAACCTAAGAATGACTTTTGTCCAGGTTGTGACTACAAAGGGAGGGTGACACAGCTGAAAAAGATCACGGCTGCTCAGCTGGTCTCCGTTAAAAAAGGAAGAAACCTGCAATGTCTGTGGCTTTGGGACAAAACCACAAAGTAGTAGGGAGAAAAGAAACACATACTGATGGTCCCTGGCTGTGTTCTGATAGAGTAGCCGCTAGTCACATGTGACTGCCTAAATTGAAATTAATTAAGGGAGTTCCTGTTGTGGCTCAGGGGTAACAAACCCAACCAGTATCCTTGAGGATGCGGGTTACATCCCTGGCCCTGTTCTAAGGATCCGGCGTTGCCGTGAGCTGCGGTACGGGTTGCAGACGTGGCTTGGATCCCGTGTGGCTGTGGCTGTGGTGTAGGTCGGCAGCTGTAGCTCTGATTCGACCCCTCGGGTGCAGCCGTAAAAAACAAAAAAGTAAAAAAATAAAATAAATTTAAATTGATGAAATAAAATGAGAAATTCAGTTCCTCACCGGTACTAGCATACTTGAAGTGCTCAAAAACCTCATGAAGCAATGGCCACCACACGGGATGGCACAGATGCAAAGCGCTTGCATCATCACAGAAGGTTTACAGGATGGCTCTGGTCCAGGGCGATGCGAGGTGAGACGTTCTGCTTCACTTTCCAAAAAGGCAGCCAAGAGTGGTTTCCATGCCTCATGGAAAGCGAAAGCAGACAGCCACGCATATGCCGACAGTGCTATTTTCAAAGCACTTTTTCCTTCAGATTCTTTTTTTTTTTTTCCTATCCCTTCCCTCCCCAAAGGCCAAGCCCGGAATTATGAGTCCCTTTCCTTTTTTTTTTCCTTATTTTTAGGGCCACACCCGCGGCATATGGAGGTTCCCAGGCTAGGGGTCCAATCGGAGCTACCGCTGCCGGCCTTCGCCACAGCCACAGCAACACAGGATCCGAGCTGCATCTGCAACCTACACCACAGCTCACAGCAATGCCAGATCCTTAACCCACTGAGCAAGGCCAGGGACTGAACCTGCTACCTCATGGTTCCTAGTCGGATTCGTTTCCACTGTGCCGCAGTGGAAACTCCTGAGCACCATTTTTTTTTTTTTTTTCCCTTTGGCTAAGGAATTGAGCATTAAGGGCCAAAGAGGGAAAGTCACAGAGCTGCTGGTGGAGCGACAGCGGCAGCTTCTGAGCTGTAAAGCGCCGCTGCTGGGAGATTCCAGAGCAATGAAAGCAGCGGGAGGCCCAACAATTCAGCCCTCTGATGAGCCGTAAGTGTGCCGGGCGCACTCTAACACTCACACTTGGCAGGTGCACTCTTAAGAGCACATGGCTTGGTGAGAGGGGAACTCTTGTGACCTAAAAAGTGGTCACCGACTCTGAGATAATGACACAGAAGGCTGCCCGGCGGCTCTGCCCTCTGCGGTGAGCAGCTGTGCAGCCTTTCACTGCAGGGAGACGGGGCCAAGCCCATGACCCACGCGAACCCCTTCATCCTCCCCGGGGACCACTTCTGTGATGCTGGCCTGTCTGGAGGATGGCGCGGGATGACACCGGGCAGAAAAGTCTCAACTTGGCAACCGGCTCCCACCTGGGAATTTTGTTCTCTTTCTGGACAAGCAGCCCATTCTAAAGATCTAGGCCACACAACCTGGTGGCGTTGCTCGGAAACCCCTGGAACTTCTGCAAGTCACTTCCTCAGTCTGGACTTCAAATGCCCGGCTGCTGGATGGAGTGGTGACCTTGGCCTAGAGCAGGGCCGCTTAGCAGGACTCACTTCTGACATTGACGGCTGGATCATTCTTTGCTGTGGGTGCTGTCCTGTGCGCTGGGTGCTCTAGGTGCCCGCCTCTGCCCCCCTGATGCCAGAAGCACCCCTCTCTTGACTGTGATGACCAAACGTTCCCCTGGGAACAAAGTCTCCCGGCTGAACACCAGGGGACTGGGAGCCCTCCAGGGCTCTTCCATGGCTCCTCCGCTTGGTGCAGACACGGACGCCTCCAACGCGGTCACGGCCGACAGCGCAGCCCTGACCCGGCTTCCGGAGGGCACCACCCCGATCCCAGCCGCCGGAAGGAGTTGGGCCCGACGGCCTTCCAGCTGGAACCTGAGATCCCAAGCCAGCCGCCTCCACGGTGACCCCCGGCCCCCGAGAGGCCGCGCGGCGGAACTGCCCCTAACAGTGTCCAAGAGGAGGCGAAGGCCTCACTGCCCGCAGCAGCCACGGTTCCCGCTGCCAAGGCAGGAGACAATGCGCCTCTGCCACCCACAGTCCAGTTCATTCTAAATCGGAGGACAAGGAGCCCATTCACTGTCCGGAGGGGCAGGGGACGGGCCAACATCTCTTCCAGGAAACGGTGGCCTTTGGCCTTCTCTGATTGCTGGCAAGGGTGGCTGAAATTGGGAGCGGGGAATAGGCACTGCTCATATTGTCTTGTTTTCTGCTGGTGGAAGAAGGGGACATAAACTGATGGACGGTCCTCCCTGACCCGCCAGGCAGAACTTCACCACCTTTCCCGGCCAGGGGCAGGGGGAGGGGCGGGGGAGGGGTGGGCGTGGGGGAAGGGGTGCGGAATGGGGTGAGGCCAATAGCAGTGGTTCTTCTCAAAATCTACCAGAGACCAGCCCTTGCCAAACAGGAGAGATGATAACACCCTCTTTTCAAACAGGACTCCCTGGAAAAGTGGGAGGCGCAGCAGAGCACCGTCTTGTTCTGGGCAGAGTAGCTCCAAGCCCGAGCGCAGAAGGCCAAAGCCCAGGATGTATTAAGTCCCGCAAGGGGAACTGGGAACAACTTGCTGATCACACAAAGGTGCTGAGATCACCCTGTACCCAAAGTCATGGGCACTGTCGCCTACGTTCACCTGCAACGCGAGAGACCTCTGGACTGGACCTGCAGGCTGTTTCTGAGCCTTTCCTAGTGTTTCTTACTTGTCATCTGCTGGCAGATGAGCAAAGGCCTAAGGTTTCAGCAAATTTTATGGAGGAATACTTTATGTCTTAAAAAAAAAGTTCAAGGAGGAGGCAGGATCAAGACGGCAGAGGAGTTAAGACGTGGCACTCACCTTCTCCCACAAATACATCAAAAAAAAAAGCTACATATAGAACATCTACTGAACGCTGGTGGAAGAACTTAAACCACCAAAAAGGGCAAGAAACCCTCTACATAACTGGGTGGAACAAAAGGAAGAAAAAAACTCAAGGAGCTTAATAAAAATGCAAAGGATAATACCAGCATTTCCTCTGCCAAGTGCTTGTTGAGCCGCATTGCACGTGCGTATATCATCTGATTAAGGCCTCCTGACCCCTCGGGAGATGTGGGTGTCCCTGTCTCCAGTTACAGAAGCTCAGAGAGGAGAGGTCAACAGAGAAGCTAGGATTCTAGGGCCAACTGATGACAAAGTCCATCTTCTTTCTACCACATTCATCCCAAATCAGGCAAAGACCACCGAGACTGGATTTTATTAGCAGCAAGGTGCCTTGGCGTGGCCGGAAGAACAGACTGGAACATTGCCTGGGGGGTGCTTGACCTCATCAGACCCATGGTTTCCATGAGCAGATCCCTGGCCACACTCCCAGCCTTCTCCAGCCCTTTACCTACTCCTCTTAAGCGTCAGGGGCAGGACTTACTCAACCGAAGAGTCTGAGAAAAGCGCCAGACCCGGGAATACAAAGCTTGCTTCATGCCCACCCTGGACCCCAGGAGTGGTGGAAAAGGGCAATAAAATTCTCAGCAAGGGAGAGACGAGGGAGTAAGTTTTTGACATTCAGGATGAATCCTCCCCTCTTTAATTGCTTATAGCCACAAGCCCTCTGGACACATGGTTTGAAGATCCGACGGCCGTGAGCACATCACGGACACTGCTGCTCGTTCTTCATTCTTCATGACAGCTGGCCACACAGGCCACCAAAATCAACTGTCTCATCATCTGCCTTTGACAGGGACGTTAACGGGGGCCTCAAAGTGAAGGCTGCCTCATACAGACAGGGTGAAGCCCCAGGAACCAGCTGTGTCTATCTGCTTCAGAAAACCTAAGTTACTACAAGCCAAGGCCATGGTGGCCAAGGCCCTAGGCAGAGGCCCACCGTGACTCGACCCCTCACCTGGGAACGAGGTGGCATCTCAAAAGCTCTTCTGATGCTGATATTCCCCAATTTTAGGGAATCTCCTGAACCTTAAAATATGACCAATATGATCATATGATCGATAACCCTGAAGGTTTTCGACATCCGGACGCTGGCCAGTGAGAGGAAATGGAGGCCAAAGGGAGAGGCCACTGTAAACAATTTCTTATGTGTCCTTTGAGACAGCAGGTCTACTGTATTTAGACATATTCCAAGTGGGCCCATCCTCTATGGACCGTGTGTTTGCATGCATCCCAAATTCCCACATTAGACTCCTAACTCCCAAGGTGATAGTGTTAACAGGTGGGGCTTCAGAGAGGCGACTAGGACATGAGGGTGGGGCCCCCACAAATGGGATTAGTTGCCCTAATAAAAGAGACCCCAGAAAGATCTCTTGCCCCTTCTGTCATGTGAAGACAGAGCAAGAAGGCACCTTCTATGAACCAGGAAAGGGCCTCTCACCAAACACCATATCTACCGGCAACTTGGTCTTGAACTTCCAGCCTCTGCAACAGTGAGAATTAAATTCCTGTTTATAAGCCAACCGGTCCGTTCCATTATAGCAGCCTGAACAGACTCATACGGCCTCCCGTACCCACCAGGGAAGCTATCAGACATAATATATATTCCATTGAATATATTTTGGCACTGCTTTCATATCCGTATGAACAGAGCTGCCTTTTTGAAAAATTGCTGAATGGAGTGCCACAGCACGGACGCACCATGACTCATCTAACTAGTTCAGGGGATGCTGTTTTTCAAATGCGGGATCTCAACTCTGTCACTTGGTGCCAAAACTAATTTGGTAGCAAAACCTGAGCTTTGGGGAAGTGGGTTTCTTTCAGGTTTTGATTGCCTCGATTAGTGTGAAGGGCCACCCTTCTCGCCGCAGAAAGAGTACTGGGCGCTGGACTGCCCGGGGGTGTTACTTAAACCACAGTAGACACATGATACGGCTTTTCTAAAGTCCAAAGCATTCTGATTTCCAAAACACAGCCAGTCTCAAGTTTCAGAAAAGGGAAACGAAACCTTGTCACTACTTCTGTGAGATGGAGACGTGGTGAACCAGACACCGGGGGCTCCTGGAGCCTTGGCTCCTGCCCCAAATCTCCCCCAAGGTCAGTGGAGCACTCCCCTCCCCCGCCCCCCAGCCAACCTGTGGGCGGCAATGAGGAAGGGGCATTTACTGGAGATTTCCTAGGAAGCAGGAAAGGACCATCAAGCTTACCGGAGAACAGAGACCCACTCCAATCCCTCCAGGCCACCCTGCAGCCCCCAAGGTCCTTCCTGCCATCTGTAGCCACCTTCTCTCCTTTCCTCCTCTCCCCGGCCCCACAGTCCCCTTGTCACCTTGAGGACTCCACTCTGGGCCTGGTTCTCACTCCCATTCAACAGCACTGTGAGATGCAGATGGTTAAGGAAATACAGAAATCAGGACTTTAAAAATGTGAAATATCTTTGATTATTCAATATTGTTTCTTCCTTTTTTTAAACACTGGATGCGGCCTGGGAGGCCACAGCCCATCAGCGTGGCCTCTGATGTGGCAGCCGTTCCCACCCTTCCGGGGGCCGGGGGGTGGCTGGGGCAGTGACCGGGCGATGGCCGCTGTGAATTCACTCTCCCTGGCCCACCTCTGTGGCTTCTTACCTGTCTCTCTGCACACCTGCCCCCTAGCAGATCTATCCTGTCCCAGGGCTTCAAACTCCAGCCCGATGCCGACCACTCCCGTATTTATGGTTCAAACCCCAGCATCTTCGCCAAGCCGCTGACTCAGCATCTCCACCTGGTGGGCTGCAGGCCAGCTCAGACCGTCCACGGCCCAAACCCGGCTCTTCACATTTCACCCCTCGTCTCCTCCTCCTCCATCACCCACTCACCCAGCTGCTCAATTCAGGAACTTGGGGGCCTTTCCTGACACCCCCCACCCCTCCCTCCATTCAGTCCACCAAGTCTGGCCAGTTCTTCCTTCGATCTGGCCTCCCAGCCTTCCTGCCCTCACCTGTCCCTGTTATGGCTCCTACCTGCTCTCTCGCTTCCCCTCATCCACCCTCCGCACAGCTGCCAGAATTTTCCTTATCAAATGTACACCAAATCCTGTAGACTCTCCTCTTTGATACCTGTCAAAAGTTTCTTACTGAATGTAGAAAAAAAAAATCTTTTTTACCACCGTCTTTGCTCAACCCTGCTCCCCATTCCGGCCACGCCGTTTCAAACCCTTGTAGGGAAGAATCTAGAAATTTCGTGGGCGGTGCCAGAGGCAGCACAGAGTGGGATAACTTCCAAGGGGAGGATAAATAGGCCGTGGGATGTGCGTTTAAAAAAAATAAAAGAGAGCAAGAAAGGAATTAGCGGTCTTACTTAACGGCTGCGCCTCAGAGACAGCAGCACTTGATAAACATCAGCGGCCACCGTCTCACACTCACCCCCCTGTCTCCTGCAGTGTCTCCGTTTCGGAGACGTCAGAGCCAGTAATCCCTCAAGGCTTTAAGGGGCCTGGAGGAAGCATCTTAGAGTTCAGCAGGGAGATAAACTGCTTTGCTGGTTATAAGGCCCAGAACGTTCTCAGAGATGAGACAAAAATCCTTTATGTATTTCTGACTGTGAAGGAATGCAGGGTTCTGGCCTGGGGGTGGGGCCCGAGGGAGGAGGGCTTTGCGCTGCCCATCGGCCGAGGTTTAGGGCCGGGGCCACCACGGGTCCCCCTCCGTGCATGGCCCTCCAAGCTCTCCAAGTCTCCGAGGTGAGCCGGGCACTCTGGGGCACTAGGCTCTGTCTTAGTGGGAACAGAGGCCCAGTGGAAATGGGGGGCAGAGGGGATGAGAGGAGCAAAAATGGGGAGACCCTAATGGAAGCATTCAAAAACCTCACAGGTAGAAGCGACAAAATCGGGTAGGTCTTTATAGCAGTGGATGCTGCCGGATTTAGGCCAAGATATGGCAAGCCCATTGTTTGGTGCCTCGCTTGATAGAGCTGCTCCGAACTGCTAAGGAGAAAGGGGGAGGTGCTGTTGGGGTCCCCCATGGATCACTGGGGCCATCGGTGGTCAAGGACTCACTGATTCAGAGGCATAGAAGACCTGGCCTCACTTCCTCTTGGGAGCCGCTCACGTCTCCGGCTCCCCTGAAACCATACCCGGGGCCAGCTCCTTCCTTTCCGGGTCCCCCGCTTCCCTCCTGCTTCCTCCTGAGAGCCTCGTTCAAGGATAGCACACGGCCGAGCCCAGCCCAGGCTCTGCCCCAGGACACCCGCCCCACGGAAGACAAGATGATCAATGAAAGGAAAAACACAACGCCTGTGAAGACACAGTCCAGTAGGAGTCCCTGACTGCGTAAGACAACGTGCCAAAGTTCAATTTCACCTAACAGCACTGAAAGCCTAGGGAGGACAAAAGTCCTGGTGATGGACACCCAGAGCCTGTCCTCCAGCCAATCAGAATGCCAGCAGCCGCCACAGGCGTCCTGGGGCCAGGCCAACCTGCGGCTCAAAACCAGGGAGGGTCTGTGAGCAGGGACCGGCAGTGCAGCTTGCGGGGGGCTGGGGACACCAGCGTGAGGTGGTCCCAACCTGTGTCCTCCAGGGGCTGTGAGTTGGAGCGGTCCTGGGCAGGGTGGCTCGGCAATGTAACCACGAGCTCTCTGAGGACCTGGGCCTCTCCCTGTTGTTGGCAAGGTGTTTCCTAAACGGTGGATAAATGAATGTGAACTCGCCTCAAGCCATCATCCGGAGTGAAGAAGAATCATCGAAAGAGACAGTTGCTGTCTTCCACGGCAGCAATGCGGGTCACTGCGTTTTCCAAAAATGGAAAGAATTAACTGTCCTCGGGGGGAACACCAGGATAGGACTTAAAATCTGGCTGCTTCAAAACAAGGCAGTGGCTACGCAGTTTCTCGGCAGGGTCGCTCTTAGTATTATGGGGAGGGACTTGGCTGTGTAAGCTGTGCCCCGTGTCCCCGGCTTCAGACCGGCAAATACCCTCAGCCCCATCCCCAAGTCACTGTGGCGACCAAAACAGGAACTGCCCACGTTTCTAAACGGAGTCTAAGGGGCTGTTTTTACCCCTGATTGAGAACCACAGGTTGGATCAAAGTCAGCTCAAGGCGAGAGAAGGCAAAGAAAGAGTGAAAGAGGGCAGGCCACTGCCTGCCTCTTTCTGTGTGTGTGTGTGTGTGTGTGTGTGTGTGTGTGTGTGTGTGTGTGTGTGTGTGTGTGTTGGGCAGGGAAGATTCGTCTGAACTTTTGGAAAAGTATGAACTTGGAGTATAACGGAAAGGGCTTGAGAGGGGAGGGGGAAAGTAAAATTGCCTGCCATAAAGAATCAAAATACTCTGAGTATTGCACATTCAGAGTTTAGAATCTTAAGCCCCGCCATTCATTCTCCTGGCCTAGTGAGAAGGGGGAGAAAAGAGCTCTGCCCCAGGCAGCCCAGCAAACCGGCTGGAGCAGCCCGCGCATAATCCCAAGCTCCAGACCTGGAAGCAGGGAGGACTTCCTGGAAGAGGAGTGACCAAGAGAAGGACACACTGTCACCACGGGCTCTGACTGGTGGCCGAGGCCCCAGTGCGACCATCACAGTCTGCAAGCTTCCCAGATAGCCTGGCCCAAGACACCCTGAATCTTTACTGGGTTCTTTTTCCAGAGGCCAGAGGGCTGAGGGTGGCCCAGCTGCCACTGTCAGGTCCCAGCCAGTCCGGAGAAGCTGAAGGAAGGCCCACGCTGCCGGGCTGACTCCATCCCCTTCGCGACCTGACCATATTTAGAGGAAGGAATGAGATGGAGAGGCAGCATAAATCAAGTCCCCGTAAACTGGGCTGGAAAGGGGAACAAAACAAGGCCAACATCTTGGCACAATCTTAGGAAAAGGTGACTGCCACGGCCAGGGACCAAACGCAGACCCACAGATGCGCAGTGGACCCGGCCTCCCCCCATCTCCGCGAGCTGAACAGTCGTCAAACACCACGCAGCGGCGCCAAAGCTTTAACTCTTCCAGGCTCACATCCCAACTTCTCAGCCCGTCCATCCAGAGACAGTCCCACTCCCGTCACCGACTCCCCCATATTAAATGCTCCCAGCAAGTGGGACCACGCTCAGGTCCCCAAAGGCCTTGGGACTCCTGACTCCCCACCCTCCACCCGGAGCGCCTCTTCCGTTGACTTTCACTCCCTCTCCGCGTCTGCTCTTCAGCATCCGAACTGCTCCGTGGAGAAGCCTCATTCCTCTGTCTCCAAGCCCTGGGCTTACAGCACAGTTTCTGAACCATTTTTCTGGCAAGGTCCCTTGGACAGCCTCGTGGAGATTCTGACCCCTTCTCAGAATGTTTTTCAACGTGTGACGTGAAATACAGAGAATTAGAAAGGAAATCAATTATACTGAGATACGGTTATAAGAATATCTTTAAGGGAGTTCCCATAATGGCTCAGTGAAAATGAATCTGACTAGCATCCATGAGGACAAAGGTTCGATCCCTGGCCTCGCTCAGTGGGTTAAGGATCCGGCATTGCTGTGAGTTGTGGTGTAGGTCACAGATGCGACTCAATCTGGCGTTGCCGTGGCTGTGGTGGAGGTTGGCAGCTGCAGCTCAGATTTGACTCCTAGCCTGGAAACCTCTATATGCGCCGGTATGGCCCTAAACACACACACACACACACACACACACAAAGAATATCTTTAAATGAGTGCGTAATACAATCGATGTGCTTCCTATTTCACTATCAACAACACCTAACATAATAACTGCCAGAATTTTGAAAGGATGCTGAGTATAAACCTTATTTTAAGATGCTTGCATGGAATTGTAATGTGATGAGAAACTATCCTTAATTTCTATTAACGACAAAGTAGCAGAAACTGCTAAGACTGCTGAGGTTTATGGCCTGCATTTATAATCAAAGGAGATGCTAGATCTCAGACAGAGGTTAGTCACAATAAAGGTGTAATTTTTAAAAATAAAAAGAACAAAAAGCCCCCAAATCCTGAGTGCTCTCTGAGCCGCAGTTCCTTGCCACCTCCTCCAAGCGGCCATCCTTGATGGCTCAGAGCTCCTGCCTCTGTGCCTGCAGCACTCTGCATCCATGGCATTCTGCACTGGGTGACCGCTATTTGTCACCCGTCCCTGGCCAGTGAGCCCCTCCAGGCCAGGTAACAGTTCTTATTTATCTCTGTGCTGTTCAACCCAGCACCCAGTATGTATAGAGGAAGTATTCTGTACAAATTAGTTGAGGGAATCAGCAAACTTGCTCAGCCGAAGGTCCCGGGGCCACCAAACTCTTGGCAGACACTGGTCGGCATCAACTTTGAACCTCCCGCCTTGGACTCCTTTTTTCCCTCGCCTCCCCCTTCTCCACCCCTCCTGCCGGCTCCGTCTCCAGACCGCATTTGGGCTCTGTCTGTCCTCGGCTCCCTCCCCCTGGCCAGCCTGGGCCACCCTCTTCCATCACCTGGACAAGAGCTGCGACTTCCTGGCCGCTCTTCCCTGTAACTCTCTTGCCCTCCAGCCCAGTCTCCGCTCGGCCACCGATGACTGTCTTCAGAAGTAAATCTGTTAGAGTCCCCTTCATGATCCAAGCTTTCCCTTGGCACCTGGGGACAATCCAGCCCTGTCGTATGTAAACTATGGTTTGAGAGGCCCTGCGTGATTTGGTACTAACCCCCCAACATCATTTTAAACCGCTCTCTCCCTTGGTCACCACGTCCAGCACAACTTGATAGCTGTTCCCACCATGGGGCCTCTGTCCATGCTGTTCCCTCTGCCTGAAATGCGCTTCCCTAATATTTACAAGACTAGTTCCTTCTCTTCCTTCAAATAGTCCAGAGACGCCTACCCTGGCTACTCAGTCCAAAGTAGGACCCTCTCCATAGCCGCCATTTCTGCCCTGTAATCACCACGATAGCCTCACATCCCTAGCTCCTGCCGTGGCATCCAGCCCAGAACAAGAGTCCAGCAGGTGTTTGTTGAATGAATGAGTGAGCAAGCGAATGGACCTCTTAAACACGTGCCATGATTGCCCACTGGGCATCTGGACACTAGTTTCATTTGGTTCTTGACTAACAAAGTCAGAAGGGTTTAGGGTTATGGGGCTCTTTTTGTTTTGTTTTGTTTTTAGCAGACACCAAAAGTAACTTCTTGACAGAGGGTTCTCAAAAAACTAAAAATAGAACTACCATATGATCCAGCAATTCCACTCCTGGGAATATGTCCAAAAGACCCAAAATACAAATTCAATAAGATGTGTGAACCCCAATGTTCAGAGCAGCATTATTTATAATTGCCAAGCTATGGAAGCAACCTAAGTGTCCATCAGCAGGTGAATGGATAAAGAAGATATGATATATATACACAATAGAATACTACTCAGTTATAAAGAAGAATGAAATTTTGCCACTTACAGCAACATGAATGGATTTGGAGGGCATTAGGCTAAGTGAAATAAATCAGACAGAGAAAGAAAGATATTATATGAGATCACTTATATGTGGAATCTGAAAAATAAAACTAGTAAATATAACAAAAAGAAATAGACTCACAGATAGAGAGAATAAACTAGCGGTTGGTTACCAGTGGGGAGGGGAGGGGGAGGGACAAGAGAGGGGTAGGTGATTAAAAGGACAAACTATTATGTATAAAACAAGCTACAAAGATATATCGTGCAACACAAGGAATAACATAGCCACTATTTTATAATAACTATAAATGGAATATAATCTTTAAAAGTTGAGAATCACTGTACAGAACATTCTGTAACTTATATACTATTGTATATCAACTATACTTCAGTTAAAAAAAAGGTGGCTTCTTGCTTTTGAGTAAATAAATTTACCTCTTTATTGTTATTTTCATTCATCAGCATTGATTCATTTCAGTAAAACTATCACCATGTTTCTTACAGAGTTCAACTCTCTGTATCCACAGAAACAACCTCCCATGATATTGTGGAAGAATAAGCCTCTGCCCTGGGCCAGGCCTGGGCCCCAGGATGGAGGCCAAGAGGCAGCATTGGAAATGCCAGCCCCGAAGCCCCGGAGGATGCTGGTGGGGGTGTGTGGCCGATCACAGCACTATGTCGGGTATCAGACATGGAAGCACTGGGTGGTGGGCATTCCTTCCCAATCTGGCAGATGCATAAATCATTTCCACCTTTTAATTCCACCAACACCAGCCCACTTACAAAGCCCTTCATCAGAGCCTTGCTGGAATCGGAGCTTCATGGAGGGGCTGCCTGTGACCTGAACCAAAGGGCTGCCTCCAGGACAGCCCCAGGCCCCCCATCTCCAAGGCTCCCTGGCAGACCCCACTGGCGCTGTTTGCCTTGGAGCAACTGCAGGGCCCAGCCACCCCTCTCTGCTCTCAGTTCCCATCCCCCAGGACACCACCGGCTGGAGAAATGCGATGGGCCGCCATCCGGAAACTGACCATTTTCCTCATCTCACTGGTGCCGCCTGGTCCCAGAGGTCCTCCCCCCTCACCTGGTGACTGCAGCAGCCTCCTAGGTCTCCCTGCTTCCGCCCCCACCCCCACCATCTGGTCTAGTCTCAACGCAGCAGCCAGAGCGGTCCTATGGGGTGAGGCAGAGGGCGTCCTAAGTCCTGCACGGCCCCACTTGACAGCAAGTGCAGGTGACGCCCACGCAGGGGGCCCGTCAGGCTCCACTCCATCCGCCTCTGCAACTTCTCATCTCCCACCGCCACCCTCAACTCCGCTCCAGCCACGCTGGCCCCGGGCTGCTCCTCAACCATCCCAGGCGAGTCCCACTCCAGCTCAGTCTGGCTTGTCCTCTCAACCAGGGACCGTCTCCCCAGGTACCAGCAAGCTTAGCTCCCTCACCTCCAAGTCCATCTTCCCTTCTGATGCCAAGTGGTCCAACCCCAGCTTGCTCAAGTTTCTTTTTCCCCCCACAGCCCTTACATTCTAGCACATTCTACTGCTCACAGGTTTGTCAGGCTTATTGTTTTCTGCTCTCTCTTTCCCCTGTCAGAATGTCAGCCTTGCAGCTACTTTGTGCCGTGGTGTAGCCCAAGCTCCTGGAACGTAGAAATGCCCAAGAAATGTTTGAATGAGGGAAGGCCTGCCAGCCCTGCCATCGCCTCCTCCAGCCTCAGCTCCCAGTGTCCCAGGGACTCTGCCTCTGAACTCCCACCAGCGCACTGGCCTGGGACCACACTGACCCGATCTTCTACTTGGGAAGCTTCCAATCACGTCCATACCAGCTCCCCTACCTAGCTCGTGTCCTTTCCCACTCTGGAAGGTCAGCTCACCTTCCTGAGGCCAAGCGTACCTCTCTCCATCTTCCAGGCGCGCACAGTGGGCTCACCTCCTCCCTGAAGCCTCCCTGGATTACACTAGCTTTATCACCACCTGACTTCCAATGGTCCCTAAGTGAGAGACACTCATTTATTTCAGTTCTTAAGCTTCCTTCTTCATTCTTCTCCACTCCGGAGGAGCAGGTAAATGGATACAGGAGGGTGGATACCAGTGCCTGGTTATGAATCCCCTCGGCCCTCAGCCCCTCGGCCCCTCCCAGTTCACCTCTCCTGGTTTTCCTCCCTCCCCGCTGGCTGCCCCACCTCAGGCTCCTCTTCCCCCAAACCTCCCCAAGCCCTCCCAGGGTGACGAATCTCCGATGGCTTCAGCACCACTGCCACTGACGCTCCCACCCCATCCTTAGGGCCAGCTCAGGCCTCTGCTCTCAGCTCCAGACCCATCAGCTGACCGCCTCCCCCGCTGTCCTGTACCTCCTCCGATGCCACGAACTCTGAAGGCATTCCTCTCTCTCCCCGTGTCCTGTCTCCACAAGGGGAATCTGATCAGACCCTGGCACAGTTTTCCTTTTCCCTCACCGGACAGTGGCTGGTCGCTGAGTCCTGCAGGTGCTGGTGGCCCTGCCCACAGCCCACTGCCTGGCCTGAACCTCCTCCCTGCCCTCTGCCTTCAGCCTCCTTGCGCTTTGCCCCGGCCTCCCACCTCCGCCAGAGTGGAAGAAAAGCAGCTTAGGTAGCAGCCCTCCAGTCAGACCCTGGAGAATCAGCCCCCACACCCAGCTTAGACAGCATCTCCTGCAGGACACCAGCTCTGGGATATACCCTCTCCGCCCAGGGGACCGACCGCCTGGGGACTCTTCATGCTCTGTTTAGCCTCCAACTCCTGTGTGTTCGCCTCCCCTGGCTGTCCAGAGGCACCCCCAACTCCACATGAGAAAAAACCCCAGAACCCCAGTCTTCCACCCGTGAAGCTTCCCGGGGTTTGCCCTCTCCTATCCACTGCGTCCTCTGCACAAGGTGACCTCGGCTGAGCGCTTGCTGCATATCTGTTGAGTGAGAACACCCGATGAGTGATTTACAGCTCTTTAAACATATAAATGAGGTGTCCTTAAGAAAGGAGAACCCTCGATTGAATGCTGATGTGCTTTCTTGACGTGAAGAGAGGTGTGGACAGCTGGCCAGAAGGCGTAGACCCATCTGGGTCCGATCGGGGCGAGGTCACCCATGGCCGGCACAGTGGAAGAAGGTGACAGTCCAGCAGATGTTGCCGGTGTCCTTCCGGGCTCGCCGGCTGGGCTTCCAACTGCTAGGACTGGATCTCTGCCCGGGTGAATCAACCCCACCCGCGTCGAGCCCCAAATAAGAAATGGTCCCAGATGCTCCCTGGCAAATGGCAGACTCTTAAAAAAAAAATGTCAGTCCCGTCTCGACCCCTTTGTCTCGGACTATTTACCTTCTTTCTCCATTATTTAGTCACGGGTGCACTCATAGATTCAAGCACTCCGTGTGCACTTTCCATGTCAAGCTCTGAGCTGTCTCTGGGGACAATCAACAGTCCCTGTCCTCAGGGATGGAATCGGAAATGCCATAGGTCAGGCCGGCTGCTCTGACCTAGACACAAGTGGAGCGTCTGTAATAATAGGAAGCGCCAAGTCTGACAGTGTCACTGCACCGTTCTAAGCGCCATCACCTTCAAATGCTTGTGACCCTCTCAGCAGCCTTGTGCGGAAAATGAGGTCCCCGTGAGGCCAGAGTTATAGGGTGCCAGAACCAGCCCTCTACCCCAATGCTACAGGTGGAGCCCTTTAGCCAGGATCATGCCCCCCCCCATCAAGCAGGACTCCCCTCCATCATGCGGGCCACACCCTCTCTGCCCCGTGCCAGGCGGTGGCAGACCCTACCCATGCCCTCTGAATCCCACCACAATAGCACCGAGGCAGGAGGCTTCAGCCCCACCTGGAGATGAGGGAACTGAGGTTCAGAGCACCCAAGAACACCCAGGTTTGTGTGAAGCATCCAGAACAGCAAAGCCAGGGACAGGAAATAGATTCGTGGTTGCCATGGACCAGAGCGGATGGTATCGGGAGGCCTGGGGTTTCTCTTGGGGGCCATGGAAATGCTCTCGAACTAGATAGTGGTGACGGTGACACAGCATCGTGAATATACGAAAAGTCACTTATTCTTCAAAAAACACCACCACCACCAACACATCGTAAACTTTAAAATGGTTACAACACTAATTTTATGTTATATGAATGGACAGTAGCCAGCAAGCCCGTGTCAGCTTGGATGTGTGCTCTTGCCAAGATGTGTGTTTCCCTATTTTTACCTCCGGGTGGAGTCCAGACTCCTCACAAGATTCTGACTTCCTGGAGGGTGGGGACCAGCTTGGACCCAATTCTGGGTTTGTCACGATGCCAGGAGGTCACTCCCTGTGTGCACGTCTCCCTGGCCTTTTGGCCCCAAGTTCCACGGCACCTCACCTCTTCCTCTTTGATGGCACAGATCCCTTCCTGTCTCGGGCCTCTGGTTATAGCTGAGGGGCTCAACCTTGACTCCTGCAAGAATCAGCTCTCTGGAGAGAGTTTCTAAAGCAGCAGGGCTCCGGCATGCGGCCAGAGGCAGGCTCCCCGAGGGCAGGCTGCGTACAGCGTATCTCGGCAGCCCCAGGACCTGCCACGGCTCAACCGCTTGGGAAATGTTTGTTCAGTAACTCACAGTATAGGTTGGTGGAGTGAAGTCTGCATCAATGTGTAATCTTTTATTTGCTGGCTACGAGCAAATAAATGGAAGACAAATAATTCCATGTATTGAAAGGGAAAAGGGAAATTCAGTTCTTGAAACAATAAGATCCCTTTTAAAAAGAAGCCAGCAATGATAAAAGCTCTTATGGGCATTGGATGCTCTAGGCCAGGCACAAAGATCTCTCTCACATGGGTGTAGTGCTCAGTGTCAAGGGCAAGGCAGCGTAGACCCATGCCTTTTTGTGGATGGGGGAATTGAGACCGAACTGGAGAAGAGATCTGCTCCAGCAAGGATTATACTGACAAGAGAGCCCTTTACTGGATGTGGGGATGTGGCGGGTGCCGGGCCAGGCCCACCTGTTACTCAGGCTCCCATAACCGCCTTCGGAGGGTGGCCCCAGGCTTCCCCTTTTGCAGAGGAGGAAAGAGAAGCTCAGAGAGGTTGGGTGACCAGCACACAGCAGCAGGCAAGAGCCAGAGCTGGCCCCGCCTCCAGGGCCTCCTTCTCACAGACCAGGCAAGCAGCTTAAAGACAACGGACAGAAACCCCGCCTCCTGCAAACGATGAATATCCAACATCCCAAGGTCCAGACCATGGCAACAGGGAAGGTCAGCTTGGCATCAACATGGTCCAGGAAACATGAAACGTTCCAAGGGACACGGCCCCTGTTGGACGCCCGGAGTCTCTGGTCACACACCCACCCTTTCCCAGCACCACCCGAAACTGCTTCATTATCCCACTGCTAAGGTCACATCCAAGAGGACAAAGAAGAGGGACCACTGGGAGTGGTATCCATTCCACAGAATCTGTGAGTGTTCTCACCTCCCCGCAACCACAGCCATCACCTCGCCTCCAGAACCATCTTAAACCAGACCAGGGCTGGACGCCACCACCCCTCCCCCGGCCCCCATCCAGGCCACCTCACCGGCTCCCCGCTGCCTTCACCTGGACTGAAGTGACAGCCTCCTCACTGGGAGCTGGTCTCTGTAAAGTATAAATGAGGCCACGCCACCCTCCAACATCCCCTGCTCAAAACCTTCTAGAAGATTCTGGTTACCCTGATGATAAAACCCCAACCTCCCAAGCCCTCCCTCTGGGTCTTGCCTCCTCCAGTCTTTTTTATCCCAGCAGCCAGCAGCCACCCCGAGCCCGTGAGGAACTTGTGCTGCTGTTCCCTTACCCGGATCCTCCTCACCCACGACCTCCCTTCAGTCAGTCGGCTCTCAGCTGAAATCGCACCTCCTGCCCTCAGATCGTGAAATCTAAATGACCACCCGGACAGTCCCGTCAGACTCTGTGATTTTAATTCCCCTTGTGGCATACCTTTTTTTTCTTGTCCTCTTAGGGCCGCGCCTGCAGCATATGGAGGTTCCCAGGCTAGGGGTCTAACAGGAGCTACAGCTGCCTGCCTACACCACAGCCACAGCAACGCTGGATCCGAGCCGTGTCTGCAACCTACACCACAGTTCACGGCAATGCTGGAACCTTAACCCACTGAGCGAGGCCAGGGACGGAACCCGCATCCTCATGAGTCCTAGTCGGGTTCCTTAACCGCTGAGCCACGACGGGAACTCCTCCTTGCACTGTATTTTTAACCACTAACTTTTGGGGTGACTGATTCCACAGCCGTAGAAAACCAGGACAGGGAACGGCGTGGTCTCTCTAGGGCTCAGGGAAGGTTTTTCCGGGAGGATATTTGAGCTCAGATCTGCCTGAGTTGAGGTTAAGGACTTTGGGCGGGGGAGCCTGAGACACAAGGACTAGTGCAAACAAGAGGCTGGGAGATAGGACGGAGCGAGACCCAGTCACGGAAAGGAGAGGGGACCCTGATGCTCTCAGCGCTGGCGGGGGTGGGGTGGGGTGGGGGGTCAGGTGGCCGATGGAGCAGGAAGAAGGCCAGTGGGATTGGCTTCCCCTTCTTCCCAGCTGGGCAGTCGGGAACTAGAAAGTCACCCTCTCTGAGCCCCAGGCCCCTCAGAGAAATGGGGGCTGATACCAGCTCCCACAAGGAGTAGATGAGGATTAATTGGGAAGAGAGAACAGAGGGCTTCCGCCTCGGCACTGGGAACAGTGGCCCGTGTGGTGCACAGGAGGGGCTCGGGGCGCGCCCGTTCCTAGCTCCAGCACCGCTGCGTGACCACCGGGGGCTCGACCTCTCCTCTGGTTTTTCTAAGAATAAAAGAAACACAAGAAATCGAATCCATGTCAGGGCTCTGAGCTCCTTAAAGACAGGCAGTCCGGGAAGGCAGGCTCACGCCTCTGTTCTGCCACAGCTATTTTTGGCCCCATCAGCCTCAGAAGCAGGTCCCTGGGAGGGGGCGTACGTGCTCTTCCTTCAGGGCTGGCACGTGTCTCCTTCCACGGCCGCCGCGTCTGAGTCATACGCGGGGACGAGTGGGCCATCGCTAACATTTATGAAGTCGGCCGGGTCCTGAGCCCTGGTGGCCACCGTGGGCTTTTTCATCAGGCGCCCGAGCACACCTTTTCTTTTGCTTTGCCAGGGTTCACTCCTGCCCAGGCCTTCCAGAAAACCTTCACCTGGGGACTCCAGCTGACGCTGGGGATCCCAACCCTGCTGAGGGCTGCCCCCATGGCACCTAGGCGGAATTCTCAGTAACCCTTTTCTTTTCTGTTGAATAGTTAGGGGCGTCTACACCTTCTTAAGGAGTTTCTTTTTCTTTTTGTCTTTTTAGGGCCACACCTGCGGCATGTGGAAGTTCCCAGGCTAGCAGTTGAATCGGAGCTATGGCTGCTGGCCTACACCACAGCCCAGCAATGCCAGATCCAGGCCATGTCTGCGACCTACACCACAGCTCACGGCAACGCCGGATCCTTAACCCACTGAGCGAGGCCAGGGATAGAACGCTCAACCTCATGGTTCCTAGTTAGATTCACTTCCGCTGCGCCACAACAGGATCTCCCTTCTTGAGTTTCTAACCAGATGCTCCTTTCTTGGCAGAGAGGCGCCAGAACCATGTTTAAGCAACTCCCAACCTGAAAGTCAGTGACCTGTTACTGTTATTACTACGACTGCTGTTATCAATAGCATTACTTATTAGCTACCATTTAGTGAGTGTCACTTGGGTTCCAGGCTCTGCACTGTATTAATGGCATCAAATTCTCATAACCACCCACATGCAGCGGTATTGTCATTAGCCTCATTTTACAGATGTGGAAATTGAGGCCCCAAGCAGTTAAGGATACGTTGCCCAAGTCACTTAACTCATGAAGGGTGGACCCCAGATCAACAGGGCCAAGGAAGCTGGGCTGTGAGCCATTTATTTTTTAAATTTTTAAAAATTCTTTTTTGTTTTGTTTTGCTTTTCTAGGGCCGCACCTGGGACATATAGAGGTTCCCAGGCTAGGGGTCGAATCGGAGTTACAGCTGCCAGCCTACACCATAGCCACAGCAACATGGGATCCAAGCTGCGTCTGTGTGAGTGGCCCCCACGATCGACAAGTTCTAGGATGAGTTGGGGCGTGAGGGCAGTGCTCTTGAAAGTTCCATGGTAAAACAGAACAAGGACACCAAAAACATAACAAGAAATAACCACGTAGCATTTGCCAGAAGGGTGGCCTGGCAGTAGGCGACCAGTTATTCTGGTTTGCCCAGGACCAAAGGGTTTCCCAGGGTTCAGGGCTTTCAAGGCTAAAACCAGGAGAGTCCCGGGCAGCCTGGGACACGCTGGCCACCCTGAGTGGCAGGGCGGCAGCAGGGGCTGTTGGGATATAAAGGGAGGCCTGCCTGGCCACGGGGCGGATGCCCCACAATTCTGGCAGATGTTTCTGGTTCTCTCTTCTGCGGGAGACTTTCTAGATCTGTGCGAGAAGGCACAGAGGTGTCCCCGTGTCCGCCTTACGCCTCCAACCCAGACACGGGTGCTGAAGCCCACACTCCCGCAGACCGACCTTCCTCCAGCAAGGCGCCTCCTGCCTGGCCCTCGGGCTCCTACCTCTGCTTCAGCCACTCCATGGCCTGTCTGGCCTCCGTTGCTCCTGCCCGCCCAGGATGTACCAGGAATTCTCCCAGGTTGCCCCAGATCCTCCCTTCCTGTCCCTTTTGGACTTAAATGCCCTTCCCCCCAGGCGCCTTTTCGTCCCCTAAGTCTAGCCCTCAGAGGCTGCTCTTTATCAGAATAACTTTCACAGAGTGATTAGCAGCAATGGCTGCCTGTCCAGTTTTCAGAAGCACTTTCCACTCCCATGAGAGTCAGCCCTGTCAGTGGAGGAAAGCCTCACACCTAAAACCCAGGCTGCAGTTAACCAGCCCTCTTAAAATCCCGCAGAGGAAGCGGCAGGGCTAGCACCGTATGCCGTGTTTCAGTCTGTTCATTACCCGGGCCCGGCGGATGAGGACAAGTCCCTGTGCGCCTCTGGGGGCCACTAGTGTGACCAACACGGGGCTGGACATAGAGCAGACACTGGGCAAACGTTTGACGAGTGAAGGAGAGGCCCTTGTAAGTGACAGGGATTCAGGCACCTCTGATGACCGGAGGAGCAAGGGCTGACATTGCCTGGAGCCAGCATATCCAGAAAGATGGCAGGAAGGACACGTGCACAGACACCCACCGCAGATGACAGGCTACTGGCCTGTGAGCTCCTTGCTCACCTGCTAAATGACCACAGAGAAGCCCTGGCTAATTCCTCGGGATCACAGGTTAGGCGGAAGCTGGAGATACGGCCATAGCTCTGCGTGACATTGCTGGGTCTACTCACATCCCAGGTTCTGGGCTGAGCTCAGTGAGGACCAAGAGAGCGCCTCAAACACATTCTCTGCCACTGGTCTAATCCGCCAGGCACGCCGTGGCTGCTGGGTGCGTCCACTGTCCTCCTGCCCAGTGTCCACATCCTCATCCGTGGGTTAGAACCCCCCTACCTGGATTTTTCTTTGAGAAGCCGCCACCCTCTTAACCTCTATCCCTACACCTCAACACCAGGGGTGGTCACATGGCCCAGGCCTGACCAATCAGTGTATTCCATCCCATAGGCCATCGCAATTGGTCCAAGGATGGACATGTGACCCGAGCTGGTCCAATGAAAGTCAGCCCTGGGACTTTAGCTGAATGATCTCCTTGTAGAGAGATTGCTAACTGTAAGGCTGATGGAATCCCGGAGCCTGGAGCCACAGGGGCTGGGCTGGCCTGAGAGAAAAGGTGACCCAGGAGAAATCAGAAGACCGAAACAGAGAGACACCCAATACCATCACCATATAAGACAAGCTGCTGGAATATTCTGAAACATGAGCCAAAAAACGAACATCTCTCTCTAGCGTTTGCATCACTTAAGCCACTTCAAGATGGGTTTCTGCTACTTGTAACAGAAAAAGTCCTACCATAGAATCAAACCACACCTGCCGCCTTCTCACCCTCTCACCCAAGCTCCCCCTGAGGCCTCCGTCCCCTCACCCTAGGCACTCCCGCCTGCGTCCCCTTCTCCACTGTCCCCTGCCTGGCTCCCGGCCCTAGCAGGTGATGTGGAACCTCTAGTATCTCAAGGTCCCCACTTGACCCCAGCCTGGCAGCTCACCCCAGTCCACCCTCCACATGGTCAGGAAAGTTGAGCAACTCTCTCTGAAGCAGACATGGGATCCTGGCACTTCCCTGCTTAATACCTTCATGGGCTCATCGCTGCCCAGAGCAGAGTCTCCTAAAGGCTGCATCACATGTCCCTGTTGCCAGGAGGGACATGAGCTGGTTTGAGTCAGAACATGGACCCAGCACTTAGTCACATGGAAGCACAGAAACTTAGGCCCCTTTTGATTCTCTCACAAACCTTCTGATTTCTTTCTAGAAAGACATCTCTGCACGGGGCTGCCATGGCTCTGACACGCCTCCCCCACCTGCCGTGCTCCCTTTTTAACAGAAAGACAGAAGGCCCGGAGCTCAGAACCTTCCACGCAGGCTAGAACCTTAAAACACACGTTGGCTTTTGACGCATTTGTTTTTATGGTCACCTTCTACTTATGCAAGTGAGTCCGTTTTTTGTTGATAGTAGTTATGCGAAGTTTTCTTTGGACATTAACTTGTATAAACACAAAAGTGAATCTGTCTCAAGGGAAAGAAATAAGGCAAACAACAGGAGCTATTTGGATGCGGTGAATGTTTGGCAAACAAGGGGGCCCAGGATGAAACGTGACCCTCTCAGTCTGGCACGCGAGGCCCTTCACAGTCCACCCCCGACAATCCTTCAAACCCACGGAGGGGCTTGAGCCGCCCACCCTCCAAGCCTTTGCTCCTGCTCATTCCTGGATGCCTGTTCCCCACAGCCTCCTGGTCAACCTGGAACCACCCCATTTATTCTTTAAGACCGACGTCCACGTTACTGTTTTACTGGCACAAGTTTGGCCCAACGACTCAAGGATTTCGGGTGCACCCGGAGAACAATTTCCGTGCTCAGGACGCTTCTGGTGGGCGGCTGACAGAAGGCCTGCCTTGAGACCGAGAGATCCCAGGGTCCAGAAGGGTCTTTGGCTCAGGCCTGGCGCAGAGGCTCAGTTAGCAGAGGATAAGCTGAAGAGACTCTAACTAGAGGGATGTGGATCCGTCAGGTACCAACGAGCCGGGAAGAGGGCGAGGGGCCGGGGCCCGAGGCCAGCCCCACCGAACGGCCCAGCGATTCCTTCAGAGGAGAGGAGGAGGGCAGAGTCCTGGGACGGAAGGTTTCCAGCTTTAACTTGCATTTGAATCGCCTCAGAACCTGTCAGGAGGCCCATTCCTAAGCCCCACCCCACAGGCTCAGGCTCGGCGGGTTGAGGTGGGCCCCTGAAGCTGCCCACTTTCAAACGAGGGCCACACTCTGAGCCGCACTGGGTCCCAGGTGTAGGGCAAGGATGGAGAGCGGTAGGGGCCTAGCAGACAAAATGCAGAAACGCTCAAGAACTACAGAGGTTGCCCCAGAACGCGGAATCCCTGCCTGGTCACCCAGAGCCTAGAAACACAGCTTACCAGAGTCCAAGCCGCATCAAGGTTATTTCAGATATGCCCCAAATAACTCAAGGAGATGTGTTTAATGAGACAGGGCCACACAGGAGCTTGCGCATTCTACAGGCTGCAGCTCCAGTGCTCATTCCAAAATACAGAATCTCTTGTCAAGACTTATCAACCAGCAATTGTAAGTGGGGAACTTAACCCCTTCAGGTCAGGACGGAGTCCACTGCCTGCTAAAGAAACGCTCCTTTGTTTGCAATCAAATTGTTCATGGAAGAAATCAAGGCAAACAAGTGAAGCGGGGTGTGGGGGGTAGCAGAATTGGCTGCAAATGGCTGAAAGGCATCCATGTAACTTTGTGCCCAGAACCCCCGCTTCAGCTTTATACTAATTGCTTCTTTACACATGAATTAAAATCACAAAATGAAACCACGCTCCTGGGAGGGGTATTTCAGACCAGTGCCCGTTGCCGCCCCCCTTCAAGGTCTGGCCTTCAGAACAATCCAGGCAGAGTCACTCATCAAAAGGAGATTGACTTTTATCTGATTAACCGGTGGAGAAACAGCCTTCTCCATCTCACGGAACATTCCGTGGGAAAGGCGTTTTGCAGACTGCAGGGAAAAGTTGGGCCTTGGCTTCCCTCCTGCTCGGCCAGTGGAAAATTACAAAGGAAGCAAGGCTGTCCTCTGCTTTGCTCACAGGTTCTTCCCCGGGGCCCCAGAAAACACAGAGAGAAACCCGGAGCCAGAGCGAGCCTTGACTTACCTGGAGCAGAGAGGAGTCTGGGAGGCGGTGGGGGCGGGGGCGGCGGGGGCAGCGGGGGAGGGGGCCGGCACTGGCAGAGGTGCTGACAGCTGTCGGTCACCTTGGAGCAGGACTTCTGGGGCTCACCGTGCGTCACCTGCAGAAATAGGCACAGGTGCCTGAGACAATGAGGCAACTGGGTGCCCAAATGGGACCCCCCCCCAACCCCAGACCTAGACAGGAAGACTAGGCAGAGGCTGGGCTGGCTCAGGGGGAGCAAAGGCGTGGGAAGCTGGCCTGGCGGGATGGGAGACCAAGGTTTTCTTTCCAGCCTGATGCCACAGGGAGGGGGGCCGGGACAGTTGGCCTGGGCGTGACTGAGAGGCAGACGAGAACTTGAAGGTTAACTCCTCGAGTCTCCCTACTGTCCAAATAAGGAAACTGAGGCCCAGGCGGGAGAAGTGGCCGCCCGAGGCTCTCACGCCCAGATGGTGACGGGACACTGATTTTACCTCCTCCGTCACCTGACCGAACCACATCTGCAGCGCAAGCGCGAGACCGAGGCCTCGCCTCCTCTCCGGCCACAGCTCCTGACGGCCTTCCTGTGTCCACTCTGGGTCAAGGTCCCCCCACCTTGGGGGAAGAGCCTCTGCTCTGGCCCACGTGACCAAGGGGAGCAGAGCAGGCTCCCCAGCGTTATCCACGAAGCAGCTGAGCGGTCACGTGACTAAACTGCCCGCACCCGCCCAGGACCTCCGACTGCCCACCCACAGCTCAGAGGATCAGGTGGCCCTGAGGCCGTGCATAGGAGGCCTGACAGTGCCTCCAGCGCCCCCTCGATGCCCTCCTTCCAGCTCCTGGCCCCTGGCCATGTTCCCTCCCTTTGCCTCAGCCCCTTCAGTGGCCTGGAATGTTCTCCCACACCTTTGCCTCTGCTTTGTCTTGGCTGTTACCTCCTCAGGGAGGCACCTCTGACCCCCCGACCAGGTCAGCTCTCCATTTTGCAGCATCTCCCAGGACCAGGTTTCAATCGGTGGGGCAGGAGTCTACACTGGGGTGTCTACCTGGTTCATCCCTCTATTTACCACTGGACTCAAAGATCTGTGGGGTCAAGGGCCAGGCCTTTTATTTTTTCTCTTGCCATCATAACACCATAAGGAAATCAGTGCCTGGAAGTCACTAGAATCCATGCCTCTTGAATCCTGGTCTGGTGTCCTTTTGACACCAGTCCCCAGTGTCCCCATCTGTAAACTAAAAAGGCGAGCAAGAGTGGGTTGTGCCCAACCAGCAGTTCCCAGCCCTGGCTGCACATTAGAACCTCCAGGAAGCTTTGAAAAATACTCATGCCTGAGCCTTTTCCACACCAGTTAAGTCAGAATTTCTGCAGGTGGAGCTGGGTGTGCATACCTTGTCTAAGCATCCCAGGGTAGGATTCTTAATGTTTAGCCAGCATGAGAACAGCTGGTTTAGACCAGCTGCCAGCATCCCTTCCTATGGCTGAGTGCCATAAATCCTTGAGTCTAGCACTTTCTGCCTGTCCCAGACAGCAGCTGATTTAAAGACACAAAAGGAGGAGCTGGTGGCCCCCTCTACCTCAGTGATGCCTCCAGTTAATTTCTCTGGCTGCCACTTCCAGTGAGGAAAAACCTAGAACCCCCAATTTCCCTGCAACCCGCCATGGCAGGCCCACCTTTGGAGGCCAGTGCAGGCCCTTTGCTATATGTGTCCCAGCCCTGAAGAGAGAGCCAGCAGGGCTCAGTTGCTCCCTTCCCATCGGTAGATGGGAACACGCTGGATTCACGTGGCCACTGGGAAGGCAGCAGAGGTAGAGTGATTGACAGCCCTGACTTGATATCCACGAGGCCAAGAAGCTCATGCTCACCAACTTTTAGCGAAGGCCCACTGCACTGCAAACTCTGGAAGGCAATCTTAGCTCCCACTGGGAAGAACATAACTCAGATGGTGGGTCTTTTCTCAATCATTTTAAGAAGATTAACTCCTTAGACGTCAGGGCAAATCCACCAGGTTCACCAGTGCAGTTGTCAGCCCTCCCAGCGCTGCCATCGAGACTGTTCTCTGGATTCTGACCTTCTAAGACCACGGGGGTTGCTCGAAAGCTCCCTTCTCCCAACAGCTGGCCTTGCTTCTCCTCTGAACTCTACCAAGTGTGCGAACTTCGAGCAATGCCATTGCCAAAGCAATTACTTTCCCACTCTCCAAGGTGCAATTTATGCGAGAGAGCTCAAGAGGAGCACGCTTGTTTAACCCGGCCCAACACAATGACCTATTTTTGTGAGAGGACAGAAGGGCACAGATGTATAAGAGAGCTTAATGCGACGAAATTATAGGCAGGGACATCAGAGCCAAGTTCTAAGGCTGGGGCCGGGGGGGAAGGGAAGACATGCGCTAAATTTAAAAACTCTGTGGTTGGAACTCCCGTCGTGGCTCAGCAGAAACCAATGAATCTGACTAGTAACCATGAGGACGTGGGTTCGATCCCTGGCCTCACTCAGTGGGTTAAGGATCAGGCGTTGCCGTGAGCTGTAGTTTAGGTCACAGAGGTGCCTCGGATCTGGCGTTGCTGTGGCTGCGGCATAGGGTGGCAACTACAGCTCCGATAGGACCCCTAGCCTGGGGACCTCCATGTGCCACAGGTGTGGCCCTAAAAAGAGACAATAAATAAATGAATAATAAATTAATAAATTAATTAAAAATCTGTGGTCCGTCATATAATGGTCCTACCAAAATGAGAGCAGGCACAACCCTTAACCAACCACTGTCCCCAAAGCTTCCAGCCGTGGCTGGCTGTCCCCCTGGGGCTCCTCACTGGGGTCTGGTCCAGGGTAAGCCTCTGTGGCCTCTGAGCCTCCCTTGATGACAATTGGTTACACAGGCCCTTTATCCACTTGCCAATTTCTCTTCATCCCTCAAAGCCAGCTCTTGCACGGCCGTCCTCACCCCCATGGCCCCCCGAATTAGACCCAGTGCTGCCTCTTCACCTCATCAAGCCTCCTCTCTGGGGCAGTTTTCCCACTGTGTCCGCCCCCACGCCCCAGGCTAATTATGAGCATCTTGGGACAGAAAGGCAGGTGGGCCTATGCTTCATTAATCCTGACCGAGAAGGACTCTCTAAGCCCTACTGTGTGTCAGTCCTGGGAGCAGGCTCTCATTTCACCCCGAGGACAAGTGAGAGAGGTCGCTATTGTCATCCACACTTGCAGGCTGGGATGGCAGACTTGGCCACACTACATACCAAAGTTGCCCAGGGCCCAGCATTCAGCTGGTGCTCAATGAAAATGTGTGCTGGGGAGGGTCTGCCCGGCGGTGGACAAACACAGGGTCTGCCCGTCCCCCAGCTCCGGGTCCACTCAGGGTTCTGCGGGCCGGCGGTGTCGTGTTGAGGCCAGTAGAGGGGAAACCTCAGGACCACAAGCTTGTCTCAACACCTGGATGGCTGCTTTATATCCTGGGAAGCCTCGCTAGAAGAAACGTGCCCCCTGAAGTCACCCGCTTTTAGCTGGACGTGACCAAGAAGAAGCAGAGGCCCAGAGAGTCAATGACCCACCTAAAGGTGGCATCAGGACTTCCTGGGACCACTCTTTTTTTTTTGTCTTTTTGCCTAGAGCTGCACCTGCAGCATATGGAGGTTCCCAGGCTAGGGGTCTAACAGGAGCTATAGCTGCTGGCCTTCGCCGCAGCCACAGCAACGCGGGATCCGAGCCGCGTCTGCAACCTACACCACAGCTCACGGCAACGCCGGATCCTTAAGCCACTGAGCAAGGCCAGGGATCGAACCCGCAACCTCATGGTTCTTAGTTGGATTCGTTAACCATTGAGCCACGACGGGAACTCCTGGGACCACTCTTGACTCCAGTTTTGCCACTGCCTACCTTCCTGTCCCTGCTCGGCAGCAGCCCCCTGGGGCCAGAATCCGGAGGCACAGGTAGGTCCTGAAGTCACCTGGCCGGGGTCCTTGGCTCTGTAGTCTAGGGGACCTGGCTCCTGGACCATCAGGGCAGCTGTCTGGTCTGGTCCTCCTAAATAGTCCCTCAATCCACCCATCTCTCCCCATTCTCACGGCTATGGCCCTAAACCAGGACACCACTGCGTCTCCACTAGGCTTGCCAGATAAAATATAGGACACCGTGTAAGGGTTTAGATAAACAACAACCATTTTTCATTTCCTCCTTTTTTCTTTTTTGGCTGCCCTACAGCATGTAGAGTTCCTGGGCCAGAGATCAGATCCAAGCTGCAGTTGTGAACTACCCTGCAGCTGTGGCAATGCAGGATCCTTAACCCACTCCACCAGGCCGGGGTTCGAACCTGCATCCCAGAGCTCCAGAGACACTGCCGATCCCATTGCACCACAGAGGGAGCTCCAACAACCATTTTTAAAATACAAATACGGGATAGTTTTATGCTCAAGAATGACGTATTGTTTATCTGAAAATTTAATCGGACTGTATTTTTATTTGCTAAACCTGGTAACCCTACTCTCGCCAGCCTTTTAGTCCCTGGCCTCACCCACTCCCTGAATCCACAGACTGAGTTTCTAAAATATCAATCTGAGATTGTGTCATCTCTTTCTTAAAACTTTGCACGGCCCCCCCGGAGTCCTCAGAATCAAGTCCAAAGGGCAAGACACAAGGTCAGAGGCTTCCAACCAAGGCTTCACCCGGGGCTGCGCTCCCCTCCTGGGGCTCCTCCAATGACCCAGCCTCTCCCCCAGCTATTTCCTCTGCCTGGACCCCTCACTCACACTTTCATCCTGGCTCCTGACTTCTTCACATTTCAGCTGAAGCCCTTCATCTGCAAGTTTCTCTGATTCTTCCCCCAGCTCCCATCTCCAAGCTATTTGCTCCTGCTGAGCTCTCTGGCCTCTCATGACCTGTTTAACAAATCTCTCCCAAGCTAGACTGTCAATGGCCCCAGGGCAGGGACCACCAGGTCCCTTGCACTTAACCGAGGGCCTGGCAAACAGTAGGTGCCCAATAAATGCAGCTGACTACATAAGCGAGGCTGCAACGACTGACCTTCGGGGCAAGTCGGCCTCGCTTGGGTCTGGGGTGGCTCCTCATCGGCACGCAGAGACCCACAGGCCTGGATCAGAGCCTGTTTGCCTGCCAATTGCTTTAGGAGGGAGCCCACAAAGATGATGGCTTCTGGCATCTTTTATGGAGACAGGCCAGCACCACAGTAACTTGATGAGACACACTCCTGTCACACCTAATAAATTCACCAGCCTGTCATCCTCTTCACTTGTTAAAAAAAAAAAAAAAAAGAAGGGAGTCATCTGGAAGTGAACTTAGAAGAACCCTAAATCACAAAAGCTCAAAAGCTCAATTCCAGACACAAGAAGGAAAAAGGGAAGAGGCCAACGAGTGCCCCCGCCAACCTTGTCGGGCTCTTTAATGTCATCTGACTTCAATGATTAAGTTTCTTATCATCTAGGCAGCAGCCAGAGGCTCCGGGCTGATCTCAAGGTTGGAAGCTGGTGCTGCAGGACCGCAGATCTCTTGCTTCACCAACGATCCTATTAGTTACCCGACTTTGTTGTGCTGGACTCACTGTTCCAAATATTTACTACGCAGGGGGGTCTTCCGGCAAAAACTCACGAAAGCCTCTAGATCTCCTTATATTTAAGGAGCCCCTATGACGTGACAAATGATAACCTGTCCCCTTAAAGAGGAACACAGGGCTTTGTGCACTTCTGTTTTTCCTCTTCTCTCCTCTGTTCTTCTGGATTCAGTTCTTTTGCTTAAAAACCAGATCCATTCATTTCCAAGCCCCTGTTCCCCTGGCTTCTCAGCCTATCATTTGTAGATTAATTTTGCCAGTGCCTCCAGCCAAAAGGTTACCCATTCTATTTGTCTGGAGGATTTCTCTCCTAATCGATTTTCATAAAAATTGATTTGTATTGAGTAAGAGCATCTGAAACACACACACACACACACACATACACACACACAAACACTTGCTTGGGTTAAGTATCTCCTGGCTGAAGGACACTGCTAAAAAACAGAGCGATTTTACAAAAGTCTTTCTTTGGATGGTGCGGATGGTGGTGGGGGGCGGTCCTCTCCTGCCAGTTCCTGCAGCAGAATTCCAGTTCCTGGAAATTGATAACACCGCGTTCTACTCTATACTAGCTGAAAAATCTCACGGTGGAGGGAAAAGCAAACACACGAATGTAAAAAGGAAGCGAGCTTCACATCTGAGGTTCAGTTAAAAGTTGAACAAGAGAAACCGGTCCCAAACCACCCAAGTGTTTAGAAGTGACAAAATTCTGAATCCTGAGGAAGCACAGCTGAGTTTAATAACTGCCGCTTCACACATTCAACAAAGCTGTCAATGCCAGAAGGAAAACAGTTGTGAGTGAGACAGAGGCCAGGCAGGGAACAGAGAAGACTGGCCTGGTGCTGGCGGAGGAGAGCGAACCCTCCCTCTCACTCAAGCAGACCCACCCACGCAAGCTCTTCACCCAGGGGGCTGGTCCCAGCATTAGAGCCCTGGGGTCCCCCTAGTGGGCACCCAAGCTCCCACCTAAACGGGACAGATGGGGCCGGTCCCCAGCAGAGCCCCATCACTTGGGACAACTCATGAGCCTTGGCAGCCTAGCATCAGGGTTTCTCTGTCCCTGGACTGTCACCTCCTACTCAGGGCAACTACCTAAATGGTCCCCCGTGTCCAAAATGCCAACAAGAGGACATGAAGCTGCAAATACTTCAGAGTGGCTATTTCAATGATGGAAATGGTAAAAATGTCCTCCAGAGCCTGCTGAACCACCAACAATTCAAAAATGTTGATCAGACCGTGTAGTGACCAACAGGGTACTTGGCCAGCCAGATAGATGAGCGATGTTACTATTACTGATATCAGTCAAGGTGGTGACAGCTATACCATTCAGTGTTTATTATGGTCCAGGCACCGCACTAAGTCATCTTTATCTCATCAAGTACTTAATGCGAGGAAGAAGAAATCAGGGCCCAGAGATGTTAAGGGCGCAGCCTAAAGTCCCCCAGCTGGTAAGGGGACAGAGCAGGGGCCCAAAATTCAGAGCTGGCACCAAAGTCCCTCTTTTCACCATGCCGCTGTACCGCTGACTCTGCGCGTTCTGGGAGGGACCAAAGACCAGCCCACCTAACAGAGGTCTCTTGAGCTGGTGGCTGCCTGCCCTCTGCCCTGGGGGCTGGGGGACCCGAAGTGAAGATTCCATCTTGAGGCAACTCTCATAGGTGGACAGTTCCTTCCTGCCTCCCCTCCTAGTGGCCACCAGGATAAATCTGGCCGCATCCTCAACTCCACCACCTACAGGAAACGCAACCCCTCCGGTGTTGAAGTCCAGTTTAAAGAAAGCTAACGCGAAGTTTGCTACTGACGCTGGTGGGAAATAAAAAAGACACGTTCTTGGGATTATTTTCCTCTTTAAGTTTGCAAAAGCTCTAAGGTTTCATCTTCTGCATTTCTGCAATTAGACTCTTATCATCATGAAGGCATTCTCCAAGCCCCCTCTGTTCCAAGTCCTGTCCTGCAGGCCAGGTCTGAAGCCTCCTGCAGGACTTTCTTATCTTTTCAGGGGCAGAAGAGGCTGGGGAGCCCTAGCATCTTTTCTTGTCCTAAACTCTCTCCAGGACCAACCAGAGGGCCGACAGCAGGAAGGCAGAGTTGTAGGAGTGAAGTGACAGCCACCCCATCTTGACCAGGAAGTCCTCCATCCCAGCAAGCCCCGCGCAGCCCGCGCGCCACCGCTCACCTGCACGAAGCCCCAGAGAGGATGGAGCGCGCAGTGCAGCAGCAGTGAGGGCCAGCAGCAGCCAGGGCGCAGCACCAGATCCCGGAGGAGCATCTCGGCTCGGGGCGCCTGCTCCTGGGGCGAACTGTCGGGGGAACAAAGCTCGGGTCAGGCGGGAGGCCCGGGCACCGTCACGGTTGCGCACCCGCGCACGTAGCAGTCCCGGCCAGGCGGGTATGCCCCGCGCACCCCGGGGGCACCCTCGGAAACCAAGCCTGGCCCTTCACTCCCGCTCGCACACTCGCTGACCCTTCCTGCACACTCAGAGACCGGCACCCCAGAACTCACATTCCGTCGTGGTGCACGCTCCCAGAATTCTGCGTGCATACCTTGGCCCCATGCACACCTCCAGAAACAGCCAGGCACACTTACCGAGCCCGTGCACTTTCCCAGAAACAGCCACGCACAACTCTCTCCCTCTGTGAGCACACTTCAAACCCGGCGGGCGCCACTCACCCTGCGTGCACACGCACAGAAACAGCCGTGCACACCCCCCGACTCCTGCCAGCACACTCGTTGACCCCGCATGCACAGCACCATGAAATCACACGCTGCGTACACCCTCTCTGCTCCGCCGGCCCTCACTGCGCACACTGCAACGGAGGCACCTCCGTGCGCACCCCGCGTGCCCTCGCGCGCCCTGCCGAGCCCCGGCCTCCCGCCTCAGGGCGTGAGCCTCCCCCACGTCCCCGGCTCCGCCCGCACCCCTCTAGTGCCTCACGCCACCTTGCCTGGCGGCGGCCCCAGCCGACCCTCAGCGCCGGGAAGGGAGGTCCTGGCTGCCCCCGCGGCAGAATCTGTTCCCCAGCCGCCGGACGGCCCCCATTTAAAGCCAGCCGCCTCCCCAGTCCCCCGCCCTCTAGGCGGGGCCTCGGTCCTCACCCTGGTGACCGCGCGGGCGCCTGGGGGCTTCACATGCCGAGGAGGAGCGCCGGGCACTGGAGCAAAAGTTTGCGCGCGGCTTGGGCCTCCGGGGCGGCCGAGCCGGGGGCCCGCGCAGGAAGCGCTCGCACGGGACGCAGGGCGCGGTGGCTCCCGGCTGCGCCTGGCCGCGCGAGGGGTGGGAGGGGCGGCACCGGGTGCCCAAGGGCCCCGGCGGGCGGCTGAGGCGGAGGCGGAGGGCGGGGAAAGTCTCCTCGGTGCTGCCTGGAGCCGGCAGCGCGCGCCCTCCCCGGGTCCCCGCCCTTCCCGGTGGCGCCGCGCGGCTGCCCCGGACGCCGGGGTGCCCGAGCTCTCCCGGCCGGGCCCGCCGGCCCGCGAGAAGCAGCGACCAGAGGCGCTGGCCGGGAGCGCCCGCTCGGGCCTCAGGGCTGCGGGCGGAGGCGAAATAAATAATGCACGAAAAAGGAAAACAGACGTGAGCCGAGCCAGAGCCTCGCCCGCCTCCCGCCCCGGGCTGCGCTCCCGCCCGCGCTCCCCGCCGCCGCCGCCAGCGCCGCTGCAGTGATTCGTCGTCTCCATCTAGCGAAGCTATTGTGTATTGGGCGCTTAATAATTTATTTTTCCACCCGCGAGGAAGAGGGCTCCCAGCTCCCGAGGGTCTTGCTCCTCGCCTGCCGTCCCTACCCCAAGTTTCTCCGAGGCGCCAGGAAGGGGGTAAGGACTGACTTGTGGAGACCCCCTTTTTGCGCTCGGTCCTTGCAGGCTCTCTCCCCTCCCCCGCCCATCCGGAGGTGGGGGCCAAGGTGCCCGGGGTTGCCTGGGCTCCAGGTGCAAGCCAACCCCTCCCAGGGCCAAGTGCGTTGTTCTCTTTCTGCGGTCCGGGCCGGGGGATCCTTTCCAGCCACACGACTGTATCTGGGGAGGAGTTGCCAGTGGCCCCGCGCAGGACCTCTCCTGCCCAGCTTGGCGGTCAGCCATCTCAAACTCCTGTTTGAGGCGTGATTATCAACAAGTCGGTGGTGAAGTAGCGCCTAGATTTCTTTCAAACAAGCTGCCCCTGGCCCCACAGGGCACACCGCAAGTACCCGCGGCTGATCAGCTAAGCTGGTGGGAGCACTTGGCAAGCTCCCTGATTGATGGAGTGGCCTTCTAGAGGCCTCCCCACCCCACCCCAGGACAGGGACGGTCCTATTTTTAGGTTGGGTAAAGGAGCCAGGAGCTCAGGTCAGAGAGCCGAGAGTCAAGACACCATGGCTCATTCATCAAAGGAACCTTCACTTAGTTCCTTTCCTCCATCTCTGGGCACTCTTAAGTCACCCCGTGTGAACACACTCTCTAAGTATAAACTATCCTGCAGACCAGCTTTCAGACCAGTTTTCCTCTTTCCTGCAGAGTGCTGACCCAAGGCACTTCGCCGGATAAAAACTCTGTAGAGCCAGAGCCGAACCAGCCAAATGCGTGACCACAAATGTGAATGGAGCCCTGTCCCTTCCCTCGCAAAGCTTGGGGTCTGATCTGGGAGCCAAATAATAAAACCAGCCATTCCGCTGTCCAGTGGCATTCCACTGGCAGCTGCGGTGGGACAGAAGAGCTTGCCCTCTAAGCGGAGGACGGAGCGGTGGAGACTGGAGGGTCAGTAAAGATTGGGTGACCTGCTGGGGATGGGGGAGCATTCCAGGCGCTGGGAACCCCTTGGCAAAGGTGTGGAGATACTTGTTCATTTGTGCATTCATTCCAAACGTAGTGTCTGGGAGCACCTGCTAAGGTCAGACAGAGCATTCTATGCTGGGTATATGACAGGGGCGGAATCACATCTTGTTGCTCCGTTTAATGAGCAGGAGGAGGTATAGGAAGGAAATATTGGTGTTGGTGGGAAGGGGCTTCCTAGATGACCTTCCTTCACCAGTGGTTTGAAGCAGGAGACTGAGGCACAGAATGAGCCCTTGTGGTCGCCTGAGGTCAAAATAACGCTGGGTATTTTAACACCTTTCCACTTAAGCCAGCCAAGGTATTTTGTTCAGTACATGGCTTCAGTCTTTAGCTATGACATTAGCCCCTGAGGTTGATACGTGGAGCTCTTCGCTACTTAAAGTTGTGCTTAAATCACATTTTAATTCAGTCCTCACAATTCTCTGGGGAAAATGTCATCGCCTCCTTTTTTCAGAGACGTGTCTTTCCCAGGATCACAGAGCTATTGACTTGGGGTTCGGAAGTCCTGATCCCAACCAGAGGTCCACTACTTCGGGAGAACCTGGGCTGTCTGTGCATGTCGGAAAGCCTGCATTATCCATTCCGGTCTACAGTATTCCTTTTCTGGACCCAGTCTGTGTACCTCTTGAGTGTCACCTGGCTCCGCATCCTCCTAGCCCTCCTAACACCGTGGAATGTCATCCCCCGCTTAGGGTGAAGACCAGGCTCTGTCATGGGCCCCCTCATACCATGGCAGGACCCAGGGAGACTTGGCTCCTCTCACCCTTTCTGGACTCAGATGGCAACCCACACCATGATACCTGGGATCTGTCTACTGGGACCAGGTAACTCTACTCAGAAATGCAAGGGAGTTAAACCCCGCAGCAACAAAAAACGAGATGATGGAGTTCTCTGCTAGTGCAGCAGGTTAAGGATCAGTGTTTTCACTGCTGTAGCTCAGATCACTGCTGTGGCGCAGGTTCAGTCCCTGGCCCAGGAACTTCTCCATGCCATGAATGAGGCAAAGAAAGAAAGGGAGATAGGGAGGGAGGAAGGAAGGAAGGAAGGAAAGAGAAAGAAAGAAAGGAAGGAAGGAAGGGAAAGAAAGAAAAAAGAACTAGCAAGAGATGGGAAGGACCCAGCATATGGATGGTAGTAGCTCCATCTGGCCTGTCAGGAGGTGTCCAGTAGGCATGATCGAGTCCCCGGCAACGTATTTTCTTCTCACGATGCAGCCAGCTCAATAACTCACAGCTTTGTGTTTACTGCCTCCTTCCTTTCTTCACCCCCTATTTCCTTTTATTTTTGCTTGCCCTGGGGTTATAGCCCTCAGTAACCTGTGAGCAAATAAGCATTGCTTCATGCTCTGTCTCCTAAGGAACCAGGGACAATTAGTACTACAAATGGCCCAGAGAGCAAATCTCTAGGCTACCATGTTGGAACTGAATTTCTGATCTGTCTGGAAGGCGATAGGGCCCCCGTACTGACGGTAAGCAGGTCATGTCTGGCATATAGTTGACAACACAATTTCTCAAGCTTCCCCTTCGGCCAAGTGCAATGAGATGCAGGTAGAAAGCAAAGCTGTGGGAGGCCAAGTGGTCACAGCATTTGATCAATGCGGGGAGGTGATACTCATAAGGGCTGTGAGGTTAGATGGCTTCATCTGACAGTACTAGAGGTTTTGTACAAGGACAACTATAGGCTCAGGGAAGCTCTATGCCAGCTTAAGTGATGCTTTATGAAAGCTTTAAGGACACTCTTATCTCTTGACATCCACAAGACAGACTATACTGAAAAGCAGGCTCAGAATCGGATGATAAGGATAGCAAATGGGAAAGAACACTGCACGTGCAGTCACTCTGTGTTCTGTGTCCACACCACTCAGGGCTTTGATAGGGAAAGAGCTGGACCTTGCGATCAGGACATTTGAGTGAACAAGGCTGGAAGTCTTGCACTGTAGGGGTAAGTGACCTGGCCAGTGGTTTATGGAAAGAACAATGCTGAAAACACGGGTGCTTGGAGGTCAGGTAAACGGTAAATGGATGAAACCCTAGGAGTGGACGCGAGAGGTATGGGTGTTCCTGCCTCAGAGTCATACTCCCCAGAGAGCATCCGTTGCCAAGGAGACTCTCAACAATCACTTGGGCAGGATGACCCATCCTCTGGAAGTCAGCCAGCCCCTCTCTCTGGCCATCTTAGTGTCTCCCTGGTCCCTGGCCTGTTCTGCTGAAGGAAGGCTCCGCTGTGGCATCAGCTTGGAGACAGCAACCTGGGGGGTTGGGCTCTTGTTCTCCCGGATGTAGTGTGAGCTGATGATGTGTCTCCAGCAACTAGTCTACACGAAATCTGGGAACCAAGGAATGAAGTACGACTGGCCCCTCTGAGCCCAGCTCTCAGCCAGACACCTGCCAATTCTGTGCTTCTTGTTCCTGCACATGTAGACCCTGAAGGGTTAGAGGTCCTGGCTTCTAGAAGGTGCAGCTTCCACCAGTGAAGACAGTAAGGGTTGCCCCCAAACTGAGAGTTGTGATTAACTACCTGAGCACCTACGGCTCCTCTTGCCGGTGACCCAGCAGACAGAGAGCGGAGTTCCTATACTGGTAGGGTGGCCATCCTCGGTCGCCACGGGGATCTAGGCTTGCTGTTACTCGGCGGGCACAGGGGAGAGTATATCTGGTGCTAAGGACTGAGTTATGTCCTCCCCCTCCCCCAATTCATATGTTGAAGCCTTAACTCCCCAATGTGACTGTTTTTTGGAGAAATCGTCTTTAGGAGGAAATAAAGATTAAATGAGGTCCTAAGCATAGGACCCTAAACCCACAGGACTGGTGTCATTACAAGAAGAGGAGGAGAGACCAGAGCTTTCTCTCTCTGCATGTGCGCAAAGGAGAAGCCACGTGGGACAAAGAGGCCATCTAGAAGCTAGGAAGAGCACTATCAGCAGAAACCCTCTCTGCTGGACCTTTGTCCAGGACTTCCAGCCTCCAGAACCGTGAGAAAGTGAATTTCTGTTGTTGACGCCACCCAACCTGGGGTATTTTGTTATGACCGCTCGAGCCGGTACTCGGATTCACCAGGGGTTCCCTGCTCAGAGATCACATGGATGGGCAGTTAAACAGTCCAAGACCCTCCAGGTGAGAACCCCAGACCAGCTGAAAAGCTGGCCATAGAAATCTAGGTTGGGGGAGTTTCCATAGTGGAACCCTACTAGTATCCATGAGGGTGCAGGTTCAATCCCTGGCCTTGCTTAGTGGGTCAGGGATCTGGTGGTGTTGCTGTGAGCTGTGGTGTAGGTTGCAGACGCGGCTCGGATCTGGCATCGCTGTGGCTGTGGCTTAGTCTGGGAGCTGTAGCTCCGATTAGACCCTTAGTCTAGGAACTTCCACATGCCACAGGTGTGGCCCTAAAGAGCAAATATGTATATATATATATATATATATATGGTGTAAGAAGGGCTGCAATAGAAGCGAGCACAGGCTGCACGCTTGCAGGAAGAGCCTACTGCTTTTAGCATCGCGGCACAATTGTCCTTTCTGCGTTAGGTTAACCAAACCATGATTTTCTGTACACATTTGCTGCCTACCACTCCCTGCCTTTGCATGTACAGTCTCCCTGGAGTGCTTTCCCTCTGTCTTCCCGGCAAAGTCCTAGAGCTCCTTCAAGTCCTAGCTTACGTCACTTTGCCCAGGAAACATTTCCTCCCTTTTCGAGACACCCCACCAAGCTCGGCCGTCCTGGGCTGTCGGTGGCCCGTCTCCGAGGAACTTGTAGAGCTGCCGTCTGCCTTGCTGTGTGAGTCATGAGTAATTGACAGGACGGGCCTCGTGATTTGGGAGAAAAACACATTGACTCTGATATCAAACAGAGCCGGGCTTGAGTCTCAGTACGGCCGTTTCCTGGCTGTGTGTTCCTGGGCATGGCTGGAGGAGCAGGTGCGAAAGTACAAGGAAAGAGACGGCGGGAGGGAAAGACTCAACCGTGTGGCCTTGTGACATTTGGAGTCCATTTGGGGGGCAGTGGAGACACATTGTACTGTTTTAAGCAAGAAAATGGCATTGTACATGTGTGACCTATAAAGGTCATGCTGGCAGCACAAGGAAGGGGTTATGGGTGAAGGAGTGAGCATATCTTCTGTTGGCTAAACCGGGTGCTGACTGAGAGCCTGGACTTAGAGTCACACAGTCTAGGCTTCAATAGCAGCTTTTACCTAGCAATGTGAGCTTGGGCAATCATTTACGCTACGTGAGCCTCAGTTTCCTCATCTGTAAAACGGGCATAATTATATTACTTTCTTTTCATGGGAAGATCACAAGAAAACATAGATGGGAATGGGTTTTGTCAATTCTAAAATAACATGTAAAGACATGATCAGTAATCAGCAGGGGTGGGAGTTCCTATTGTGGTGCAGCAGAAACGAGTCCGACTAGTATCCATGAGGTTGCGGGTTCAATCCCTGGCCTTGATCAGTGGGTTGGCGATCCAGTGTTGCTGTGAGCTGTGGTGTAGCTTACAGATGTGGCTCGGATCCTGCGTTGCTGTGGCTGTGATGTAGGCTGGCAGTTGCAGCTCTGATTCAGCCCCTAGCCTGGGAACTTCCATATGCCCTGGGTGAGGAAAAAAAAAAGTAATGAGCAGGGGCTTTAAACACGGTTTATTTAAAAAATTTTTACCAGAAGTTTATTTCCGGTAAAAGGAAGCCTAGGGCTATTATGGTGCTCCACAGAACAAGGTCCAGGCTTTTTCTAGCTTATTGATTTGCAATTCTCAGTGTGTAGATTTCTTTTCACCTCATGGTCCAAGATGGCTGCTTGCACTCCAACCATCAGATCCACATTCCAACTAGCAGGGAAAAGGAAGAGAAAAAGACAGTATAATTCTCCTCCCTTTAAGAACGCTTTCTGGGAGTATCAAAGGACATTTCTGTTTATATGCTGTGGACCTGGGCATAATCACATGACAACTCTTAGCTGCAGGGAAGCTGGAGAACACATTTTCGAGCAGCTCAGAGAGGCCATGATGAATAAGAGATACTGATGTTGGAGGACAACCAGACAACTGGCAGTTTCTGGATTTGCATTGTAAGGTTCACATGCTAGATTTCTTAAAAATGAAATGTATGTCACCCAGGACCCTGGACAAGAAATGGCAACCCCAGAGGCAGTGTTGCAGGCAGGCAGATCCTTTCTCCTCGCCTCTCTGTACTTCCTTAACGCATGGAGCAGGAGGCTGAGACCAGGGACCACCAGGCTTCCTCCAGCATCCATGGTCCATACCTAACTGAGCATAGAGAAAGCTTTAAAAGAGCCCTGGAGTAAATCATTCTTTCCAGGCACTTTTTAACATGAGAGCCTTAGCATGTATCAATGCTATCAGGCTGGTTGAATTAAGGTACCTAGAGTAGGTTAACCAGACAATAAAGATGACTAACATTGCTTGGCTGTTTACGAGGCACCAGGCTCTCTGTTCCAAAGATATTACAGCGTTTACTCCTTATATCCACACGGCAGCCTTATAAGGTAGCTACTGTGTTGTCAACATTTTGTAGATAAGGAAACAGGCAAAGACAGTGAGTCGGCATCAGCGGTCCCGGTGTGTGCCCTTTGCGGCATCCACCCTCTAAGCCATGTGACTTGGTACTGCCCTCCCATTGACTCTGGACCTCCGCGACCTGCTTTGGACCCATGGGTGTTGGAGAGCGTGATGCCATGTATCTGGCTTTGCTTGTCTTCCCATGGCGACATGGTGCCCTGGCTGGCTTGCCCGAAGGTGAAAGACATGGAACAGAGTCAGGCTGCTCCCAGCTGAGGCTACCCTAGATCAACCAACAGCAGACTGAACCTCAGACCCGTGGGTGAGCCCAGCCGAGGTCAGCAGAGCAGCTTAGTCAATCAGCAACTGACTCCAAGTGCATGAGTAAACCCACCCAGACCAGAAGAGCCCCCCCAGACCAAGCGGATCCCACAGGTCCAGGGTCTAAGTAGATATTTCTCACTCTACACCACTGAGCCTTTAGCGCTTTTGGCCATTAGCACTGCCGGGAGCTGAACCCAGGTCGTCTGCTTGTAGAGCCCACGTTCTCAGACAGTCTCTGTTGGGCCTGCAGGTCAAAGCCAGTCTTCCACCTGTTTTTAATACAGCCCAGGAGCTAAGAATGGTTTTTACACATAAATATTTTTTGATCGATTTGATGATAGGGAACAGTAGCTTTGGGTTTTTTGGGTTTTGTTTTTGCCATGTGAGAAACAATAGGATTATTCTGCCTTTATTCTGCCTTTCTCTTAAACTGTCAAAAATTTTTTTTGAAGTATAGTTGACAGACAGTGTTGTGTTAATTTCTGCAATATAGCCAAGTGATTCAGTTATACATATAAATATATGTATAATATGTGTGTGTGTGTGTATTCTTGTTCATATTTTCCCCATTATGGTTTCTCACAGGATATTGAATAAAATTCCCTGTGCTATACAGTAGGACCTTGTTATTTATCCACGTAGAGATAAGTTTGCATCTGCTCATCCCAAACTCCCAATCCTGCCCCCCACCCTTGGCAACTACATGTCTGGGAATGGAAACTTTGAACCTCGTTTAAAGGTGATCCCATAAAAAGTAATTCCATTCAGGAGTTCCCATTGTGGCTCAGTGGTAATGAACCTGACTAGTGTCCACGAGGTTGCAGATTTGATCCCTGGACTCGCTCAGTGGGTTAAGGATCTGGCATTGCTATGAGCTGTGGTGTAGGTTGAAGATGCGGCTCAGATCTGGCATTGCTGTGGCTGTGGTGTAGACCAGCAGCTGTAGCTCTCCGATTGGACCCGTAGCCTGGGAACTTCCTATGCCACGGGTGTGGCCCTAAAAAGCAAAAAAAAAAAAAGAAGTACTTCCATTCTTCTCATTGGTAGACTTATGATACAAAATTTGTATTTAATATTGTATTTGGAATTTCATCAGTAATTACTGGTGGAAATTTGTTCTTATTATGTTAAGTATCTATATAATACTCTTGATTTTGCCTCTTTGCCTGCAAAGCCTGATATATTTAATTTCTGGCTCTTTACACAAGTGTGCTCCCTCCTGTTGTATAGTTTGATTGAGATGTTTGTGGTCCCCAGGCCGAGAAATGAAAAGAATCAGATTGTTAAGAGCTTGAAAGGTCCCAAGAGGTGTTCTCACTGAACCTCAGAAGCAGAATTAGACCCCAGGTCTCTGGTTTCCTAGCCCAGAGCTCTTCTGCTCCCTGGAGGGGCTGATAAATAATAGTTGGATTTGCTTAAAGGCCCCCAGATCTCCAACTGAATGGTTCTTGGTTGGTACCCACAGGGCTTCTTCTTTTATCCTCCTTTTTCTTCTTTTTTTTTTTCTTTTTAGGGCTGCACCCACAGCACATGGAAGTTCCCAGGCTAGGGGTTGAATTGGAGCTGAAGCTGCTGGCCTACACCACAGCCACAACAACACCAGATCCAAGCTGCATCCATGACCTACACCGCAGCTCACAGCAATACCAGATCTTTAACTCACTCAGCGAGGCCAGGGATCGAACCCACAAGCTCATGGATACTAGTCAGATTTGTTACCACTGAGCCACAGCGGGAACTCTTTATCCTTCCTTCCCTTTTGCGGGCTCTCCCCGGCTCACGTGAGCGTGGGTGACTCACTGTTTCTTTCTCCAGCTCTGCCCCAAGCTATCTAACGTGAATGTGCTGTGTGCCTCTGTGATAATTAAAAATTTTGAACATTTAAGAAAGATTTTTACTGGAGACCTTGGAGAAATTCTCTCCTGAAGAGTTTCACAATCTGGCCTCATTAGAAAGGAGAAATGGAATGGGAGAATTTTAAAGAGAAAACTCATTTCTTCCCTGAGTGTGTTAATGAGCTAAGCCACAGGAGGCCATGTGTAAGTCGGGACTGCAAGCGGCTGTAAATTAAATTTATTACGCGCCAAGGGATTCTAATAAACATTACTTAAAAATAGCAACAGACAGTCATTTGTATTATGTCATGTGACCTGGTTATGGCGACACATTTGTGCCTCTGCTATTAATCAGAGTTACTTTGAGAGGCAGTTGGTAAATTCTTTTAGAGCTACTGGCACCTTCCACTTAATTAAGATTGTTCTGGAAAAAAAGCAGGGCGAGTCAAAAATAGTCATAGTGTATAGCATTGCACCCTGGGGGCCCTCATTGCTCATTAGGCGATGCTTACTATGCTTTCCAAGAGAAGTAAACCTGCAAGAAAATGCCACTTTCCTTAATAAAATCCCAGACTCTGGAAGGTTACTGTTGGAGGGCAATTTCTAAAGGTGGAGGGGGGCAGGGACTGCTGAGCTTTGCTAGGAGACCGTCACCTTTGCTCGGGAGGAGGCTGTTAACCGCTGCTGCCACCCCGCTCCAGCATCACGGAGGCGCGGCTTGCCCCTTACCCCTCCGGAAAGGTATGGGTAAGAACCTCTCTCTCATCCTCTGCAACACAGAAGAGGATGTTCTAACAAAACTCAGAATTATCCTTGGGGAAATACCAAACGTGAGCTTGTCACTCCCTCGTTGGAACTCTGGGAGCCTGTGACCCAGCCCCACCTCCTCCCCCAGCTCCGGCCCCATCGCTCCCCGCCGGTACCTCTGACCGGAGAGGCTCGTGCATCCTTAGGGCTCAGACCCTGGGATCTGGAATCAGACGGACCCGTGTTTGAATTACGGTTCTACCGCTTAGCAGGTGGATAACCATGGGCAAATCACATACCTCTTACCTCCATTTTCTCATCTCTAAAATGGGGATAATTGTGCCTTCTGCGTACGGTTGTCATGAGGATTAAATGAAATAATCTGTGTGAGGGCTCGCCACTAGGAAAAGCTCTCGAGAAAAGTGTTTATTTTTTTTTTTTTGTCTTTTTGCCTTTTATCTAGAGCTGCAGCGCGGCATATGGAGGTTCCCAGGCTAGGGGTCTAACAGGAGCTGTAGCTGCCGGCCTACACCACAGCCACAGCAACGCGGGATCCGAGCCGCGTCTGCAACCTTCACCACAGCTCACAGCAACGCCAGATCCTTAACCCACTGAGCAGGGCCAGGGATCGAACCTGCAACCTCGTGGTTCTTAGTCGGATTCGTTAACCGCTGAGCCACGACGGGAACTCCCGAGAAAAGTGTTTAAACACACACACACACACACACACACACACGCACGCGCGCGCACACACACCCCAAAGAGCCTTAGCAGTAGTTGCTTGGCTATGTTTTTCTCTTTTATTTCTCGTGGCTCAAACCAACCTCACCCCCTGCTTTGTCTCATTAACAGCCTCTCAGCCTTTGTACCTCTCAGCTCAAGCATCATTTATCTCAAGAAGACTTCCAGACCCCTGTGTGATTTAGATACCCCTCTTCTGGGCTCCGTTCACCCCCCGGTCCTTGCCCTCATCAGTGTGCGTGAACAGTCGAGGGCTCTGTCTAGGGCCGCCGTGGCTGGGGCTGAGGTCTGCAAGGACTGAGATCATGTCTGGTTTACCTTTGCCTCCCAGTGTCTGGTGCAGATCAAGTGCTCAAAAGGCGTCTGTTGACCTAAAGGACCAGCAGAGAATATTAGGAATTGAGGAAATGGGGCCCCCAAGGAATCAGAGGCAAAGCTGTCTTGGTTTAGGGTCCCCTGAAAGCTGAATCTGAGGCAAGGAGTGGGGGTAAAGGGAGTTTACTCTGAAGGAGAGAGAACAGAGAAGGAGTAGAGTGCTTTACTGCACTGCTGTGGGCACGGGAGCTCAGTTCCACTAGGGATCCCCAAGGAACTCTGTAGAATGAGCCTCAGAATTCCTTCAGGGAAGGGAAGAGAAGTAGGAACCCATATCCACCTGTAGGAGGGGTTGTTCATCCCTCTGCATTTCTGGGCTGCCTTGTGTGGGGGCCACGTGAGTGCAGGCAGGGAAGCAAAATGTGGCTGGCACTGTAGGTGGGACTCTGCAGGGTGCCCAGCACTGCCCGCCATGGAGATGGCTGCATCAGAGGCGACTGGGGGGGTGTAGGGCAGGCCCCCAAAGCATCAATGACATTTACTCATTTCCAGCTTGGGTCTCACCCCAGGGTCCTTTTATTGCCTCTTCAGTCTCAGTTCACCTGGCGGACACATTGCGGTGCCCACAGCTTTGGAGAGTGTGGCTGGATATCTTGACACTTCCAAACCTAGAACCCAGGGAGGGATGTGACATCTTCTCTTTGGCCCCTAATTCCATTCCCACCCAGGGGACCCGGGGGAATGACATATACAGCAGCCAGCCTCCAAGACGGCCCCAGTGATTACTGCCTCCTGTTGGACTAGCAGAGGGCAGATCTTGGGCTCTCCATTTCCCAAGGTGCTTTTAGCAGTGGTCTCAGGCTGGGGCTAGAGGGGCCTGCATGACCTGGGGCCTCTGTTGCAGAGTGCTCTGCTCCCCACGTGTGCACCCGCCTCTGCTGATGGGTTAGGACTGAGGACTGTGCCTGGAGGTCAAGGCCTGTCAGCTTCGGGTGGATGGGAATATCCCATGTATCCAGCCTGGGTGATGGAGGCAACGGGTGGATTTCGGAGACAGGAGGAATCATATCCCTGGCTCTGTGAATGCATAGCTGTGTGGTAGTCATTCATTCCTTAATTGAACAGATGTTTCTTGGCCTGCCATGTGCCTGGTGTTATGGTAAATAATGGGGACAATAAAAGTAACAGTATTTATTGAACTCTTGCTCTGCACCAGGGACTGAGCCAGGCATTTTATGTTTACTAACCCATTTAAACATATGGCACCAAATAAGATGTACGTTGCTCACACTTTAGATTTCAGGGTAGAAAATGGGCAAGGACAGTGCAGTGTGTGAACTTACATGGTGAGGTGAAGGGCAAGGTTGGGGTCAGAAGGGCTCCAACCCAGCCAGGGGAAGCCACAGGCCAGGAAGGTGACATCTCAGCTCAGCCTGTTGGTACCAAGCAGTGAACCAGGCAGAGAAAGAGGCAGAGGATAGGCACAGGCCTGGCAATAGGGGAGAGCTGTCAGTTATGGACTCTCTGCAGGCCTCAGTTCCATCATCTGTAAAGTGGGAACAATAGTTACCCTGTACGACTATGGTGATGACTGAAGAGAGATGCTGTAAGTCGGTTGCCCAGGGTGCGCTCTGGCTCCAACGGACAGTGACTGGTGTCTGCTGTTACAATTGTTGGGTGGACCAGCCCTCTCCCTCCCCGGATCTCCCAGGACGCCCCATCCACCTTACTCATCACGGATAGGCAAATCCTTTTAGAAAACAGCGCTCCTTAGAGATTTCAGAGCCATGAGCATCTTGATGTGACTGGTGGGGCTGGGCACATGAGTCTGTCCAGAGAGTCAGGGATTGCTAAACACCGTGAACAGTCAGAAGAAAAGAGCACTGGGCAAAGAATCAGCAAGACTGGGCTTTCTTTTATCATTTATATGACCTTGGGCAAGTCGTCAACTCCCCCAGAGCCCTCCTCTGTTATATGAGAATAATGGCATCCATCGCTCAGAGTCGATAAGGATTAAGAGGGATAATACAGTGCCTGGAACATGGGAATCCCTCAGTTCATTAGCTTTAGTCCTCACCAGCCTGTTTATCATCATCCCAACTATCCCCCAATATCTGCCTCACAAGTTCACTGGAAGGAACTGTGGACTAGGAGTCAGGTATCTAAGTTAGAAGGGAGGAAGAGGTTTAGGAACTATTTCAGATACAAGAGTGTCAGGTGGAGAGAAAGCCCAATGCAGGTATTTGTGGTCTCTTGGCAGAAGCAGTGAGTAATAATGAGTTATCGATGCTACAAAAATGAAATGTCACTAGCATATCAGAGGCAAAGAGCAACTGCACTTCCACGAGGTCTAATACAAGCGATGCTTAATGCAGCGTGAGCTTCAATTATAGTTTTACAGAGCTAGAGGCACAGGGGACCCCAGGTTTGCTGGCCCGTCAGGGAGTGACTGAAAGCATGCTACAGGCTGTAGTAAACCGTGCTGCCTGCAATACCGCTCCTGGCTTCTCAGAGAAGGGCTACTTTGGTTGGTTGGAACAAACATGCATTTGGGGCCTACTGTGAGCCCAGGACACAGAGCTGAATACATACCCTGTCCTCACTTTGGAAGAATCATAGTCTAGCAGGAGAGACAGGGGTGAGTAGATAGTACAATAATGTGCAGTTGAGAAGTAAGGTCAAGACATTGAGGGCAACCAACTCCAGATGGAGCTATCAGAAAGACCTTCTTGTGGGAGAAAGTCTCCGGAGCCTAATCTTGAAGGCCAATAACAGTCACCTTTCTTTAAACACCTACTATGTGTCAGGCTTGTTTGACCCATTGATGATCCTGCAAAGTAACTGCTATCATGCCTGGTAAATAGAAGGAGAAGTTCTCCACGAGATGTTAATCTGCCCAAGGTTACACAGTTAAAAAGTGGAGGAGATAGGATGTGAACCCCTATGTATCTAATAATTAAAAAAAATGTCAGTAGGAATAAACCCAGAGACGACCCAGGTGTTAGAATTAGCAGGCAAGAACATTAAAGAAGCTATTATAAATAATTCCAAGGACTTAAAGGAAAAGATGGTCTGATTGAGTAAACAGATGAGAAATCTTGGCAGAGAAATGGAAACAAAAGAACGATATGAATGTTTTAGAACTGAAAATTACAATATGAAATGAAATGAAACATTCACTGGATGGGTTTAACATCAGATTGGAGAGTTTGTGAACTTGAAGAGAATTTGCAGAAATTTTCCTGTCTAAAGAACAGAGAGGAAAAAAAAGATTTAAAAAAAATGAGCAATACCTTAATGACCTCTTAGCCAATATTAAGCAGTGTAACACGTGTGTATTTAAAGTTCCAGTAGACATGGAGAGGGAAAATAGGGCAGGAAAATATTTGAAGAAGTAATAGTTGAAAATTCCTAAATTTGATGAAAACCACCAATCAGTGCTCCAAGAAACTCAGCAAACCTTAGAAAAGCACAGCGAGCAACATCATAGTCAAACTTCTGAGAACCAAGGGTAAAGATAAAAATCTTAAAAGCAGCCAGGTAAAAATGACATATCACATAGAGGAGAACAATAAAAATCAAGGCTGACTTCTCATCAGAAGTGATAGAGATCCAGATGGAAGTGGAATGAAATCTTAAGAGCACAGAAAATAATAAACGGTCAACATGGAATTCTATGTTTTTAAAAAATAAGAGTGAACTCAAAGGAATTGAAAGCTGGAACTCAAACACACACTTGTATGCCAACAGCATTGTTCACAATTGTCACAAAGAGGGAAGCAACCCAGGTATTTATCAACAGATAAATGGGTAAACAAAATGTGGTCTATTCATACAATGGAATATTATTCAGCCTGAAAAAAGAAATGAAGTATTGACCCAAGTTATAATGTGGATGAACTATGAAAACATATGCTCAGTGAAATAAGGCATAGACAAAAGGCCAAATACTTTATGATTCCACTTATATGTGATACCTAAGTAGGCAAATTCAGAGACAGAAAAAAGATTAGAGAGGCTGGGGTTGGGGGTGGGGAGTGCGGAGTTATTGCTTAATAGTTACAGTTTCTATTTGAGGTGATGAAAAAGTTTTGGAAACAGTAGAGACAGTCACACAAATTGTGAATATAATTAATGTCGCTGCACGGTATGCTAAAAATGGTTAATATTGAATATTTTATGTTATATATTTCTTCACAATTATAAAAAACAATAATATGCCCCAAACCATTGAATCATACAACCTCAATAGGTGAATCATGTTGTACGTGAATTACATCTCAGTAAAACTGCTTAAAAATGAGGGGGAAATAAAGATATTTTCAGGTAAATAAAAGCTGATAAAATTTGTCACTGCCAGACCAGTGCTGCAAGAAATACTAAAGGAGATTTTTCTGGATAAGTGGAAATAAATCTGGAAGGAAATTCAGATCTGAAGATAGGGATGATAAGCAGCAGCAATGATGGAGATGTGGGTAAATATAACATATTCACTTTTATTTTCTTAATTCCTTTTTAAAAAATCACAGCTTAAAGTAAAAGTGATAACATTTTAATGTTAAGTTTACCACTTATGGAGAAGTAAAATATATGACAATGATATCACAAAGGATAAGAAGATAAATGTAATTGTATTCTTGTAATGTTCTTAAATTTGAAACATGTGAAGGGTGAAATATGAAGTGGTACAGTATTAATTGTAAGTGGACATGATAATCCACTTAGAATCCCCAAAACAATCAATAAAAATAACGAAAAGACGTATTGCTGAAAATGCAAGTAGAGGACATAGGTGGAAAACTAAAAAAGAAAAAGAAAATCAATCAATGCAAAAGAGAGCAGCATAAGAGAAATAGAAAAGCAAAAAAGCTGAGACAAATAGACAAAAAAAAAATAGCAAGATTATGGGCTTAGACCCAACAATAACAATATTTATACTAAATGTAAATGGATCGAACACTTCTATTAAAAAGTGGAGATTGTCAGACTGGATTAAACACCAAATATAAGCCACCTTCAAAATATGCCCTTTAAGAGTTCCAGCTGTGGTGCCGTGGGTTAAGAATCCAACTGCACTGGCTCAGGTCTCTGGAGGCATGGGTTCAATGCCAATGCCTGGCCTGGTGCAGTGGGTTAAAGGGACAGTGGCAGCGTAGGTGGCAGCTGAAGCTCTGATTCAATCCCTGGTCCAGGAACTTACATATGCCATGGGTGTGACCATTAAAAAACAAAGATGCCCTTTAACTATAAAGCCATAGGTTTAAAGTAAAGAATAGGAATAGATGTAACATATTTATGATAACTAAAGAAAGGCTGATGTGTGACTGTCTTAATATTAGACAAAGTAGACTTCAGATCAAAACCAATTATTATGGAGAAAGAGGGATATTTCATAATGATAAAGGGGTCTATCCAACAGAAAAACATAACAGTCATAAACGTGGTGGCACATAACAGCTTCAAAATGCGTGAAACAAAATGCACGGAACTTGAAGTGGACACATCCATGGTCAGAGCTGGTGATGGTAACGCTTGTTTCTCAGTAACTGCTGCTGCAACTAGACTCCAGTCTGTGGGCTCAAATGCTGCCCCTGGGGCTGTAAGGGAATGACTGAACTCTTACCACGCCGTGTGCAGACACTGTGCCGAGTTAGCCATTTAATTTTCGCTGTGGTCCTGCTTAATTTCATTTGCTCCCACCAAATAGTGGTGCTCCATTTTCCCCTGGAGGAACCTGAGCCGAACTGAAAGAAAGCAGCTTACCCCTCATTGCACAGCCAGCCAGTGATGAGTCCACATGGCCTCTGAGAACTGTCCCCACCTCATGTTCTTTACAATCCCACAAAGGCGTAGTGATCCTGGCACATGGCACTCAGGGCTCTTCCAGCCTCTAAGAGCCCCTGTGGTCATAGGCCAGGGATATGTTATTAAGATTTTATAGGTAAAAGTTGGAGTTCCCGTCGTGGCTCGGTAGTTAATGAATCCGACTAAGAACCATGAGGTTGCGGGTTCGATCCCTGGCCTTGCTCAGTGGGTTAAGGATCCGGCGTTGCCGCGAGCTGTGGTGTAGGTTGCAGACACAGCTCAGATCTCGCATTGCTGTGGCTGTGGCGAAGGCCGGCAGTTACAGCTCCTGTTAGACCCCTAGCCTGGGAATCTCCATATGCCGCGGGTGCGGCCCTAGATAAGGCAAAAAGACAAAAAAAAAGATTTTATAGGTAAAAGTGCAGACACATTAACTAACAACCTGGCTTGTCTTCTTTTTTAAGAGCACTTCCCCTTTTTCTAATCTTTTATATTCTTCAGTGATTTGTCCCAAACGGTTATCTACCAAGCACAGAGAAGTCCAGCCGGGGGAATCAGGAAAAGTTTCTCCATGGAAGTGACATTCCTTATTTTTCTCCCATCGTTCCCCACCCGCCTCTCCTTTCCAGCTCCTCGCTGCTCCCCAAGGCACACATAGTTTCTGCTACGACTTCCTCTATCCAAAATCTGTTTTATTAAGAATGACCGATACAGTTAACAAAGCAAGAATGCCTCTTCCCACCACCAGAAACCCGAAGAAATTAAAGCAATACGCAGACTACAGTCACAGAGAAATTCCTTTTTAACTCGTTCTTACCCAGACTTAGATCTCCGCGCGTGTGCTCACACAGCATGCTCAACACACAGCCATGCGCACAGCCACTGCTGCCGTACTCATCGGTGAGCGCGCGCACACACACACACACACACACACACACACACATTGACACATCCGTGGAAATACAGTCAGGGTTTATTTCAGCTTCAGGAAGACCAGGGGTTGTCTCGACTTGTATTCACGAGTTTTTGATGATGCCTTCACCAGCAGGAAAATTGTGAATTATTTATCGATTTATTCAATAATTAATAAAAGCCATCACAAAAAGCTCAGCCCAGATAGAACTCCGTAAATACTCATTATCATCAGCTTATGTGTGTGTATGCTTGTGTTTATGTAAGAAAGAAGCGACAGTTTAAAAGAAGCCTCCTATTTTAAATTAGTTTTAAAATATACTGCTTATGGCCCTGACTCGGTTTACAGGCTTCTGTTTCTTCACGCCCTTGCAACTGTCAGGGAGATAAACAGCCATAAAATCTCTCTCTACCAGCTTGCTGTGTGGCCATGATTTCACTGAGATTTACCTTGGAGACTCTTTAAATATGCCACCAAAAGACAATCTTCAGTAAGAGGAAAGACAAATAGCTAGTAAGCTTATGAAAAAAAAATGTTTCTTTCCAACATGAATCAAAGAAATGGAAAAGCTGGACGCACGGCAGTGAAATAAATACCCCTCTTTGCTATCTAAGTAGGAGAGATTTCAAAAAATAATAGCAGGACAGCATTCTGATGGTGGTGTGGCAGAGACCAGAACCCTCTGCTTTATGTCTCTGGGACCACAACAGCTAGAACGACTGTGTTTGGAAAGGAACCTGACAAGGTGCTTCTCCCACCTGTCACAAATCTATAGAATGTTCATAAGCCTTGATCCACAGTCACTTCGAGGACCCGCTTCTGGGAAAATAGTGTACCGTATACAAACGGATTGAGAGCCAAAGATGTTCACCAAAACGAGGTCCACTCTGACCACACTGAGGCTTGTGATCTGTGCACTGAGCTTCTGGGTGCCTCCACCCTGCCCCCAATCCTCCCACACTCTTTGCTGTCTAAGTTACAAGTGCCACACTTGCGCCTCTGTCCCAGACGTCTGCACTGCTTCCCTCTCAGCCGGTGGCCTTGCCTCAGCCAGGCATCAAGTGGACAGACATCTCTCCCTTGACGTGGCCTCTGAGCGATCGGCGGGTACACCCTGTGTGCAAACCCTTGGCCTTCCCTCCAAGTGCACCCAGGAGAAGCTCCCTGACCTGTGCTCGGCCCCTCCCCTCTCACCTGTCAAGCGCTTGGTGATGATGCATGGCCTCCTAAACTGGCAATTCCTCACTCACCACTGGATCGTTCCCAGGAGTCCGTGAATATACTCCAGTATCTCCAAGCTTTAAAATGTTCTTTCTTGACCCCACATCCCTCTGCAGGGCTCACCCCATTTCTCTGCTACTCTTCAAGGCACAAAGTTCTGAAAAGCTCAGCTGAGATTTTTTTCAGTCTCCATTCACCATCTTTGGTCCCCTAGTACCACCTTCCCCTTCCCAGCTCACGCCAGCCAAGCCCAGTGCCCAGCATCTTGCTGAAGATCCTCAAGTGACCACAGGGCAACCTCATAACTTGGTGAAAAGCATGAGCCCTCGATTTATAATCAAGTTCCTCTTCTCGGCTGTGTGACCTTGGGCAAGTTTACTTAGCTTCTCTGGGCCTTGGTCTCTTCATCTGTAAATTAAACCAAACAACAGCCCGTACTTTACATCGTGGTTATAAAGACTTCAGGGCATAAAGGTAGCACAGAACCTGTCACATCATGTGTGTTAGCTTTTGCTACTACTGGTGAATTTAGGTAACTTTCAAGGTCGTCAGACACAGAACTCTCACCAGGGCAGTTTTTCCAGAAATTAAATCCATAAGTCACTCAGCTGTACATTCTAGAAGAGAATTGGAAGAAACTCAGGGGAAATGGACATGGATTCACGTCTTATTCATTCCCCAAATCTCTGTGGGGTTGCCTAATGCATGCATACTAGGCCTTGGGTACATTCGCAGACCTAGCCCTGCCTGCAGCCCTGAACTTGCAGAAGTCACAACGTACCTGTCTTAGGACAGAAACTCCCAGCACAGGTGCAGACCTCTGCCCTCTGTCAGACTTTCCCGCCTCCACACATTTGCCGAGGCTGTGCCTGCCATGATGAAAGCCCCTCACCCATTTCCTGATTCAAATTCTAGCCCTTAAAGCCCAGCTGCTAGATTCTTTCCTGACCTCTGGCTTCCCCCCACACCCACCCCGCAGCCCAAATTGCACTTTCCTGCCTCTGTGTATTCGCTGCTTTTTATCTGCTTCTCTTTCATGGTGGCATCACATGAGCTTCTTAGGTGTGTCTGACCTCCCCAGAGAGATACTTTTTGAGCCTGGGAATCCCACCTCATTCACTTCCGTAGCCTCTACGCAGCAGTGCTGCAACTGATGAAACCTTGCACATAGCAGGTGCTCAGCAAATGCTAGAATGACTTATGGGGAGCAGAACAGCCATGGACCTGCCTCCGGGGCAAAGGAGGTTTAAGAGATGATGCCTCTGATGGCCTGGCGACCTACGCCTCTTCCACTCCTAACTTAGGCTCTCAGTGACTGAGCTCCTTTTGTATACCCGCCCCCTGCTAGGCACTTGCTCATCATCATTTCATTTTATTCTCCCGACAACCCTGCGAGAATTCTTCCCTCTTCAAGAAGAAAAGGAGTGTCCGTTGTGGCGCAGTGGTTAACGAATCCAACTAGGAACTATGAGGTTGCGGGTTTGATCCCTGGCCTTGCTCAGTGGGTTAAGGATCCGGCGTTGCCGTGAGCTGTGGTGTAGGTCGCAGACACGGCTTGAATCCCGTGTTGCTGTGGCTCTGGTGTAGGCCAACAGCAACAGCTGCGATTAGACCCCTAACTTGGGAACCTCCATATGCCGCGGCTGTGGCCCTAAAAAGCAAAAAAAAAAAATGAAGAAGAAAAAAAAAAAACATGGCTCCAACAGGTGGAATGACATGCCAAGTTACCCGTGACACCTGGAGGAGTCAGCTGTCTGACTTCATCATGTCAGACACTCTGCTTCCTATCATATAGGTGAAGAAACGGGCTGGGGGCTGGGGCTAACTTTCTCAGGGTCCCACCCAAGTGAGTACCACGATGGGGATTTGAAGCCACATGACTTCTAACCTCCTCCCCACCCCGGGTATCACTGCTTCTCTGGGAGCCCAGCTCCGTTGTACCCGCCCCCGTGCGCCTGCAGCACCCAGCCCCCTTTCACATACTCCGAAGGCAACGACAACCCTCAGCTCTGCTTCCTGGTCTGAGAGTTCCAGCTCCGCTCTGCCTGGGCCTCCCTGAGCTCTGCACGCAGCTTTCCCATCTCAGAAAGGCCTCTGAGTCCCGGTGGCCCCGCTCCAGCGTCTGCCCTCTGCAGCTGTCATCTATCTGGTCCCAAACCTGCCACACGGCTTTGTCTCTAGGAGCCCTGCCGAGGCCGTGAGTAGGGAGGGCCCAGCAGAACGGTCACAGCCACCCTCCCCAGGTGTGCCGGTGGCTCGGGGTGGCGGTGCGCCACTCACTGCGGTGGAGGCGTGATCGGGCTTTGAAACAGAGCAAAGAGGCGATGAGGGGCCTGGACTTCGCGTCAGAACTTTGTGTCTTCTGGTCCAGGCTCTGGTTCTCGTCAGCTGGGTGATCATGAGAGGGTGGCTTTGCTTCTCTGAGCCTCATATATTAAAGGGGGAGCTCCTGCGCCATCTCGCTGGGCTACTGGGGGGACGAAGTGAGCCTGCAGAGACCGCTGTCCAGTGTGTGCTGTCTGTCTGGTGTGTGCCCTTCTCTGCCCTTTATGGCCATCAGCACCTGCAGCCCGGCTGCCGTTCTGTGTAACGTCCGATTGCTCAGTCTTGCTGATGGGGAAACCAAGGGAGCCAGGCTGGCAATGCGGCGGTGGATTCCAAGGCTGGCTCCTTGACCACCGCTCTGGACTCAGGCACTCGGAGGGGGACGAAGACAGCATCTGGGGCAACAGGCGTAAGGGTGGGGGAGCAACACTCGGGGTGGCGGGCAGGTGGCAGCCCCCCTTCCCCAACCACCAGGCAACTGCTGTGGGCGGGGCCGCGGGCGGTGACAGCCAGGCGGCTCCTGACTCAGCCACTGCGGGGTGGGGCCTGCGTGGGAACTCCCTGGGGGGCCTCTCCAACCAGGAGATGGGGTGCCCGCGGGGGCGGGGTTGTCATGCGGCTGCTCCCTGAGCGCAGCGGAGCCGGACGTGGGCGAGGCCTTGTTGGGAGCTCCATGCTACAGTCACAGAAGGCGCTTGTTGGCGAGGGGGGTGGTGGGTGTGTTGTGCAGGGTCTAAAAAACAGCTCTTCGGGCTTCAGACTCAGGAGCCAAAGACCCTCGCGTCGTCCCAGGGAGCGCTGTCTGCTGCTTTCTTGCATACCTCCTGGGATGGGGGGGGGGTCTCACCGCTTGTTCTGCTTGGGGTCAGCCCTGGCTTTTAGTTCTTTCTTGGACTGAGACTGTGGCTTCATCTTGTGACATCTCCCTGATCAGGTTTAGTTCTGCCGTGGGGAGCCACTGGCCTTTTGTTTTATTATAGTATTATTTTTTACCTGGAGGGAGATGGAATAGTAAGGAGATGACAGAGCTGCTTTCAAATCCCAGCTTTCTTCCTTGACAGCAATATGACTCCGGGCCAGAGCTCTTTGAGCTGAGCCTCTGCCTTGTCACCTATAAAATGGGGATGAATAGGACCCCTCCTGCGTTGGCTGTGAGGACTGACTGAGCAGATGAAAGCCCGCAGTGCAGGGCTTGGCACTGCACTCAGTGAGCAGCCCCCGTTGTTCAGATTAATTGTAATTTCTCTCCCATGTCACAATCCTTTAAATTACTTACCGTTCTCCGGCGCCCCCCAGACCTCCGTTGCAGGTTAAATACCTCCCCACGCCCACCTCCCCGGTTTCCAGAGCCTCCCTGGGGAGGCATGGGGGTACATGTGCGTGTGTGTGCATGCGCGCGTGTGCCCGCCCGCACACGCACGTGCACAAGCATAGGCAACTCACTCACGACTCCTGTGTTCTGCCCCCGCGAGAGGTTTCCTGGCATTTCCCGCCTGCCCTGCCTGAGCCTACTTCTGAATTGGCTTTACTTTGTCGTTAGCGTGGCCTCGGGCTTTGAAAGCAAATTCCATTATAGGAATGACAGCTGGCAGCCCTCGTGGATGCCTTTTTTGCTTTGAAATGGATGATGCAGAAGTCTAGCTAAGAAGGACTCTATTAGCCTCCGCAAGACAGTGAAGCTCGGGTTGGGGGGCATCCACGCCCATCGTGGGCTCGGGTCCTGAAACACCGATCTGGGGGTTGATTTTAAGTCCTAATAATGTTCCTAATTTTCCTGGGCTGCTTTTCACTCTGGGCACCAACTGGAAAATGCCATTTAGGATTTCAGTGATATCCTGATAGAGTCAAGTCCCCGAAAGGCCTGGTGAGGGGAGCAGACGTTCGGGAGTCTGAGTCTGTCTTCCTGCCGACAGCGGCGAACTTCACCACCTCGTCAAGTCTGTTGGCCCTCCTGTGCCTCGGTTTTCCTAGCTGGGAAAGGGGGAGATGGTGTTGCCTTCCCAATCAGGACCTTCAAAGGGCTCAAAGGAGCCACGTCCTGCTGCAAAGAACATACGGCTACTGTCATCGCTGCTGCCCTTGGGTAGGTTTTCTGGGGGCCAAGCGTCCTCAGTGATGATGGCCATTGTGACAGTGACAGGTGGACTGGAGTCAAGCTGGAGGCAAGGAGGAGTTTTCAGGTGATAATCTAAGACCCGTCATCACTGCCTGCAGCAGAACTTCAGGCGTGGGGGACACTGCATTCATGTCAGGAGCCCCCAGCCGTGATTACTATCAAAACAGGCTCCTGGTGGTTTCAGCCGCCCATCTGGGCAGGTGGGTCTATTCCCCGTCAGAGGTCAGGCTGAATATCCCCCCCGACTCTCATCAGCGGTGCTTCCCTGGCCTCCATCTTTTGCTGGTCATTTAACAGAGATGGATTTCAGGGGCCAGGAAATGTTGATTAAATCACATCTCTAAATTACTCTGCTCTCTTCTCCAAAACGTTGATGATGGTTTTCTGCGAAGGCTCCTGCCAACGGAGAGTTTTTCGTTTCAGAGACCAGGCTCCATTCCTCTCTGTTTAACTCAGGGGCCTGCGTGAGGTGGGGTGCTCTAAAAAATGGTATTGTACACGTTGATAGACGGGCATGGAGGGAGGGAGGGAGGGAGATGATGAAGGATGGAGAGATGGAGGAAGGGAAGAAAGGAGGGAGGGAGGAAGGCGGTAGGGAGGAAATGGATGAGTGGAAAGATGGAGGATGCGTGCACGGTTGGATGGATGGATGGATGGTTGGATGGAGATTCAATTCACAGCAGAGGCCCCGTTTTCTCTTTCTTTGCCCTGGTCTTCAGGAAGAAGCATCACTCTTTCTTTGTGGAGTCATTAACTTAACACATGTTTCTCAAGCATCTATTATACCTCGGGTAATTGGAACACAGCAGTAAAGAGATACCATTCCTGCCTTCGAGGTGCTTCTCCTCCTCCATGGAGAAGAAGTCTGTTGAGTTCGAGCATAGATGAGGATACCCAGTACTCAGTACCGGGGTTGCTCGTTGGAGGCACCCAGTGAAGTTGGAGGGGAGTCAGAGAAGGCTTCCTGGAGGAAGGGGAATCAGTGACTCTCAGGCGGTGCTCACTGTAGGACAGTCCTTCGCAGACTGTCTTGGCCCAGCTCTTAACCTGTACCTTTGTTTTTGGTTGTATTTCTTATCAGGCTCCCGCTGGTTTTTGTTTGTGAGTTTTAAAAAGACTTTAAATAACGTGTTGTGAGACCCTGGGCTTCCCTAGGGAATAGACTCCGCTTTCTTGGACTTCCCAGGGGTGGGTCAGGCTGGGGCGCACGCTGGCCTGAAAGTTGTGAAACTCTGTTCTGAGTCCCAGCTCTGCTGCTAGCTTGCTGTGCAGCTTGAGCGGGAGGCCGTCCCTGCACGGACCTCAGTTTCTCTGTCTGTAAAAGGACCTGTCTTTTCCACTCCCAAGAGTCCAGCCCTGCGGTGTGAGGTCGATCGAGGAACGCAAGTCCTGCCCCGGAGGTGCTGTTCGTCTCTCATCTCCCATCGGAGCCTCTCTCCATGTCTTTCCAATCACAGAATCATTGCCTTGCTGTCTACGGCCTCGGGCTCGCGGCTCTGTGGAGCCTGGGCCAGGCTGGGGTGGCAAAGGGCCCATTTCTTCCCGTTACCTTCAGATTGCACTCGGATGTGAAAATGCTACGGGTGGGGTAGGGAAGCACGCCTGGCACAGGGTCCCCATGCGTGAGTTCTGCTAACTCTGCTTTGAGCCGCCAGGAAACCCTGACACGTTCCTCATACCCAGACCGGACATCACCGCCTCTGGGAAGCCCTCCGGGATCACTTTCTGTCTGCCCACCTCACCCCGCCCAGCAAGGCCCCTGTCCCTTCTCTGCTTCCCCCACCCCCTCAGGCCGACCTCTGGACTGGCACTTGTCACTTCCCCTGGACTCTCAGCCTCGTGGGGGCCGGGCCATTTCTTCTTCCACTCTGGGTTTCCAAAGTCTGGCAGGAGGTCCGGAATCTAACATGGGTTTAGTAAGGTTGTTGAATAGCGGAAAGAGCAAATGACCAACTGATCGGATGAAAGGAGTGATGATTCCTGTCATCTCTAAGGGAAAGCTGCCCCATTCACCGTCCCCGCCTCCTCGTGCATGAAAGGGTTGGACTGGGTCATCTGAGGTCCCTTTTAGTTGTAATACTTTAATTGGATTTAAACTTGTCAACCTGGGACATGCCCTGACACACACACACACACACACACACACACACACAACCCCAGAGCTGCCGGGCACTTGGCTTCCCTGGCCTCTCAGGTTTGGTGGGTAGCTCTGTGACCATGCTCCTTACCTGACACGTGGAGTGTGGCTGTAGTTCCTGGGGAAGTTGTCAGCTCTCCCTGGGGAAGGCCTGCCTTTTCTCTTCCTTGGCTCTGTGTGCGTTCCACCCCAGGCCTTAGTGAAGGCGGAGGGGGATTGCGAAAGGGGCAGTCACAAACAGTTCAGAAAAACAAATCAGGAGAGGCTTCCCGGAGGAGGCAGCGTTTGCAGTTGGCCTTGCAGGGAGGCCTTGGTGACAACAGTGAAGAGTGTGCAGGCAGTTTTTAGCCACGGCAGGTGGTCTGAATAACTTGACCAGAACTGAGGTCTGGACAGACGAATCTGGCCGCTTGCTCGGGGGTAAACTGGGCAGGGGTGAGTCAGGAGGTGGGGGAAACAGCAGCTGTCACAGGGGCTCCCATTGAGGAGCCGTGAGTGATGAGCTAGATTTTTTTTCCCCCACTGTGTTTATTTTAGCCACCCTTGCTCGGACCTGTTGACTTAGTACCTCCAGCTGAGCTGAGGGGGACGCTGGGCTCGTAGCCCTCTCCTCGTCCTGCCAAGGCACAGCCTGTTTAAGCAGAATGGTGCTCAGTGCCATGGGCTCTGGGAACATCGGCCAACTGCCAAGGCCAGCGGCTGCCAGGCTGCAGAGCATGCCTTCTGGACCAAGGATCCTAACCCAACAGGCTGCGTCTTGACTCCAGATCCCAGGCACCAGGCTGGGGCTTCGTCCCCACTCCCATCTCTCTGTGTGCTTGTCATCTCCAGAGAAACACAATCATTTTATGGTCCTGATGCCATGGTGACGGGGGCGGGGGGCATCTCCACGAACCCCACGCTCAGATGGGATCTGTAGCCGAGTCTTTACCTGCCAGCTTGTGCCCCGCTGAGAAGAAACCCACACCCTGCTTCTTTCCGCCCATGGGCTCCTTGGGGCTTTTGAGAAACTGGAGGGGCGGGAGAAGAATTCTGGGCACAAAGAAAGCCTTAATCTCCTGCCCGGGGTCAGTTATTTTTTGGAGACTTCACCAAAGACACTCTGGCGACACCCACCTCTGGCTGCCTGAACTTCAAAGTCCCGCCTGCCCTTCTTTTTCCCTTTCACGGTACTAATTTCACCACATTTTCCGTGTCTCTACAAATGCTAATAAAATCCATCCGAGACTTGCTTGCTTCTGCTGCCTAGTGGGGCCAGGGGTGGAGCCTGCCTGGCACCAGCACAGGGTGCTCGCTCACGCAGCCAGCCCATCAGTTGAGGAGGCTGAGGTGTGGGGCAGTGAAGTGACTTGCCTGGGGGGCTGGTGCCAATAAACAGAAGAGCTGGGGCTTGAACCCAGAGCTTGCGACTCTTGCTGTCATGTCCCTGCTATTTTATTTTCCCCTGAAGCTGTAGGCGCTGATCTGCAATGGTTGACCCCTTTTTGTGGAGGAGTTGAAATAAGAATTGTTTAACAAAGCTATGGGATGGGGGGAGGGCAGCCATCACTTTCCTGCTCCAGAACTTTCCATAGCTCCCTACTGCCTTGATGATGAAGGGCGAAGATCTCAACCAGGCCTTTTGGAGCCTCCAGAGAAGGTGCCCCAGCCCACAAAGGTGCCTGGGTTCCAGCTGCACCTGTCTGCCTGTTGCAGGTGAGTACAGCTGCCCGCTTCCTCCATGAAGCCTTCCAGACAAAGGGACCCCCCGCCCCCCGCACCTTCAGTGAATCCTTGGCGAGCACTGTTTTCATGCTACTGAGAGCGAAGGACTCACTAAGCCCACGACCCAGACTTCTGCACGATTCCTCTGAGGCAGACGGGATGCAGACAGAGAGCCGGGTGGAACATGAGGATGTTTAGCCAAAACGGAGCCGTCTTTGCCCCAACATCTCTGCAGACTGTGCACCACAGAGCCAGCCCCCTGCCCTGCCTGGCCCCCTGGCTCTCTTCCTAACTCTCCGGTCTTTGGCCCGTGACCTGACTCTCTGACTTGGCCTCCCTCTTGCCTGGGCCCCTGGTACTTGTAGGTCAGCCACTGTGCTTTCTTTGTACGATGTCACTTCATCTTCACAACAACCCCAGGGAGGTAGGTTTTCTTGGTCCCATTTTACAGATGAGGAAACCGAGGCCGAGACAGCCCATTTGGCTTGTCCAAAGTGACTTGGCCAAAACATCATAGCTGGAAAGACAAGAACAAGGGTTTATTCATTCATTCATTCAACTAATATTTATTGAGTGCCTAATGTGTGCGGAACAGAACGGATTTGGCCCCTGCTGTCCTGGAACTGAAGTTCCAGCGCCTGGGCCCGGACCCCCGAGGGAGCACAGCGGTCTGTAGTGAGGATGGAAGACGCAGAGACCACGTGGCTTCTTGGGTCTGCCTGGCTTCTTCCAGTGATATATGGAGATTCGTCTTTCCATGTCTCGGTCACTCAGTCCATCACACTCTCTGATACTCGGGGCTGCCAGCGGCCGGAGCTGGAAGCCGATGGAGCCATCTCTCCTCCTATTTAAGCTTTAAAATGAGCCTTGAAGGGCTGCTGATCACTTTCCGAAGCTACAGGAGATGATGGCAGCCTGATGGGGCCATAATTTCCCAGGGCCCTGTCTTCTCTCCCGTCCCGCAAATTGATGGGACAGGGCTGTTTACCTGTCATCCTAGCCAGGCGTCCTCTGTCACCTCCCACTTGACTCTCCCTCAGCCTCCGAGTCGAAACCTGTTAGGAGCAAGAGTCTAGAGACATCTCCGGCTCCAGCAAGGAAGCAGCCTGGCATTGATAGCCAGGCCAATGGTTTCCACTTGTGCGTAGCGAATGGAGGGGTCAGAGAGGAGCAAGCTGGGGTCCCGTGGCTGGCCTTTCTGAGGGTTAATGTCTGGAGACGGGGAGAGGGAGTTAAAAGGCTCCCTGTGTCCAGAATCTGCCCTCAAGCTTTTCAGAAGTTGGGGAGAGAATTAAGAAATAACAGCAGCAGTCGGTTTCTTATGCGTCGCCCCCGTGCTAGCCCCTTTACAGCTAGTACCTCATTTAACCACCTCCCCCCACCCCCAGCAGTTGGATGAAAGAAACATGTGCCGATCAGTTTTATAGACAGAGAAACAGACTCCCAGAGGCCAAGCACCCTGCCAAGGTCGTGCGGTGGCAGAGCCGGGGTTTACATCCAGAGCTGAGAGTCAGCCCGTGACTTTCCACTGAGCTGCTAAGGAGGTCCAGAAGCTCTAGGCTTAAGGGATTTACACATATGAAGTCATAAGAGACTGAAAGCAGGGTTACTGGTTTACAGCATCGACATAACTTCTCCAGGGTCTGGAATTCTCTGGGCTATCAAGGCTGAATTAGGCACTGTTCAATAGGCACAAAAGCAGAAGGAAACAAAGTTAGGCATTCTTGGGGGCTATTTCACTGACTGTGGAAAAAGTCTGATTCACAGCCCCCACCCAACGCGGCTCCTCTGGTCGGTGGGGTAGGGGGCGGGGGGCTTCCACCAGCTACTAATGGAACACAGGTCAGTCTCCCCTCTTTGGCTTCCCTTTTTTCTCTAAATCTTTTCTAGACCACCATCCTGGCTACCTGTCGCTGCGTAACAAAACAACCCAAACTTAGTGACATAAAGTCCCTACCGTTTTGTTGCATGCACTAATTCTGTGGGTCAGACATTTGGACAGGACACAGAGGGGCTGGCTTGTCTCCAGGATGTCTGGGGCCTCAGCCGGGAGTGGGGAGGGGGGTCTCACAAAGTCAGACCTGACTCAAGTGGCTGGGAGCTGGAATTATCCAGAAGCTTCTTCACTCACATATCTGGTACCCCGGCTGGGCTGCCTGTTTGGACCCCTCTCCCCTTCTCTCCACGTGGTCTCCCCGCTGCAGCCCCAGGTGGCAGGAGAGTGAGACCTGACTCTCAGGCTCAGGGATGTCAGAGCAGAAGCTCCAGCAAACAGGGCGGGAGCCACGTGGCTGTCCACGGCTCAGCCTCAGACGTCACACATCCCCGCTTCTGCCCTAGAAGTGGAAGCAGTTCCAAGTCCACCCAGGTTCAAGGGGAGAGAAGACACATTCGTCTCTTGAGAGGAAGGATGTTGAAGAATTTGCAGCCCTGTTTCAAAGCCACCGGAATCACCTGCATTGTGGGTACATTCTTTCTTCTGAGAAAAGCACAGCCGAGTGGATCCGTACGCAGCTTGCTTTTTCACCATCTAGCCTCACTTTCCCAAGACAATTGTTCATAAAAAAGAAGTGGTTACGAAGCACTTCCTTTGGGCTCGGGGCTGCCCTAACTACTTCACCTAAGGACTGTGCTCTCACCTTCCCACTGGGCAGTTGGGAGATCAAGGCTTCCAGCAGGCTGGGAGGTCGCCCCATCACCCAGCGAGAAAGCATCAGAGGAGAGATCCACCTTAGAGTTCCTTGTTTTCAGAGTTCACGTCCTTAACGCCCCACGGCACTGTCCGGGAGCCCACTTGGCCCAATTTCGTTGGCAGGACCTGGCTGTTTCCCATACATCTTTTGATGTCGCTCACGCTCTCCGCATCCCTCCTGAGCGGGTCCCTCCTGCTCTCAGGCCCAGAAGAAAACTTTATCTCCACATCCCAAGGGCTTTTGGTTCTCCTCTAGTTCTGGCTACGACTGGTACAGGTTTGACAGCTTGCTGGAAGGTTTCACTGTTAAAAAAAGGCACTGTGAGACCACAATAATTAAAATGGGAACAACCCAAATCTATTTTCAGCTGGGAGATGGAGAAACAAACTGTGCTACTTGCACACAACGATCCTTTAACCCACCATGCCGGTCTGGGGCTCGAACCCATGCCTCTGCAGCTACCTGAGCGGCTGCAGTTGGATTCTTAACCCACTGTGCCACAGTGGGAACTCCTCAACATGTATTTCTTGAGTACTTACTTTGTGATAGGTACTATTCAAGCGACGGGTGCTGCCAAGATGACTGCTGCAGAGTTACCATTTTTGTGAGAAGATAGTAAAATATAATGATCAGACAGATTAATGGAATAAAAAAAGATAGTCTAGAAATAGACACAGAGAGCTGTAGGTATAGATAGATAAGCTTAGGAATTTAATAAATGATGAAGATGGCACCCCAAATCACTGAGGAAAAATTGACTATTCAATATTTCTAACTTTATACTATATTCCCAAATATATTTGATATAAATGCTAAAATATTTTTAAAATGATAACAATTTTAAAAGCCACAGAGAATAAAAAGTATAAATATTTATGTAATCTTGGCCTGCGGAAGAGCTTTCTATGCATGAAACCAAAGGCAAATCCATAAAAGAAAAGATTAATAGGTTTGACCACATATAAATCAAAAGCCTGACATCAAAACCACTGTAAATAAAATTAGATGTCAAAGCACATTGAGAAAATAGTATTTGCAGTATGTATTGTAGAGTGAGGACTAATATCCTTATGCATAAAGCAGTGTTATGAATTGATAAAAAAAAAAGGTGACTATTGAAATAAAAATGCGTAAAGAACATAAAATCTGACATTTTAATTATTTTAGTTTTATATTTCAACAAGTCACAAAACAAGAACTAAGCATAACAAATGCTTATTTCATAACAAAATATATTCAGCATCACTAAAAATTAAAGAAATGCAAAGAAGAAAAGATATAATTTTTTTCCTGTCAAATAGAAATCAAAGTTTTAAATGATAATAATATCACATGTTATTGAGCTTTGGGAGCTGGATATTTCCACACCCTGCTAGCAGTAGTCTAAGTTGGTACGTTTCTGGAAGACAGTAGAATCATGCACATCAAAAGCCTTTAAGACAATTAATTCATTACCCCTCATCTCCCTTCCCCTCTCTTGTCATCTGCTCTGTGATGCCAGAGCTGGGAGTCTGTAACCTACCCTTTCCAGACACTTTGCTGACTTCTAGTCGGTTAATAGGAGGCGATGGTGGAAACGGGAGGTGAGAGGAGGTGAGAAAGGTCTGCCTTTGGTCTTTCAGCTGAGGTCTCTACTCTGCCACCAGCAGCCATGCCATGCGTAGCCTTGGGTAGCAGCATCCAGCAGTCTAAGCATCAAATACACAGTTCTCTCTCAGAGATCACCACGGGCCCTCCTCTAGGAAGTCTGAGCTCCAGTTGTGGGTGCTCCCTTGAGAGTTCCAAGCATTGACCTTGTGGTGGCTCCTGGAGGAGTCTAAGCCTGAGCCTTAGAGGGGCTCCTCTCCACACTCTTGACTTCCAGTAACAAGGCCTCTTCCCTTGGGTTCCCCAGTCCTGGGGATGGTAGCTGCCTCCTGCAGTTATTAATCTCTGAGTTATCTCAACATCTTTTTGCTTTTTGTCTTCTTAACACCTGTGTAACCAGTTCCCTATGTAAAATCCTCTGTGTTTGAAATACCTGTACTTTCTCTTTTCCTGGCCTGACGTTGACTCACATAGCCTTCATCCTAGCAATTCCACTTCTAAGGGTGTATTTTAAGAAAATAGTAGTTTATGTGTTCAAAAATTTGAGACATTAGTAATGGCAAAAAGAAAAAATAGGGAAGCAAATGAGTTAAAAGCCCATGAACGAGACTGATTTCTGTCCCCACAAAGCTATGTTAAAGTTCTAACTCTTCAAACGGCAGAATATGAACTTATTTGGAATTAGAGTCACTGTGGATGTAATTGAGTAAGTTAAGAGGATACTGGTAAAGTATAGATCCTTATTCCTGTGTGACCGGTGTCCTTACAAGAAAGGAAGAAGAGACCCAGAGACACACAGGGACAAGAAGACATGTGATTCCAGAGGCCGAGATTGGATTATGCTGCCATAAACGAAGGAATCCGAAGGGCTGCCTGCAACCACCAGAATCTAGGAGACAGGCGCGCATGGAACAGATTCTCCTTTTGAACCCCCAAGAAGGAACCAGCCCTCGATTTCAGACTTCTGGCCTCCGAAATTGTAAGAAAATACTTGTCTTTGCTTTTTTTTTAGCCACCAGGTTTGTGGCCCTTTGTAATGGCAGCTCTAGGAAACAACTGCAGTGAGACTGTATTTGTTAAATAACTTCTGGTGTAGACACATAAAAGTAAACATAACATGATTAAAATGTAAACTCATGTTGTGGAAGAATTTGTAATGATGTGAAAAGATGTCCCCAGTGTGTTAAGTTAGAAAATAAAATGTTACATAATTTGAGCCTGTTTTTGCAAATTAACAACAGAAGAGCATATACACCATAAACAACCACCTGTTAAGATACTATATTAAAATAATACTAGTTATAGGTTGGGCATGGCGTGGTGAGTGATTTTTATTTTCTTCATTTTGATTATCTTGCTTTCTAAATATTCTACAGTGTGCCTATCTCACTTTTCAAGAAGAAAATAAAAACATTGAGAAAAAAAAAGAAGTGTTTTCCATCCCAGCATTTCCTCTGATCCTTGCAAGGACTCCATGCGGGGGGTGGAGTCAAAGCAGCGGTCCCCCTGCTTAACTGTTCTTTGGGGAAACTGAAGCTGACAGTAGAAAGGGAGCAGGGACAGACGTGTCCTTCCGACCCCACCGTCCAAAGTTGCGAGAGAACTTATTCAAGCAGGGTTGGGGGAGTATGTCTTTCTCTCCTTGAAACCAAGTTGCATCCAGGACATCGAGAGAACAAGTGGGTACGTGCGAGCATCGATGTTGAATGATCAAAGATTTCATGTGGAGAAACCAAATAAATCACTCTGCTGTTTTTAGCAGCCTCTGTTTCCATTGACTAACTCCACCGGACTAATGCCTAGCTTGGCTGCAAGGCTTTTTGGTTTTTTATTTAGAAACTTGGGCTTAATTTACTTTTAATTTTTATCGTGAAATTTCCAAACATTCAAAAGTGGAGAGAATGGTGAGCTGCCACGTGTCCGGGGCTCTGCTTCGGCCACCGTCGGAACTCGGCCACCCCAGCTTGGTTCCCACACAGCCGTCTTTCCCAGCAGGATTTCAAAACAGGTGGCAAACTTCACGTCATTTCACTCATAAATACTTCCACTTGCGTCTCAGAGAAGAGGGACGTGTGGATATTTTCTTACATGATCTCAGTGATATCTCAGCTACTAACACGAGTGATGATTCATCAAAATGGCCTAATATTCAGTTTGCAGTCATGTTTTTCTGAGCCTTTCTTTGGGCTCGCCACAGTCTCAGACACAGAGGAGACGCTTTAAAACATTCAGCGTTAAACGTGTAGTCACGTGATATAAGAGAGGGTTGTTTCCCAAATCTTGGAGATCCTTATCCTGCTTCCATCGCTCTTTACCGGACAAGGAGCAGGGTGATGAAGCTCTGGTTGGAGAAAGGACAGGTAGAAGGTGGAAGGCAGCATAACCCAGTGGGAAGAGGTCTTCAAAAGGAGACTGATCGGGCTCTGCTGTGTGACCTCGAGCATGTTACTTAACCTCTCTGTGCTTTCGTTTCTGCATCTGCCAAATGCAGAACATAATCCGAGCCAGGGATTTGTCTGTTTGTTCTTGGACCCATTGCCTGCTCTTCCTCATCTGTGTCCAGAGGGCAACAACTTGAGAACCAAAGCTGTGCCCTGAGGACATCCTGTCGTGTCTTTTTCTGCAGACCTGGCGCAGGCTCTGTGTCGTGGCTCCAAGAGACACGTAAATACCTCGGCATTAGCCTCTTGCTCCCGGGAGGAAAATTTCTCTTTTGACTGTCAGATCCCCCGAAGGGTCCACCTAAAGGTCTTGCTGTCTGGAGCTGCCACTGGCCCAGGGGAGGGTGCTGAGGAGGGAGCTGGACCAACTGGGCAGCTCTCAGGGATGGGCCCCCCTCTCCTCACACACTCGCTGGCGTGAGACTGGACCCTGTGCACTGGGCTCAGAGGCGCAGTGGGTTAGAGTGGCCAGGCCAGCCGGGGCAGTCTAACCAGAGCTTAGCTCTCTTCTTGGGGCTGCCCTTGGCTTCTGCTATGATGCAGGCATTCTTATCCATCTCTGTCCATGGCCCCCTGAGTATGACATGGTGAAGCAATGGACCCCTTCTCTGAGTAATGTTTATAAATGCATACAATGAAATGCAGAGAAGGATTTTAAAAACCAATGATATTGGAATAAACTTATCAAAATATTGTAAAAACCAATTTTGTGATCTAGGACTGTATGTACTCCTTTTTTAGTGCATTAATGATAAGCTTGGGCAAGAGTAATCTCTATCTAACAGGATCTGATACCAATCATTATTACCAAAGTAGTGGTGAGCATAAATGATATTTTGAGATCTCTCTGACAACTATAATATGATACAAAAATCTGTGATTTTTCTTGGTTTCAAAGTCCTACTAACATTGCTGTGGTTTGTTGCCTACAATACAGTTTTTCCCATCCAAGTTCATGGTTACCTCTGAATTCTGTCTACGGATCATTTGCAATTCCGGAGACCCCAGATTGGGAACTCCTGTTCATTAGTGAGTTAATAGCCCGAAGAAGCGGAACTCAGTCTTGGAGCCAGGAAACTGGACTCTGCAGTGAGCTGCAGTTCGTTCCTCTTCTTGGCAGCTGCAGGGCTGGTGATCAGCCATAGGAATCATTTAGCATACCCCAGTCTGCAGCCTGGGATTGATACGATTGTGCATCCATCCATCCATCCATCCATCCATCCATCCATCCATTCATCTATGCATCCATCCACCTGTCCATCCATCCATCCACCCATCCATTCATCCACTGATGCCTCTGTCCGTGCATCATCACTCAACAAATGTTTATAGAAATCGGCTCTGGGCTCGTGTCTCAAGGGGTTTCCAGGCTGATGGAAGAGAAACACGCAAATAAAAGACAACATAATTTTGTTAGCGCTAACACAGAGGTCTGAGCAAAGTGAGACAGAAGCCAAGCTGGGGGCTGAAGGTACATCTCAGGCAGAAGGAACATCATGTGCAACGGCCTGAAGGTGAGAAGGTCTGGCGTGTCCGGGAAACAGTGTGGCAGCAGAGTGGGGAAGAGATGGATGACGGGTGGAGCATGAGGTGGTGAGGGCTCAGTTCAGGGGTTTGGATTTCATCAGTCACCGAGGTTTCTGAGCAAGGCAGTGACACGCTCAGCTCGACAGAGGCAAGAATGTGGATTGGAGAAGGGGAGAGACTGAAGGCGGGGAGACCAGCTAGGAGCTTTTGAAAGGAGCCAAGCTTGAGATGCTAAGACCTGGGCTTAGGCATTGGCCAGTGGCAGTGGAAACAAACAGGCATGAGAGAAGTTTCTTCAGTAGAACAGACTGGAACTAATGGTCTATGGGGCATGGGGACTGGGGCATGAGGCGGACCGGGAGACCCCTAGCTCTCTTCTTTGAAAACCGGTAGCCTGCTCACACCATTAGTCTGGATTGCAGATGTAAAGACAAAATGGGGAAGGGAAGGAAATCACGAGTTTGACTTTGAGCAGGTTATTCACGTTCCTCTGGCGTACTGTGGTGGCCTGGTTGGATGGGGAGCTGCCTCCATGGGGTGGAGGCCTTTGAGTCTTTCCTCAAAGAGGCGAGGACAGGGCAGCAGAATGTTACGGCCCTTCAAAGATGTGCATTTCACTACTGGCCAGCATGTGCATGGGGGCTGCAAGTGGTTATGTCAAGAGTCTATTGGGCAAATGCTGGGTGAGAGTGGATCGTGGGTGAGATGCAGCATGGGGTATATCTCAGCTGGGGGTTAGAGGTCAGAGTTGGTTTTTGTAACAAAGGACCACAGACTGGTGGCTTGCACAATAGAGATTTACAGACTTTATAGTTCTCGGGGCCAGAAGGGTAGAACCAAGGTCTTGGCAGGGTTGATTCCTGCTGAGGACTATGAGGAAAGGACCCGGTCCATGGCTCTCTCCTCGGCTTACAGATGGCCCTCTTCCCCTGTGTCTTCCCACGGTCTTCCCTCTATGTGTGTCTCTGTCCAAGCTCCATTTCTTATAAGGACACCAGTCCTGCTGGATTAGGACCCACCCTAGTGACATTATTTTTAACCTGATTACCATTTCCAATACAGCTTCATTCTGAGAATCTGGGACTTAGGACATAACAGGTGAATTTGTGTGTGTGTTGAGGGGGGAGTACATAAGCCAATCCATACTACCGAATGTGAGGCCAGGGCAGAAGAAAGATCCAGAGTTTATTGAGAAAGCAGGAGATGCTGGCCTCGAGTACATAAGAGAACAGTAGGTCAGGGAAGAATTCTGCTGCAGCGTCTCCCCCGGGGCTGAGAAGTGATCAGGTGGTCAGTGGGGCACTCTGAGCAGGGGAAAAGCCCCACTCTCATCTGCTTTGGAAAGATCTTGCGAGGGGAGTGGCCACGTGACCCCATGAACCATGAACCCGGGACAGCAGACTTCTGAAACTTCTTGCCTGGAGCCCACCCTGAGACGAGGGGGGCTGCCAGGGACAACGATCCAAACAGATCTGCTGGGGCGGAGACCTGAGTGTGTCCCCAGAAATCCCCTAGGGCTGCTCTGTCTCAGGACAAAGATTCAAGGGGTTAAAAGAGCTGCTGGCTGGTTGGGTTGAGTCGGCATTAACACCTGTGAAATACAGTCTCCGGAGTCGCCTGCTCTATCTCTCACCTCGAAAGCTCTTGCAAACCCATAAAATGAATGGCACATCGTTTCAGATCAGTTCACTTAACCCTCGGAGCTTTATTTCAGCCTCGCCCTCCGGAAGCCAAGCCTGAGCCGCAGTGGCCACTCTTGATGCATTGTCTTCGCTTTGCAGAAGCAGGAAACGGTCAGACACAGGGTTCCTGCTGTGGCCTTTGGTCTGTCCACGCGGTTGATGTCTTTTTCAGCCTTCCTCCTAGGGGCTGCTGGATGTGTGCTGTGGCAGGTTAAGTGTCTTTCCCCAGGGAGTTTGTCCTCTAGTTCTGGCGGACTCTGTGTTGCCCGCTGAGAGAGAAGGTGAGCCTGGGCAGCTGCAGGAGGGGGCGACGCTGCTGGGCTCTGCATTTCAGAACAAGCAAGAGCCCTTCCGGGGCTAAATTCAGGGCGGCACTGCCCATGGCTGCTTCTCGCTCTTGGGTCCCTGTCTCTTTTATTATGCCTCCATCCCTGTTGGTTCTGCTCCTTTCTTTCTGCATCTGCCTTCACGTGTGTCTTTGGCCCTGCCTCTCTTGGCATTGAACTCTGCATCACCGTGTTGTGTGTTTCTCTGTCTCTCCCTGGGTCCCCGCTCTCTTTCTTTGTGTCTGTCTCTGCATCCTTCTGCCCGTCTGCCTGTCCCTTTATTTCTAAGCCTCCATCTCTCTGTGTCATGTTTTCCTCTGAATCTCTGAGTCATCCCACGATGCTGGGTTTTGGTCATGGTTGTCCCTGGTGGTGGTGACATTCATTGGGAAACCCTAGAGACACCCCCCAACCCAGAGACACACAACACCCACATTAGCCCAGCACTGCCTGCAGAAGACAGCCCTTTCTGGGTCCTGTTTTAGCCCATGCTTTCTGCCCGACTTGTTTGACAACAGAACCATCCCTCCCACCCCCAGCCCCCACCCCAAACATTTACTAACATCCCGCAGATTAATCTTAGACTTTTTGTTCTGGGCCCTGACTCTGCTCCTCGATATTTCCGTCTTTCCAGTTCTCTTTTTCCCTTTCTGCATCTCTGGGTCTCTGTTTCTTTCTTTCCTGAGTACCCAGCCCTCCCCCACCACATCTCCTCTCTGTCTCCCTGTCTCCCTCTCTGTGTCTCTCTCTGTCTGTCTGTCCCTCCCCATCTCTCTCTCTGTCTCGTGTCCCCTGCTCCTCAGGACAGCCTTGGCCTGAAGCCCAGGGTGGGATGGGGCGTTTGGGAGCCTCTCCCGGGAGCCAGGGCGCTGGGAGGGCGAGGTGGTGGGTATGTGGGTCAGGGTGAGACGGAGTGGAGGAGCCTCTCCCCGGGGTGCGTGCGCGGGTTGGGGGGGATCAAGATGCCACGGCCGCGCCTCTGCTTCCAAGTCCTGGGTGGCAGGTGCACTTGGCGGCCCATGGGGCCAACCTGCAAGCTGCAGGATTGGGGAGGGGGGAGCCCCACTGGCTTCCACAGACACCGCCAGAGATCAGCCCAGGCCCCGGGGGCCCAGGATTGCCATGAACAGCAATGAAAGGGGGAGGAGAACGGAAACGGGCTTCGGAAAGGCCCTGGCTCCCCACCCCCCATCCTGTCCCTCCCCTCAGTCCTGTCATTTATCCCGAATTCCTCTCCTTATCTCCTGCCTGAGGCCCGCCCTCTGCACCTGGGTCTTTTGCAGGCTGTGAACCTGCTTCTCCCCCAACGAGAGTGCACTGGAAGGGAGGCCTGGCATCCGTCTGACGCTTTAGACTTTGGGTGTCACCGAGGACTTTAGCCACGCTGCTGCAACACCCCGTGAGAGAACAGCCCTGTTTCCATTTCATGGATGAGAAAACCAAGACCAGAGGAAGTGAGTAACCTGCCCAGTGTCACACAGGAATCAAGGGAAGCTCAAGTCAGCCCACCTGACCAGCCTTCCCCGCCCTGGAGGGGCTTTTCCTTCCAGGAGGAGCAGGCATTTCCTTCGCCTTCCTCCTGGCCCCGCTCCTCCCGCTGCGTCGCCTCCTCAGGCGACTCCAGAGTCCCCTGCACTGAATCCAGGCCTTAGGGGTGGGAGTCTGCACCTGGGCCCTGGCAGCTCTTTTGCTGATCTGTCTTCTTTTCCTCCAACCTCGGCTCAGTTCCACCCGGAGGAGCTGAGGTGTAGGAACTGGCCCCAGTACAGATCTTTCTGGATCCTGGAACACGACTTGGGCGGCAGATGAATTTGCAACCCCGTCTTACATAAGGAAACACGAAGTTGGTGTTTCCTAACATCCCAGAAAACCGTTCCTCAGCTGTGACCCGCCGTCAGCAGGGAAAGATGAGGACAAGCAGGTGAAGCAGGGCAGGCCGGGAAGGGAGGGGGCTCAGGGTGGGGCTAAGCTGGCCTTCGCTGGGTGGACCGGGGTGGCCCAGTAGCTGGTGGTGCTGCAGCTGTGAAGAGCTGGCCCAGGGTGAGGCACGGCGGGCGTTTCATCTCTCGGGAGGCAGGGGCTGGCGTCCCCCTCATCCAGAACAGGGATCCAGACTGAGCCCCAAGTCCCCAACGCCCCCAAACCAAGTGTGTCTGAATGCACACCCTGTTTGCCCTGCCCTGAAGTGACTTTCCCGTGGGAGGCGATGAGTGCATCGATCCCGGGCGGCGCAAGCAGTGGCTCGGGGTGTCGTATAAACGGCGATAGACCCAAATGAAGGTAGGACTAAATGCCCTTGCACCCTTGAAGATCTGATCGTCCTTACAGCACCAGGGTGGCCAGAGCCCAGTCCTCATTGGGCGGGGGCGGGAGGGGAGACCAGAGTTTACCTGGGGCTCTGGCACAGATCTGGAAGGTACTTGCTAGGGAAAGGAAATTCTAGGACTTGGGTGTGACACTGCCACTTCCTCGGTCAGAGCCAAGACTTGGGGAAAGCCTGAGTGTTCTTCAAGAAGAGTCTAGATAACTAATCAATAGATCAGCAACTAAAAGTCCCCCGAGAGCTCTCTGAGACTGACAGAAGTCCAAGAGCTAGCCTCTTGTGATGAAAGCATGTTGCAGAATAAGTTGTATAAGGGGATAGTGCTTGTGTTAAAGACACACAAAGCCTTATATTTCCATATGTAGTTAAAAATGTGTGTCAGTGCATGAAGGGGTGAATAGGGGGATGTCTGGGGGAGTGGGGACAAAGGGGAGTTGGGATTTCTCTGTGGGGTTTGACCCACTTACAGCAAAAATATAATCACATAGTTCTTGATTAACTAAAAATAAACACATAAGAAAATGTCAAATCTGCTTTGTGGCTAATAAATACATGGGGTGGCAGCTTGATTTGATTGACTGATTCATTCATTCATTCATGCACTCAGCAAATAAACATTAAAGAGTGTACATCCTCTGAGACAAGCCCCATCTAGGAGTTAGAGCTGCAGAGATGAAAGATGGAGCTTAGGATCCAATGAGGAAGGCACGTGGCAAATCCAGAATGACAGTCGAGGGAGATAAAGTCATCCCAGGAAGTGTGATATCTCTAGGAATCACATAATCTGGCTGGCCCACAAGTACTCTGGAATTTTTATCAAGAGGGGCATTTCGGTGGGGCTCTGCAGGATGAGTAGGAGCCCGACCAGTAGACAAGGAGAGGGGTTCTGGCAGAGGGAACAGCATGAACCAAAACTGCCCAGCAGCAGAGTCCAGTGCCATTCTCTTGGGGTCTGGGACTCATCTTCCCATCTAGCTCCCTTCCTCCCAGAGCCAACATATCTGGTGACAGTGTTCACCATGGCACCTGCATGAAGACACCCCAGCTCTACTCTGAATCTGCCCTCTCAGCCACATAATCCCTCTGATGCTGCTTCTTGTCTGGAAGAGGGCAGAGAGTGGGAGTGGGGGAACAGTTCCTGCTCTGCCAAGTTTCCAGGATCGTTATGAAGATCAAGTGGAATAATGGTTGGAAAAGTGTTTTATAAAATGCAAATATTATTTAGATTCCAGTGTTGCTTCTAGAAGCTGAGCCAGTTGCCAAAACAGAAAAATTAAATTGAAAAAGAGAATCTGAACCTGTGCCTCGCCTATCCCCAGACCTCCATTAACCAGGGCAGGAAAAACCCTTTCAGGCCATCTCCTTCCTAAGAGGTCAGGGACACAGGGAAGAAGGGGTGGGGGTGGGACGGGGAGGAGACCACCTCCTCAGAGTCACGGGTCATGAGGGCACTTGCCCTTTCCAGCCAGACTGCGGTGGGGCCAGGGCCAGGCTCGGGCCCAGCTATGAAGTCACCAAATAGGATTTTCTTTGCTCTCAGACTTGGCTGTTTTCCTTGTCTTTTTACATCTTGCCAAGGAAATCAGCTCCTCGAAGATCCTGCACCCTTTCTGTCCTGCAGAGGGGAGTTCTTGTCTTCCTTTAGGGGGGTCCCAGGGCCCTCATGTTGACATGGCCAAGGTCCCCTCTGGCCCTCTGTGGTTTGGGGTGTGAGCACCAGTGCCACCCGGAGCTCCCAGGGGCCTTTGACCTGTTCAAGGATCTGAACTGTGAGGTGAAGGGAAGCTGCTGGGTAAGCAGAAAGCAGACAGGCGTAGTGTTCAGGGGGGATGGTGGCAGGATGGTTTGGAGGCTCCACTGAGTTTGTGCTGCTTAGCTCCCTGGGAATTTCTATCCAGAATCTAAGACCCAGGAGTGGTCCATCAGTGCTGTCAACGGACCTGTTATCCCAGCATGAGATCCCCAATGCCTGAGTTTAATTGCCCCTCATGTGCCTCGCTGGCCTGAGAATCCCAGGCTTCTTATTTGTCAAGGAAAAAAGCAGAAGGCAGTTTAGGGGAAATTTACAGTCAGCTGGAGCCTTGCCTGTTATATCCAGCTCGAGGTCCGAGGGAGCAGCATGGATGGTGAGAAATTGGTATGACGATCAAGTTACCTGGGATCTGGGTTCATGGGCTTGGGGGTGGGGTACAGACATGTAATAAAATGGGGGTGGATCCTGACATGGCAGATATGTTCAAGGGTCCCCAACCTGGGCGGCCACCTCTGTCTCCAGCCCCCTCTGAGGTCAAACTGGTACCATGTGTCCCAAGGCCCCCCCACCATAAATTACCTCATTTATGTAGACTGCCTGGCGTGGCCCAAAGCCACTCCCATCAGGAAGACCATTTCAAGGATGAAGAAGTGATCTCTCAGGAGTTGGTCCAGGGTCAGACCTCTTTTTGGAACGTGCGGGGTGTGGACAACCCAGTTCTGCTGTGTGCCGGATCTTTGCCAGCGCAGCTCAAGAGAAGTCAGAGCCTGGTTTTCTTCCCCTGCTGGATGAGACTGGGTGAAGAGAGGGGACAGGAGAGAAGCTGGCCAGGCTGGGTCACAGCTGGCAGGGGAAAGCTGCCGACCCAGACCCCAGGATGCATTAAACTGAAGCAAGACTGAGAACAGAAAAACACCAAAGCGCATCCATTCAAAGAGGGAAGTTCAACCGGGTCAAGCGGTGTCATAAAGATGCTGTGTAAGATGAGGCACAACTAGGAGGGGACTGAGGTGGACAGCAAGGCTGGCCATCCGTGGCCCTGGCACAGCCACTGCTGCAGGTGAGCTGATCTCCAACCCAGAGAAAACAATAAGCTGGGGTTACTCCTCAGACAATGAAGAGAGGCTAAAGGAACTGTGTGTTTAGTGAAGGAACAAGAAGGAAAGTCATGTTTTTAAGTGAATCTTCTCATCTCTAAAGCCACGACTCAGAAATTAAAATAGGACTTTGTCACTTCCTGAGGTGGGAGAGGGTCACGGGGAAGCCCCAGCACCCTCGGAAGAAAACTAGGGCCCTGCTATCGGGGGAAAAGGGATGTGGAGGATGACATCTATTGAATCTAGGAGGTCATGGCCATGAGGGTGTTGACCGGATGGGCTGGTCTCCAGAAGACCGATTCAGGGCAGTGGGTTAAAAGCAGAAGGGAAGTTTGGGCCCACATACAAAAGAATTTACTAACAACCAGACTTGCCAAAGGCAGGCCGGACTGCCTTGGCTGGTAGTGAGCTCCCTGTCACTGGAGCAGGAAAGCAGTGGCTGGGCGGCCACCTCTGTCAGCGATGCCGTGAATAGAATTTTTTGCCCTGGGAGGAAGAATGAACTTAAATCACTCCTCCTACTCTCTCTGCAGGTGATTGCATCGGGGCCGGGCCAAGAGCCACCTTTTATAGGTTCAAAACTCCCCAGTTTTAAATTCTAACCCAGACCACTCTCAGGATCCCCAGGGGCATAGATCAGAGATTCTATGTTGCTTGCCCTTGTCCAGTGCCCTGAAACTGTGCATACCCTGCCTTGTCATGTGTCAGCCTCCTCCCGTGACTGAGTTTCTGGAGGTAGTGACAGTACCTGATTCGCCACTGCATACCCAATGGCCAGCCTGGGCGCTGGCACAGAGCCGGTGCTCAGCGCCCTGGCACTGTAGCAAATCACAGCCTTCCCAGCTCTGACCTTAGCCCAGGTGCTCTGGGGCTAGCTGCCCCTTCCGTGCCTTCGGCCAGTGGAGTCTGTATTAAATTAATGAAGTAGCTCTTCCAGTGCTAGGAAATCTATTTCACTTTAATGAAATGCAATTAGTGCCTTCACTGTGGAGCCCTGGGCCCTTTCAGACTTAAGATGCTAAATGAGGGGACGCCTCTTCCTGTAACCCAGATGTGTCTTCCCCACCTCCATGTCCTTTCCAGGAACAGCACCGCCAACAACTATTTTTCAGCTTCTTTTCTCTGAAAATGCACCTCTGTTTCCAACATTTCTCTGTCTCATGAGTCTTCGAGTGTACATGCGGAGGGTATTCTTTCATTTACAGATATATTTTTGTGTCTATTTATATGCCACCTTTTCATTCTTCCACTTACTCGTTCTCCTATCTGCCCACATGCTCATTCACTCATCCATCCAACTGTCTGAACCCTCATTTATTTACCCAACTGTTCTCCCAAAGACACATCCACCCAATTGTCCAATACACCCAGCTATCCAGCCACCCATCCAACTGGGCACCCATCCATCCATCCATCCATCCACTCATCCATCCATCATCCACCCATCCAAGCATCCACCCATCCATCCATTCATCCATCCATCCATCCATCCATCCATCCACCCATCCAAGCACCCACCCATCCATCCATTCATCCATCCATCCATTCACCCATCCACCCACCCATCCACCCACCCATCCACCCACTCATCCATCCATCCACCCACCCATCCAAGCACCCACCCATCCATCCATTGATCCACTTATCCATCCATCTATTCTCCCACCCATACATCCACCCACCCATCCATTTACCCATCCATACATACAAATACAGCCAATGGACATTTCCTTGGGCAGCTATCTTATATGAAGTCCTTTGTCTGGCCCTAGGGAACAAGATGAACAAGATTCAGTTACTCCCGTGGAGAAGCTCCCAGTCTAACAAGAAAAAAGCCATACGCAGCATTGTGCTATTGCATTAATGAGCTCTTGCCTTAGGCAAATCTGGGGTAAGTTACTAGCCCAGTTGCTAGTAGTTCAAATTGCTTAACTTTGTGCCTCCATTTTCTCATTGCAAGTAGCACCCACCCCATGAGCAATTGTGACGAATAAATGAGATATTCATAGAAAGTGCTCAGTGGGAATCCTGGTAGGTATGAAGTGTTCAACAAGTGATCAATAACATTGTTCTCTATAATATTGTTACCATGATCATTACTATCCATTTCCTCATATATTAATGGTAATATTTGATTACTTATGCATTTGATGATTAATTTATACACTCAGTGAGTGTTTCTTGTGTCGTGTCTGCTGCATATCCCAGCCTGTGCTAAGCCCTGTGCCCTTCAGGAGTTTATAATTAGTGTGTAGACATGACAGATACACTTGAATTAGTTCCATAATAATAACTGCAAAAACAGTTGTAATAATAATGACAGCTAATATTTATCGAGAGCTTATTGTGTGCTGGGCATTGTTCCAAGTATTTTCTGTACATGAACGCTTTCTATGCTCATAACCACTCTGAGACAAGCCACGGTGTTTTTCCCATTTGAGAGATGAGAAAATCAGGACAATGTCACAGAGCTGGTAAGTGGAGGAGGTGGGATCTGAACCACTCTCAGCCAAAGAGGGTTCAGCGCGTGCAGAGGGAGAGATTCCTGCGGGCAAGCTGCTGGGAGAGGGCGGCCAGGTGTGGACGAACCCCGCAGGCGAAGGCGAGCATTTAATGCGGCCCTTCCCAGAGGTGGGCCGTGGACGGGCTGCCCCCACGGCATCTGTGCCTTAGGCTCAGCCACACCTGCTGAATCAAAACCACTGGGGGCCCAGGAATCTGCATTTCATACATGAGCTCCCACTCGCCAGAGCTTAAAACCACTGCTTTCATGTGGAAAGCGGAGGCTGGTACCCACCTTGGCCACCTGCTCCCTGTGAGACGGCAGGCATGTCACTTGACCCCACGGGGACTCTGCTTCCCCTCTGCAAACTGCCTCTGCCTCCTGGCCCGAAGCTAGACGAGGCCATCAGGAAGCCAAGCGCCAAGGGGGCAGGGACGGGTTCCCAGGTGCTGGAGGGGCCCTGCAGGCGGAGGTGGAAGGCAGGTCATGGGCAAGCGTGGGCCTCCCCGAGGAGGCCTTGCGGGCTTTGTGTTAGATCCGTCAGGCTCCCTCTGGGCATCTACAGAGACTGAAGCACTGTCCCTTCCCCCTCGGGCGACTCCCCCAGTGGCTTGGCTCCCTTGGGACCTTCTTCCAGGAAGAGCGGCAGAGTAGGCTTGGCACCTGACGGGAGCTCGTCACCCTCTCCACCCTCCAGCCCACATGGCATCTGTGTCCCCACCCCCATCGCTAGGAAGGCTTCCTCACCCCCTCCCAGCTGGTGAATGGCAGACAGCGTGTTATTAGGACGCGGCCCCTGCCTCTGCTGGGTGAGTGATGGGGTCGCCCCGGAAAGAGGGTTCTCTCGGGGGGGGGGGGCGTGACCAGGAGGGGTCACCATAACAGCTGACAGGTGAAAACTCGGCTGTCAGCACGCCTGTCACTGTGAATGAACAGCTCAAAGGTCTGCCAGCCACTCCTGGCCGCCTGTTTATTGCCTTTTTGAAGAAGACCGTGTCACGTGGGACGGCGAGGGCAGCGCCTGGCAGGCACCTGCCCAGCAAGACCATCCACATCGTGGCATTTCTGAAATGCGGATCAGCCAGGATTTGGTCTGGGGATCAGAGTCCTGCAGGTGACAAGGGACTCAGGACTACAGTAGGGGAGGGGAGGGCAGGGGAGGCCTGCAGAGGGTGGGAGGGGCTGGGCACTGGAGAAACGCCACCAAGCCTGAGCCCAAGGTCCCAGTGGGGTGGAGTGACTGGGGAACCCCAGAGCCTGGGGACATCTGGGGGCACCAGCATATAGATGCCTGAGAGAGGGTCCACAACAGGTGCTCAGGGGGTGTCTGGGGAGCCCCACATTTGAGGAAGTGTTCAGGCCCCACCCTGGTGGTCTTTCAGGAATAACAGCCCATTTATTCCCGGGACTTTCTCGCACTGACAATATCCAACAGGGAGGTGTACTCGGTCCCTGGGCTGCGGTAACAGGGCACCACAGGCTGGGCAGCTATAAAGAGAGAGAGGGATCGAGAAGTCTTCCTTCTTTTCATAAAGCTTCTCACCTGAGTCATCTTGTCTGCCCCCAGCCAGAGGTCTGGGAGGAAGCTGGAACAGCACGATTTAATCCTATTTTATGAGTGAGGGCAGTGAGGCTCCTAGCTGCCGTGTGACCTGCTCCAGCTAGAACAGCCTTTGGCTTGGGTGTCACATGGCGTCTTGGCGCTCAGTGGGTAGGGGTGGCAGGAAAAAGGAGAGATGGTGCAAGCGCCCACTGGGCCCTTTCTCAGCACGGGGGCAGGGCCTGGCTCTGCTGCTGGACGAGAGCCATTCTTGCCCCAGAGAGGCTCACGGCCAAGGGCAGAGGGACAGAGAAGGCAGGGGTAACAAAGGGGCACCCCAGAAAAGGTCAGGGCCTAGAGACTCTGGCCTGGGTGAGCCTGTAGAGCCAGGCCTGGCCTCTGGAGGGCACTGGTACTGGCCGGGGGTAGTAGACACAAACAGGATTGATCCCAGCGTCACCTGGGTGGTAAGCCCTGCCCACTGAAAGGGCAGGGGCTGGAAAGGAAGAATGGCGGCCCAGAAATCCTTCTCTGCACATTAGGGTGAGGTGGGTCTGTGCCCACTGAAACCTCCCCCATTCTTTAAGGCCAGCTAATGCCCCCTCCTCCGTGCAGCCTTCCTGGATTTCCTCTGCCGGCAGGACCCATCCTTCCCCTAATTCCTAGGCACAGGACCCATGCCTCTCTTTGGCTGGAATTCCACTGGGCCGTGGCATCACTTCCCTGTCAGTCCCTGAGCCAGCCCAGGAGGAAAGTCACCTGTGCCGCAGCTTCTCTTCACTGGCACCTCCCATAAAGGGGGCAGCCCACATGTGCTGAGGTCACGACACTTGATGAGCTGTTCTGCATAAATCTTGAATCCTCAGAGCAATCCCCCTTCTGTAGCTGCAGCAACGTTGTCATCATTCATGGACTGGACTTTGAAATCAGTCTTGGCTTAAACCCCAGATCAAGGCTCCTAGGGCCGGTGGCTTTGCAGTGGTTCCTGAGCCTCTCAGAGCTTGAGTCTCCTCTGCGGGCTAGGACATCACGCCTGTCCCTGAAGGTAACTATTATTGTTACAGCAACTGGGTTCAGAGGAGGTGGCAATAACTGTATCTACTGAATGATGCACTCACACGCGTGCAAATGTGCCTTGGCCTGGAGCAAACATCTTGCAACTGGTAGGAGGCGGGTGTCAGGGAAAACGATGATGCAAATTGGAATTCAGATGGTGCTAAGTTGCCAGGCTTGGGGGAGGCGGCCGCGAAATCAACTTCCTTGTTTCAAGTGAGTTGTAATTCTCCAGGGAATGGGGAGCAGGCAGAGAAAAGGGAACGGGCTGGCCAAGCAGGGCCAGCAGAGCACCCCCTACTTTTTTTTTTTTTGTCTTTTCACCTTATCTAGGGCCGTACCCGCAGCATATGGAGGTTCCCAGGCTAGGGGTCTAACAGGAGCTGTAGCCGCCGGCCTTTGCCACAGCCACAGCAACGCGGGATCCAAGCTGCATCTGCAACCAACATCACAGCTCACGGCAACGCCGGATCCTTGACCCACTGAGCAAGGCCAGGGATCGAACCTGCAACCTCATGGTTCCTAGTCAGATTCATTAACCACTAAGCCACCAAGGGAACTCCCCCTACTTTTTAATGCCCTCGCTGAGTCCCCCAGGTTGTCAGTACCAGGTGGAGGAGGGGCTCAGGCCCCTGAGGGCCAGGAGGAGCTCACGGGAGCCCAGTCCAGTGCCAGGCCCCTGGGGAAAACCAGGGGTCTCTGCTCTGGGTGCCGTGAGGAGGGGGACCTCGGGGCCCACCCTCCCCTGCCCGATTCTATCAGAAGATGAGCAGGGTGGAGGGTCAGGAGAGGGTCTCCCTTGTCCATGACAACAAATGCAAACTCTAACGGTGAGATTTTGAAAAGGCTTTGGGTCCTGATGGAAAGAGGTTAAACACTTTTCAGCAGGATGGTGATCGAGGAGCGTGGGAATGGGGGCAGAATGTGCCATGCGTCCTAAAAAGAGAGAAACAGGCTTTTCTCTAAATGGAAAAGACAAAACTTTAAACTAAACTCAAGATGTGTCTTGGCAAAGGAAGTGTACCTGGTGAGGGACACTCCTCCATCTGAGGTGGGGACACTGGGCTCTGGGAGGGGCACCCACTTATCCCCTGGGAGCCTGTGTGATGCTTCAGCAGCAAATGTGCAAGGTCTCTTCTGCTCTAGGGATGGTGAGAGCAAGCCCCTGATCATGTGGGTCAGCAGAGACTGCCTGCTGGGACAGGAAGCCTGGGGTGGGGGGCGGCGCCCAGCCATGAAGGTCCTGCCAACAGCGCCACCAGGCCAGGACGAATCCTTGGAGGTCAGTGCTGGAGGGGGTGTCTGAGACCACCCCCTAGACTGGAAGACTGGGATAAACTTCCACTTCCAGTGTTGGTCCAGACCCCCCAGGTGGAGTCAAGGGGGACCCAGAAGAGCTCCCAGGGTGTCTGAGACCCCTGCCCAGGACACACCTGCCTAATGGCTTCTCCCCTTTTCTGCAGAAGCCTCAGGGACAGTGGTACCCAAAGGGGTGCTGAGAAGGGTCTTCTGTGGACTGGAGACTAGGTTGGTGTCACAGCAACACGTTTTGAGCACCTGCTGTGTGCCAGACCCTGGGAGGGGACCAGACTGTGCTGTGATTGGAAAATCAGAGGCCACCCCAATGCAGTAGTGGTGGGGGATAGTGGGAAGTCAGATTCGAGGCCAGCCTCTTCCTCCCCACTGCAGGACCGATACGCTAATTCCTGAGCCGCAGGAGGGACCCAGTCCAGACTGCAGCATCCGGATGCGGTCCCAGCAAGATGCTGCTGCCAGGGTGACTGAGAGCACTGGCCCTCTTCCCCCTGGTCCCCGGTGCCCAGACTCAGCAGAAGTTGCTGAGTGAGTCCCTCTGTGCTTCCAGGGCTGTTGCCTGCACTGGGGAGTGTCCTGGGGCGAAGGAAGAGAGCCCTAAAGGGGTAATTTTGTACAAAGCATCAGACAGCCAGGTTCTGGTCCAGTCTGCTCTTTCCTCACCCTGACTCCTGAGCCTCGGTTTCCCCAAGTCTGGCCTGAGATGGTGGAACTTGCTGGGTCTAACTCAAGTCTTTGAAAAAAAAAAAAAAGAAAAGCTGCTTCTGGGTCTGGGCGTTTTTTGCCTCTTCCTGGCCCCTCGGGGATTCATTTGCATCCTTGGAATAAAAATGTGACTGCACTTCACGCTCAGCCGAACATCTAAATGCTCAGGCGAGGTTTATTTTGGAGAAGTAAGTCTCCGGACTGCTGGCGGAGCTGGCGCCGCTGCCTCCCGCGGGAGAGGCAATCAGCCCCCTGCCGGGGCTGGAGCCCGGGAGTGGCTGCTCCTCTGGACCCTGGAGGAGGCGCCGTCCAATGAGAGTCTCACCCCAGGGGCTGTCGAGAGGCTTTTGGGAAATGTCTCATTTTTATATGTAAATAAATCATTTCCAGAGATTGCTCTGATTGCAGCAGGCTGCTGCTAAAATGTTTTAAGTGGGTCCTTTGCCTCTGTAAACTTGGTTAAGCGTGATTATCAAGTTCGGTTGTTTTCCTCTGCTGATTTCACAGAAATCACCCACTCCGGGCGCTCTAGCCTCTTCTGCCTTTGTACCTGAGTTGCATACCTCTGGGGGCAGGGAGCTCATCTCCAGACCAGCCGTCCCGTGGTAGGACACCTCCAACTGATGGAAAACGAGCTAGAATGGAAATTCTCCTCCTGTAGCTGACATTTCTGCACCCCGAGCCACCCCTTGCTCGGGCCTCTCAGAACCAGCTTGCCCCTCCTGGCCACCCTCCTTGTATTGGACCAGGGCTCCCAGCTCCTTCCAAGGCCTGTAATACCCTCCATCCCCTGGCCCTGGCCTCTTCCTCATCCTCACCTGCTCTCCCCCCTTCGCCACTATGGTTCAAAACCATTGGTCATCTGTCTCTCAAATACACAAAGCACAGTCCCCACCTTGGGCTTTTGTACATGCTGTTCCCGTTATCAGGATACACTTTGAAGGTTTCCTACTCAAAGGTCCCAGCTCAGATGTCACTCCCTCGGAGAGGCCCTCCCTGGCCACCCTAGGTAAAGTGTCCCCCACCCATCACTCTATCATCTTACCCTAGTCATTCCCTCCTGAGCAGGTAACATTATCTAACCATTATACGGTATGATATTTATCTATTCACATGTTGCCTGTAGGACTTCGGCCCCTTAGAGGAGATAGAATCAACGCCTCCGGCCCAGACAAGAATTACCAGACCCTTATCATCGACCCACCCGTCTCACTGTAATGCATCCCCTAGCCTTGAGCAACCTGGCCCGCTCCTTCCTGCCCCTGCTAGGAAAGGTAAGTGGTCCACTCCTTGCCCCACCCCTACGGAGGCCTTATATGCCCCCACCCCCAACCAATCAGCAAGTGTATGGGAGGACCGCCTCTCTCCCCAGCCAATCAGCAGGTGTATCGGAGGGCCTCATCTCTCCCCAGCCAATCAGCAAGTGTATCAGAGGACCTCATCTCTCCCCAACCAATCAGCAGGTCAACAGGTGTTTGGCAAGATGTCTCCTCTGTCTCTGGGCTACAAAAACAAACAGGACCATATGCCCAGGATCCCTTTCCCTGATCATCAGAAGTCTTCCCGCTGTGCTAGCAGCTTCTCTTATCTCGATAAACTCTTCTTTCTCTTCACCTAGCTTTGTTGGAAAATTCTTTTTTTCCCTCCTCGTGCGCAGACCACGACATTGCCCTCTGCCTAATTACACCATGAGCCCCCCCAGGAATGGGTCTTTATCTTGTTCTTGCTCTAATCCCAGGGCCAGCACAGAGTAGATGCCCAGTAAATGCTCATATCCTGAGCGTCTCCTTGCCACTGGTTCCTCAGTGGCCACCAGCCGAAAGTGCATTTAGGGTCCTCGTATCCACAACCCCGTCTCTGGACATGCGTCCCTTTGTCAACCTCACAAACATCCAAACTCACATAGCAGAGCAGCTGTTCCTCAGACAAAACCTTAGTGGCAGGCCCTCTCTATAAAATAGATAAACAGGAAGATACTCTGGTTTCAATCCGGGGGAAGAGAGCAAGGTCCCCGTATCCCTTGGTCCCAAGCTCCCAGTGTGGTCCCACCCCCAGGCACCTGCAGAAATCCCTGACTTCTGCCTGCCCAGACTCATATCTCCCTTGGAACAGATTCTGATTTTCCGCTGGGGACCCACCCAGAGTGCACACTCAGACAGGGACTCCATGCACCAGGCCTGGCCAATCAGTTGGTGCCATACTCGGGTCCCAGTGATTGGCTCTGGAAAGACACGTGACAGGAGTTGTCCAGCGTCTAGCGCTGGAACTTTCCCTAGAAGCATCCAATAAGAAGTCTGCCTTTTTAAAAAACTCTAGTATGGTTGATTTATAATGTTGTTTCATATGTACAGCAAGGCCAAATTAGTTATACATCTAAATATATCCATTTTTTCCCATATAGGTAATTACAAACTATTGAGTAGCTTTTCCTGTGCTATACAGTAGGTTCTCATTGATCACCTATTTTATGTAGTAGTTTGTACGTCTTATTTCCACTCTCCCAACTCTTCCCTCCCTTCAATGGTTTCACCCACGGTAACCATAAGATTGGTTTTGAAATCTGTGAGTTTGTTTCTGTTTTTCAAATAGGTCCCTTTGTATCATTTTTATTAAATTCCCCATATAAGTGATATCATATGAAATTTGCCTTTCTTTGTCTGATTTACTTCATTCAGTATGATAACCTCTAGGTCCATCCATGTTGCTGTAAATGGCATTCCTTTTTATGGCTGAGTAATATTCCATCGTAACTATGTATCACATTTTCTTTATCCACTCCTCTGTTGATGCACACTTAGGTTGCTTCCATGTCTTGGCTATGTGAATAGTGCTGCAATGAACACTGGGGTGCATGCATATTTTTGAATTAGAGTTTTCTTCTGGATGTATACCTGGAGTGGGATTCCTGGATCATATGGTAGTTCTAAATTTAGTTTTTTAAGAAGCTTCCATAAGAAGTCTTCTCTTCATGTTAGTGTTGCTGGGCTGGCTGAGTGGGAACCGGGATCTCTGGACATCCACAGAGGAGAGCCTTCCTAATAAAGCCAAATCAGAGGACAGCAGACTCAAGAGTCGGAGAGAGAGAAAACAAGGGCTAATGACAGCGTTTTTGAACTCCTGGATCTGGCTGTACATGCAACCCTGCACTTTACAGTGGGCTTATGGATCTTCTACTGTGCTTAAGCCTGTTTGAGCTGGGCTTTCTATCACTTGTAACTAAAGGCATCCTGACTGCTCCATCAAGGTTCATGGATCACGGACAAAGAACCGCTGTTCTGGAGTTCCCATTGTGCCTCAGTGGGCTGAGAATCCAACTAATTACCATGAGGATTCGGGTTTGATCTCCGGCCTCCCTCAGTGGGTTAAGGATCTGATGTTGCCACAAGTTGCAGTGTAGGTGGCAGATGAGGCTCAGGTCCATTGTTGCTGTGGCTGTGGTGCTGGCCTTCAACTCTTAGCCTGGGAACTTCCATATGCTGCAGGTGCAGCAGTGAAAAATAAAAAAAGGAATCACTCTTTTATATCATCCTTCAAGTCAGGCGAATGCATTGGTTGCTTTCATTTCTTCTAGTTTGTTTTCATGGATCATAATAGCACCAGTAAAAACTTTCATTTCTTTTGCAGTTTCCATCTTTCATCAAGTTTTCAGAATAACACTGTGAAAAATACTACTCTCTTTCTGCCTGTAGATGGAAACCTGAAGCTCTGCAAGTTTGAGGGAATCACAGTTACCTGACGAATAAATCACAGAAATGCTTCTGCAAGGGTTTTTCAGGATTTATAGCAAGAGAGAAATGGATTAAGATTTTAATTATGTCAAGAGTACATACAAATTGGCAAATAAAACAAATAAAAAAAAAAAGTCTTCCAGTTGATAAATGAGCTATAGTGATTCACTAAAGAAACGATTCAGGAAATAAATTTAAAATAAGGTCCTGGAAAAAAATATCCAGGCTCACTAGCAGTCTAAGAAATTAAAATATAAGCAAGAAGATACTGTATTTCTCATTTTCAAAATGTGCAGAGATGAAAACAAGCAAACAAACAAAACAAACATTGACTGCTGTCCTGGATGCAGAAAGATTGATACTCTTCTACGACAATCCTTTCAAGAAGAATTTGGCAAAAGCATGTTTAAGACAGAGACTGGCAAATGTTTTCTGACAAGGGCCAGATTACAAATATTTTTAGCGGATTGGCCATAATGTGTCTGTTGCAACTACTCAATCTGACATTGTAGTGTAAAAGCAACTGTAGACCTGGCAATGCTGCGTTCCAATAAAACTTTATTTATAAGAGCATGTGGTGGACTGGATTTGTCCAGGGGCCCCAGTTTGCATCCCCTGGTCTTAGACATTTATTATTGAATTATTAAAATGATCCTCATAGGGACTTCCCATTATGGCTCAGCTGTAACGAAACTATTACCCATGAGAATGCATGTTTAATCCCTAGCCTTGCTCAGTGGGTAAAGGATCCAGTGTTGCTGTGAGCTGCGGTATAGGTCATAGATGCGGCTTGGATCTGGCATTACTGTGGCTGTGGCGTAGGCTGGCAGCTGCAGCTTTAATTTAACGCCTAGCCTGGAAACTTCCATATGCTGCGCGTATGGCCCTAAAATGACAAAAACAAACAGACAAACAAAGGATGCTCATAAAAAAGCCTGTATCATGGAAACATACTTTGGATGTAAAGTGAAAAATAGCAAGTTATCCAATTGTATGTAATCAAAATCATGTAAAGAAAACCCATAGACAATACCAAAGGAAACAAATATACCTGAATTAATTAGCTATGACAACATAAAAATACAAATTTTAGGAGCTTAAAACAACTATTATTATTTCTCCCACGTCCATGGGTTGGCTGGGCTGTTCTGCTGATCTGGGCCAGTCTTGGCTGATTTCCAGAGGTTTGGCTGGGGCTGGCAGGTCTGCACTGACCTCAGAAGGATGGCTCATCGAGGCCACATGTGGTTGCCTGTCCTTCTGCAGGCTGGCCCAGACACCATCACCTGGGGTGCTGACAGCAGCCAGAGAGCAAAAGCACCCGAGGCTTATGGTTTCATTTCTTTTTATTATTGAATAATATGTCATTTGGAGTTGTACCACGGTTTATTTATTCACTCACCTTTTAAAGGATATCTTGGTTTCTTCCAGTTTTGATGAATTAGGAATAAAGTTGCCATAAACATTTGTGTGTGGGTTTTTGTGCGAACATAAGTTTTCAACTCCTTTGGGTAAACACCAAGGAGTGAGAATGCCGAATCGTATAGTAAGAGTACTTTTAGTTTTGCAGGAAACCACAAAAGTGTCTTCTCAAGTGGCCGTACTATTTTGCATCCCCACCTGCAGCACAGGTGAGTTCCTGTCACTTCACATCCTCTTCAGCATTTGATGTCAGTGGCCCGGACGCTGACCGTGCTAATAGGCTTAACAGGTGTGCAGCGGTACCTCGTTTTAATTCACATTTCCTAATGGCATATGATGTTGAATAGTTTTAAATATGCTTATTTGCTATCTGCTTGTCTTCTTTGGAGCGAAGTCTGTTCAGATCTTCTGCATATTTTATTTTTATTTTTTAGTCTTTTTTTCTTTTTAGGGCTGTACCCACAGCATATGGAGGTTCCCAGGCTACGGGCCATTCAGCCTCTGGCCAACAGCACAGCCACAGCAACGCGGGATCGGAGCTGCATCTGTGCCCTACACCACAGCTCGCCACCAGATCCGTAACCCACAGTAACCCACTGAGCGAGGCCAGGGATCAAACCCGCATCCTCGTGGATGCTAGTCGGGTTTGATAACCGCTGAACCACAACGGGAACTCCATCTTCTGTTTATTTTAAATTGGGTTGTTTTGTTTTCTCGTTGTCAAGTTTTAAGAATTCTTTGTGTATTATATACGTGAGCCCTTTATCAGGTATTGTTTTGCAAATACTGTCTCCCAATCTGTAGCTAGTCTTCATTTTCTTATCAGTGTTTTTTCCCCCCCACAGAGCAGAAGTTTTTAATTTTAATGAAGTCTATGTTATCAATTTTTCTTTCATGGGTTGTGCTTTCAGTAGTGTACTGGAAAACTCGTTGCCAAATTCAAGGTCACCTATATCATCTTCCTAAAGTTTTATGCCTTTATTTTTTAATTTTTATTTATTTATTTATTTATTTTTTTTGGCATATGGAAGTCCCCAGTCTCAGGGTAGGGATCAGATCCCAGCTGCAACTGCCAGCCTACACCACAACCACAGCAACGCCAGATCTGAGCCTCATCTGCAACCTACGCCGCAGCTCACAGCAAATACTTATGAAAAGTATAAGGTCATTATCTAGATCCTTTTGTGTTTTGTGTCTCACCTCCCCCTCCCCCTTTTTTTGGGATGTGTGGATATCCAGTTGGCCCAGCATCATTTGTTGAAGAGACAATCTTTTCTCCATTTTATCACCTTGGCTCCTTTGTCAAAGACATTTGACTATGCACATATGGGTCTGTTTCGGGGCTCTTTATTCTGTCCCTTTGACCTACTTGTTTATTTTTTCATCAACACTATACCGTTTGGTTACTGAGGGTTTATTGTAAGTCTTGAGGCTGGTTGGTGTCAGTCCTCTGAATTCGTTCTTCCTCCTGCGGTGTTGTCTGTTCCGGGTCTTTCATCTTTCCAAATAAACTTTAGAACCAAGTTTTTGACATCCAAAAAAAAAAAAAATAGCTTTCTGGAATTTTGGCTGGGATTGCATTGAATCTATAGATCAAGTTGGGGAAATGTACTTTTCAATAAATAAAACCTGAAACTCATATTTTATTGATTCTGACACACACACACACTTGATCATCTCTGAAATGATCAGCTCCCAGGATGCTGACAGATACAACCATTTTTACGCCCTAAAAACTAGGGACAAGGGAGTTCCCGCTGTGGCGCAGTTGGTTAATGATCCAGCATTGCCACAACCAAGGCACGGGTCGCATCTGTGGCTTGGATTCAATCCCTGGCCTGGGAAACTCCGTGTACCATGGATGAGGCAAAAGATACAAAAACCAGAAAACACTAGGGACATCAACTTTAAGATGCGCTATTATTTCTGTGTCCCACTAAGAAAGAATAAACCTCTGTCTTAACAAAGACACAAAGGAGACTCATAAATTATGATACTTCCCAGTCACTTTAATTTTTTTATTTCGTATTTACTGAAGTAACTGTTTTATTTATTTTTTTGTCCTTTTTGCCTTTATGTAGAGCTGTACCCACGGCATATGGAGGTTCCCAGGCTAGGGGTCTAACAGGAGCAGTAGCCGCCGGCCTTCGCCACAGCCATAGCAACGCGGGATCCGAGCCACGTCTGCAACCTTCACCACAGCTCACGGCAACGCCGGATCCTTAATCCACTGAGCAAGGCCAGGGATCGAACCCGCAACCTCATGGTTCTTAGTCAGATTCGTTAACCACTGAGCCACGAAGGGAACTCCTGAAGTAACTGTTTTAGACTCATTTAGACCTAGAGTTTCCTAAAACTTGTGTGCATATATTAAAAGGAAAATACAAACATGTGGAAACTAAAAAGATACAATGAACTTGTTTGCAGAACAGACAATGACTCACAGACTTTGGAAAACCTTTGTTTTTTCAAACCAGACAATCTGGGGCGTGGGGGGATGCACTGAGGGTCTGGATGTAAATGCTATCAAATTGACTTGTGATCATTTTTGTACACCTATAATTGTAGTAAAATTCATTAATAAAAAAAAGAAAAAGAAAGTACAGACAAACTAAGTAAATTAAGGCCCTCCCCCAGCCTCCCCACACTCAGAAGCCCACCTTTGACGTCTGTGCTTGTCCACATGGTGTTGTCGGCCCTGGGCCATCATGGGCACGGGTGACGCAGCATTTCTTTAAGGAGGGCTCCACTACTGTCCCTAGACGTTTTTTGTTGTTGTTTTTTCCCCAAGTTACTACCTGTAACCTGCAAATTGTCATGTGCATGTGTGGGCAATGGGTCTACATTGTGACTTTCACCTGTCGGCATCAACTGTAAGATGTTCATTTCAGAGATGATCCAGCTTGTGTGTGTGTGTGTTTGTCAGAATCAATAAAATATGAGTTTTAATCGTCTTGACCTCAGGCAAGTCACTTTGCCTCTCTGGGCTTTCAGGTTTTATAGTCTAGTCACAGTCACACTCTAGTTAAAGAAATGGCAGTGCCTGGAGTGGCACAGTGTGTAGCCTGTGCAACTGTACAAAGCAGCCCCGGCTGGACCCACACGGAACTGTCTTTCTGCCAATGTTGAGGGCATGTCCAGAAGTTACCCAAATGCAGTGTAGACATCCCCATCATGCTTGCTAGCTGGTGTTTTCCATGAGGAGTAGGGATATATCCTGGTTGGACAATTCCAATAGGTCTACACTGTACGGGCTTTTTTTTTTTTTTTTTTTCGCTACATAAATGAGGAAACTGGGGTTGAGAGAAGAGAAGGGATCTGCCCATGATCACACAGTGAGTCAGGCCCAATTACTCTCCACTAACTGCTCTGCAGACCCCTCTGTGGCCCCAGAAATTCCCATGCATCTGCCCTTGGGTCCACCTGTGTCCCCCGCAGCCCTGGACGTGTGTTCCCCTCTTCCCTCTGCTCTGTGCGCCGCTGTGGAGGGAATCTTCCCTGAACGCTGACATCCCACCATTTCTCCAGCTCCTCTTGCCCATCCCTCCTCCTCCCTCTGCTCCAGATTCATTCCCCGCAGGCCGCCGTCCTGGAGCAGGACCCACCAAGGCACAGGCTCTAGGGAACTCTCACACCCAAATGCCATCAGCCGCCGGGCGCGCCGCCCCCTTCTCCTTCCCTCTGGCCAGTCTGGTGGCTCTGTGGCCCCCTGGCCTCTGCTGTGGACCCGCGTCCCAGAGATCCCACAGCTGAACGTCTCCGGCACCTGCCATTGCCTCCCGTCTCTGCTGTCACTTCCACTGCTCTGGGCTCAGCCGCTCCGTCTGTCTCGTCCCCCGGTCCATGCCCTCAAGGAGGTGGAACGGCTTCAGAGGTCCTGGCGAGCTTCTGTGTAAAATCTGAACAGCTCAGCATAGCTCAGGAGCTTTTCCAGGTCCAGGCCCCTGGAACTCTCCCAGCCCGTCGCGCATCTTCCGTTCCCCTCTCTCCAGCCTTATCCAAATATTTGTAGTTCTCATTAGGCTTTACAGGCCTTGTCCCTTTTCGCAAGTGCTATCTTTTCCCACAGCGTCCTGTCATCTTCTCGAAGACCCAGCTCGAGTGCCCTCTCCGCCAAGAGTCATTCCTTAACCCCGGGGTTGATTTTAATGCCCCAAGGCAGTCTCAGCAAGACCTATGCCCGTGGGACCCAGTTCTCTGCAAGGTCGTGCTAAATCTACCCGGGACTTTCTGGCAAGCCTGTCGTGTGTGAGAGTGGGGTTTGCACAGGAACAACTTGAAACAGCTTTGCTTTGTTGAGTCCGTCATGGAGAAGGACCGGCCTTTCGGCAGCAGTTGGTAACAGGTGCCTTGCCCAGCACCTCACAGCACCCCTGCGTGAGTCCTGTCCCACTGTGAGGTCACCACTTCCCAGGCAGGGCTGTAAGTTTACACATCTGCTTCTCACCCGACTAAGAGCCCGGTTGTGCAAGCTGTCGTGGTGACTTTTCACCGCCCCTAGGAGAAGACAGCTCTGGTGCTGCAAGGAGAGCTCCGAGCCAGGGCCGAGGGCGGGGACAGCTCCCTCGTGCGCATTCTGTGTTGAGACAGTCACCTCCGCCCGCTTCCCTGTGAGGAGCGAGGAGCCTCGCCAATGGATTTGCCTGCTCCAGACCCTCTGCATGGGCCTCTGGGTACCGAGCTGAGCTTATTCACAAGCTCCCAGAGGATGTGACTCTGGCGTGGCACTTGGGAACTTTGGGGATGGCATTCCCACAGGGCTATGCAGACATTATTATCATCTTACCTCCGTGCGGCAGGTGGCTATGAGCACACCTGTTCATAGGTGAGTGAGGGAGCCTCAGACATAGAAGGTGAGGTGCTCAGGACACATGCAGGCCCCCTCCTCCAGCCCCGGCGCCCCTGCACCCTCTGAGAAATTAAGACTTGAACTTTCAGTGCTCAGCTGATTGAATTGAGGGGAGAGCGTGGGGATCCTCGCTGCGTCCTCCCACAGTGCCTGGGGGTGGAAACTGGCTCTTCAGACCTTGAAGCGGGGGTCGGCAGTGCCTGGGGCCACCTCGTGGCGGCCCTGGGAACTGCAGGCAGGTAACCAGGAGGACTTAAGAGGCCCCGACTGTGCATACCTGGGTGGCAAAGTCCCTTTCATTTATTATGGTGACAAGATGACTCCACAGAGGCACAGGCATCCATTTGAGGTGTTTATTCCTTTTCATTCTGGTTTAGAAACCTCAAATCTTTGACCTGGCTCCAAACAAACCAGGGCGCTTTGGGACCTCAGTTTCCCTGTTTGTCAGTAAAAAGGCTGGATTCCACTCAGGGGAAACCTCTCAGCTCTGAACATCTTCTGCATCATGACTAAGGGACAACTGATGGCACTGCAATGGGGCTAAAACCATTCTTTTTCAAAGCTGAAGTTCACAGTCTGGGGAGAGGTCCCAGGCTCCAGAGCTGGGAAATAAGCTTTGTCCGTTCCCCAGGGAGAGCAAAGTCGCCTCCGGGACTCCTGTGCTCACCAGGCCCTTTCTGAAGACGTTCAGATTAAAGCATAATTGAAAAATGAGGCTGTAAGTCTGGGATGAGGGGTGGCAGGGCCCAGGGCTGCTGACTTAATCAGGCGGCCTAATGTCATTAAGTCTGTGTTAATAACAGGCGCTGCGGCTGTGGGCGGGAGCCGCTCACTCACTGGAGCTCGGACACTTTCCAGCTGTTGGTGTTTCTCTTCTGCTGCTTTTCGCTGCAAACAGCTGCCACCAGGCTTCTTTCTCCTTTCCAGAGAGGCCCCTGGAGCGAGAGCAACATATGGGCGAGGATGGACTTTCTCGGCTTCTCTAAAAGCTTGGGCAGGAAAAGCTACACCGGTCTGTAACCTGGGAAAAGGGGGTGGTTAATCGACCAGGAGTCTCTGCGTGAGGGGCCCCAGCCCTGGAGGGGAAGGCCCCCCTCCCTCTATCCCTCCTCCTCTCCCGCGCTCTGTCGTCTTTCCTCATCCTTGGCTCCCCTCCCTGCATCACGTCCCCTTTGCAAACTTGCACAGCAGCGGAACCACCAAGCGCCAGATAAACAAAGGCTGGCGTGGCTGCTCAGGGCTCTGCTGGCTCCCGAGCACTGGAATCCTCCCCGCCCGGACCTGGGCCCTGGGCTTCATCTTCACTGTGGGAAATTTAACAGAGAAAAATCCTCCTAGGAAAATGACACCGCACGCCCCCGCTACTCTGAATTAACCGCTCTTACTCGGGGACATTTTGGCATTTTTACTTATGGATTAAAAAAAAATCTCTCTCTTCCAAAAATGACACATGCTTGGGAGTTCCTGCTGTGGCACAACAGGATTGGCGGGGTCTCTGCAGCACCAGGAGGCAGATTCGATCCCGGGTCCAGCACAGTGGGTTAACGGATCCAGTGTTGCTGCAGCTGCAGTGTAGGTCACAACTGCGGCTCGGATCTGATCTCATGGTGGCCAAAACAGCGAAAAAAAAAAAATTCATTTAAGAGTAAAGGTTAGCTTGTCACCACCTGGACCTATTCCCACTATCGAGAATTGGCCATCACTGATATTTTGGCCTATTTGCTCCCAGTCTTTTTGCTCTGTGTGCATTAAAGAAGCGAAGGAAAACAGTATATAAATATATAAGCCCTTAAAATGTCAGAACATTACAGACACAGTCAGAACCCCCTTTATCCACCTCCCTGTATTCTGGTGACACCCCTCCTTGAAACCATGGTGGTCCGTGTGCGGTGTGTCTTTGAGCCCTTTTAAAATACCTTCACACAAAATTATGAATTTGTAGGAAATGCATGGATCATTTTGTGTTTTACTTCTGTAATGTTTTACTTGTCATTCTCAACCTGCTTTGATCTCTCCGCCTATTTTGGGGGGCGAGGAGGGGCCCGTTCCCACAGCAGGGATTGAACCTGAGACACAGCAGTGGCCTGAGCCACAGAAGCAGCACCACAGCAGTGGCAGACCCAGTGCCACCAGGAAACTCCCAATCTCTCCATCTATCTTGAATCGACTCCCACTGACCTGTCCTTAGTGAATTTCCTCCCTCTCCTCCCCTCCCCCTCCTCTCCTTTCCCCCTCCTTCCATCCTTTCCTCTCTCTCTTGCTTCTTCCCTTGTCCAATCCCTGAGCCTTCCTTATTGACCTTGAGTGGCTGACATGGCCGTCTGCATTTGCCAGCGCCCAGACCCACCTCTGAGCCTCCTGGCCACTCCCCTACCCCAAAAGCCTTCCCCAACCATTCTCATTTCCTCCACCTCTGATTCTGTGTAATGCTTTTGTGTGTCTCCACCTCCACCACTGCACTTATCACATTATGAGGCAATTGTTTTTTGTTCCTCTCCCCTAAGGGTTGAGATCACCTCGCTGTCCTTGGCACCTGGTCCAGTAGTGCTTAATAAAGGCTTGTCAATGAATGCGAATTAAGCTACATGGTCGAGCCACTTTTCAAATCCAGTTTGACTTGCACACCTCCGAAGACAGGGTACTCACTACCTAGAATCAGGTACAACTAGTGGACTCTCCCGTTGGGACGTATAGCATCTCTAGCAAGAGTGGGCTGCCAACTGGGGCAGGTAACGTGGGATGGCAGAAGGGGTGGGCATTCTGGAGTGAGAAGACAGGATGGCTCGTGCAGTGACGGAACTGTGTCTCAAAAAGGCAGATCAAAGTTCTAACGCCCGTAGCTGTGAACGTGGCCTTGTTTGGAAACAGACTCTGCAGATGTAACCAAGTCAAAGTGAGGTCGTACCAGATTGAGGTGAGCCCTAAATCCAGTGCCTGGCGCCCAACAGACTGGACATTTTTCCCTGTGCTATAGTGTAGGCCCTCATTGCTTATCCAATCCAAGCATAATAATTTGCATCAAACTCCCTGTCTGTTCTACTCCTTTGCCCTCTCCCTTGGCAACCACAAGTCTGTTCCCCGTGTCTGTGAGCAGAGTCAGAGTTCTTGAACAACCACATGGAGAAAAGACCAGGAATATCCACCATGGATATTACGTGCGAGTGAAATAGAATTTAATCTTTTGAACTGTTAGCCCTAAGTCCTGGGGTCAGTTTGTCATTGCAGTTTAGCTTGTCTAACCAGACAGAGATACGATCAGATTCTCACTTAGACTTCTGGGAAAGGAATTTTATTCTTATCACCTAGACCTGGAAACTGAGATGAGGGAGGGACAGAACTAGTGTCCATCCTGCTCCAGGTGAATCCTGGAGCTTAAACCTACAGAAGGGAGGATGTGGAAGAGCTAGAAAACAACCTGGTCTTGATGACTCCTGGAGCCAGCCATACCTGCAGCTGACGTTACTTTGGACTTCTTGGCTTACAAGACTAAATAAGTTATTTAAGGTAGTTTGGGATTGTTTCCATTCCATGAGATTAAAAGATTCCTAACCTATTTTGGTATTATTAGAGCAATAACTTTAATTTTTTTTTTTTTTTTTTGTCTGTGCCCACAAAAGTTCGCAGGCCAGGGACTGAACCCATGACACAGTAGTGACATAAGCTGCTTGTAGTGACATTGCTGGATCCTTAAATCACTGCCCCATAAGAGAGCTCCTAGAGCAATAACTTTAAATCTACTGTCATTCATTCAGAAAAAGGATTAATTCATTCACAAAACCTTGGTACTTTAAGTACTAGTAGTTACAATTAGTTGGCAACACACCTTCCAATAAGTAGAATTTCACAGGGGCATTTAAAGCCATGGCTGTTGGTGGGAATGTACATTGGTGCAACCACTATGAGAAACAGTATGGAGGTTCCTCAAAAACTGAAAATAGAACTACCATACTATCCAGCAATCCCATCCCCAGACATCTATCCTGAGAAAACCATAATTCCAAAAGAAAATACACCCCAATATTCACCGCAGCCCTATTTACAATAGCTAAGACATGGAAGCTACCTAAATATCCATCCATAGAGGAGTGGATGAAGAAGATATGGTACATATACATGAGGGAATATTACTCAACCATTAAGAAAGAATGAAATAATGCCATTTGCAGCAACGTAGATGGACACAGAAACAATCACACTAAGTGAAATTAGACAGTGAAAGACAAACATCATATGACATCACCTATAGGTGGAATCTAAAAAAAAAGGGGGATAAAAATGAACTTATTTGCAGGGCAGAAACAGACTCACAGGCTTTGAAAAACATGGTTACCAAAGGGGACAGGTGGGGGGTGAAGGGATGGACTGAGGGTTTGGGCTGGGCATACGCACACTGAGGTATATGGAATAACTGGTCAAAGGAGACCTTCTGTATGGCACAGAGGACCCTATCCAGTATTCTGTGACCCGCGTGGGCAAAGAATCTAAAAAAGAATGGATATGTGTATATGTATGACTGGGTCACTTTGTTGCACAGCAGAAATTATCACAACCTTGTAAATTAACTATACTTCAGTAAAACATAAAACGAACAGTGGCTGCTTTGAAACCACAAATTCTGGCTTCGCACATCAGTTAAGAGTCTCTCATTACGCAGATGAGAGAGGCGGTGGACGCCCCGACTGATGCTCGCCCAGCCCCTCTGGGCATCTCGGACTCCGGCTGTTCATCTCCGGCCTTCAAGCCTTCTGTGCCACCGTTGTCTCACGTGCATTCACGTCCGGTCTCCTTTTAACGTCAGATACACGTATTTGAAAAGGAAAGCATCGTCTGCGAGGTCACTGCAGGCAGGGCTGTCTGTCCAGCTGCGGGGCTCAGGGCTGGAAGTGCCCAATAGCGTCCCCGCGGTCCCCCACCTACCTCTCCTCTTCGTGCTTCGCCATCATTATCCATGTCCAGGTCTCACTCAGCCCACGCCCCACGTCCTCCCGCCTGCCTTCAGCACCCGGCACACCCACCACCCCGGGTGACTTACGCCAGTGGACCAGCTCCACCAGTGGGAGTCTGAGGAGGTTTAAGTGCCCTCTGCACACCTCTCTTCTTGAGATGCTTCTCCCACAAGCCTCCTCCCCTCCCACTGGTCCATCAGCAACACTCCGGTCAACTCTAAGACTCTACTACTTCCTCCAGGAAGCCTCCCTTGATTTCACCCAGTGCAACTGGCCTCCCTTGCTTCCCACCCCCGCTGTCCCTGTGAAAACACTTGTCACAGCTTCTGCCATGCCGTGAAATCCTTATCTGTCAACACACTTTTCCTTGCAGGGACCACATCTCTCCTGTCCTAGGCACCCGGCACAGAGTTCACATGGACAGGAGCTCAAGGGGGAAATGTTTGTTGATTGAATGACTGAACCTACTTCAGAGGTTCTAAGCAGGACTATGCTCAGGTCATGTCTTGGAGTAAAAACCCTACGTATATATATATATGGTACAAAAACATTGTACCTACATATATGTCATTGAGGGAGAAATTCAAACAATAGAAATGTTTATAAACTGAAAAATTAAATTCCCTTCAAAGCGCCCACACCCTATAAATTTTATAAATCACCCCTGCTAACAGTTTGGGGTTTTCCTCCCAAACTTTCCCTAGGCCTTCCTTTTTATTTTATTTACCTTTTCTTTTTTCTTTTAACATGCATGGGGTCATACTGCACACATGATTCTTTCCTTTCTTTTTTTCATGAAATGATCCATCTTGACATCCTTCTAAGTCAGATCTATGCCATTCTTTTCAGTGGCTGCAGAATATTCCATACTCCCAGCACTGCTGTGTGGTATCAGTTCCAAGGTTTTTTGTTTGGGGGTTTTGCCTTTGTTTCTGTTTATTTGTTTGTTGCATTGCAAGAAATATTTCCGAAAACGTCCTCACACACAGCTCCTGCCCACCTGCACGTATTTCTGTCGAGGTGCCTCTTGGAGATGGAATTGCTGAGTCCAAGGGCGAACCGCTTCACATCTGAAACGCACTGCCGGGGGGCTCTCCAAAGACTCGCAGCCAGTGTACACTCACACCAGCAATGCTTACAGGCGTCGCTTTACTCCGCATCCTTGACCGCCCTGAGCGTTAGCAGACATTCTAAAAATTCTGACCTACCTGATTATCTCAACCTCCAAATCCAGACGAGGTCTGCTTACAATGGGTGTTCAAGGCACCGTCCCTAGAAGAAGGTTTGCAAAGGGCTCAAGGTAGGTGCGCGCCTCCACCTCCCACAGCAGTGACCTCAGCCCCACTCCTCCTTGGCCAGGGAGAGAACGGCCCTCCCCAAACCCTGCGGAGCCCTTGATCCTGGACCCAGAGCCCAGGGCCCTCAGCTGCCTTCTGCCCGGGGGGTGGGTAGAGGGACTCCCTGTCTAACCAGAGCCTCCGGGGAGGCCGCCTGACCTCTGGCAGTGACTCTCCGCCCACCTGGGTGAAACCCCAAGCCATTTTTCAGGACACGGCTCCAACCCGCTCTCCGGGAGGGGAATGCGTTTGGGAGAAGTGGAGCGTAACAGATTTGGTGATGCACAGCCAGGTGGGGAGAGAAGCCCGGACCAGTTGTTAGCTCCTGGAAGAACCACAGGCTTTGGAAAGAAAGTGTGCTTTCTGTGATGTTTAGAGCGGTCCGCTTTGCTCTTGGAGGGGGCGGCCGCAGCGTCCTGGGTCTCCCCTCTCATTCCACTCCCACCCTAGCCCCTGAGGGCTCTGTTCGGAGAATGGAAACTTGGAACTAGATTGCCAAAAAGAAGAGAAAGGGACGATGGGGCCACGTCAACATTCAAACAGTGCCTCTCGCCCCAGACTTTGGTCTTCCTGGCCATCAGCCCCGGGGGAGGGGGGCAGGATGCCCACAGTCTCCTGGGATCATTTCCACAGACTTTAATCTTCTAAGAGCTTCCGGATGGCCTCCAGGGGAGCCTGGCGTGCCTTCCTTCCTGCTTTTATTCTAATAGGGCTTGTACAAGGACCTTAAAATGACTCAGGGAAAGGCAAGTTAGGGAAGAGGGGAGCGCAACCTTGGAGGGAGTGGTCAGCAACAGGGGCACTGAGGGGACTGTCATCGGGGACCCAGGAAGCAAATCTGCGAGCAGGTCAAGGGAGGGAGGGTGGGCCGGAGACCCGAACTGGAGGCTCACTGGTCATAGACTCGCAAACGAGAAAACAGGGGTACTGAAATATACACCCCCATGCTGGCATGGTTTTTCAGAGTTTCCAGCTTGCTGCCTTTTATTTTTTATTTTTTTCTTTTTTTGAGCAGCACCCGCACCATGTAGAAGTTCCCGGACCAGGGGTCGAATGGGAGCAGCAGCTGCCGGTCTACGCCACCATCACAGCAATGCCAGATCCAAGCCACATCTGTGACCTCTGCCGTAGTTTGTGACAATGCCAGAGCCTTAACCCACTGAGTAGGGGCAGGGATCAAACCCGCATCTTCATGGAGCTAGCTGGACTCTTAACCTGCTGAGCCACAACGGAAGTCCCCTTGCTTCCGTTTTTAGTCATTGTATGTTCTTTCACTCTGAGAGGAGGCAGGGTGGGTAATTATTCTTCCCATTTACAGAAGGAGAGGAGGTCCGCACCTGGGGGGCATGGGTGTCCCCTTGTGGCCTCTTTGGCACATAGGACTTCTTTACTGGGCCCGGTCCTTTGACTCCTTTAGGACTCAAACCAGCAAACGGCCTTCAGAAGTCCCCTCCCCCCACCCCAGGGCTCCCACCCTCAGCCCCTTGGCTGGCTTCCCAGTAAGACACCGAGGCCCCACCTGTCCTGAGTGCTGTAGCTCAGTCCGCCTCCCCGCCACGACGCAGGAGACAGGTGCCCCATCTCCCAGCCTCGGCCCCTCCCACAGCAGGTGCAGAGCAGGTGGGTGGAGGGAACCGCGCGTGGGTGGAAGCAACGAGCAAACACCGCCGCTGTCACCCTAAAGCCCCTGCTCCACAAAAACAGGGTGGGGCTTCCCAGGATCCCACATCTACTCAGGAAACTGAGAATGGGTACCCCGGGGAGGCGGCTGAGGGTGGGGGCAGGGAAGGCGATGAGCAGGGGCTGTGGAATCCCTTCAGGGTGCTGGGGTGGGGGTGGGAAACCTGAGCGGGCAGGAGCACCGGCTGCAGGCCTGGGTGGCCGTGAACTTTAGGGCAGACAGACCTAAAGCCTCGCTCACCCGGAAAATGCAGGAGACCTTGAGCAATTCCAAGGGCGCCCTCTTGTGGCCATTTGAGGCCAAGGCCGAGCACCCAGAGGAGAATCCTCCCTTTTCTTAGCCAAGGGCGCAGAAAAGGGGCTCAGAAGAAGGGCCGGCAGCCACCGGTCTTAGAGTCACGATGCTGGTCCTGGCCATGCCACTAATCTTCCAGGGTGCTTTGAGCAAACTATTTCACCTCTCGGCTTCGGTTTCCTCATCTGATTAACAAGGGGGTTGGATGAAATTCCCTCACTAAAGAAATACTGACCACCAGCCAGCCCTGGGCTAAGCACCAGCACGTGTCACAGGGGCCTCCTCCAAGGGCATGGCGGGTGGGTGACAGGGGAGGAAACCGAGGCTCAGGTTGGTTGAGTGGCTTTCCCTTGGTTACCCGGCGGGTAAGCTGGCAGAACTGGGGCTGTGACCCCAGAGCCCCCTCTCTCCGCCTCCCCAGGTTTCTCGGCGTCTCCAAGGTCTCTGCCATGTCTGTCTTATGGTTCAAGGTTTCTTCTGGAGAGAAAGAGACCCACAGGAGCCCTTGGGTCCTGGCAGGCAGCCAAGACAGTAGGTCAAGAGCCAATCAGCGGGGCTTTCAGCTGAGCATAACCTCATATACGAAATGCACAGTCTTTGCAGAAGAAATTATGGCCACTCAACTAGCCATCAAAACTGTGCTCTAGGGGACCACTGCTTTCCCAGGAGCAGATCTGGCTGCCCCAGAGCTCAGCTCTTAGCCTCTGCCCCACGCTGCCTCAGCTTGCCTGGCACGCCTGCGTTTCGGATGGGCTGGCTGGGGTGACGGTTCCCACGCTGGGCGCTCCGGCCGTGCCTGAGAAGCTCACAAACAATGGCTCACACTTGTTCCTCGGGCCGGCGCATCTCCGCGCGGCTGGTCCTTGGGGAGATACAGTGAGAAGCGGTGAGGACCTGCCGAGCTCAGATGGGCCCAGGTTGCGATCTCAGGTCGGTGTGAACCTACCTGCACGAACCTGAATAAATCGCTCTGTGCCCCAGTCTTCTTCTCTGTAAAAGGCGCTCACGCAGAGGAACGCCCCAGTGCAGTTGGAGGGTTCGGGAGTGAACTTGAACCCCGTGTGTCTCCTTACAGCGGGTGTAAAGCTCCGGCCGGTGGTTACTGGTCTCAAAAAGCATCAGCTCCCAACAGGAGCTGCGGGAGGAACTCACAGGGACCCGGGGGAGGGCTGGGGAGGAGAGAAGACGATGCTGCGGCAGAGGCCCTCCTGCCAGGCTGCAGGTGGGAGCTGGAAGCTCGAGAAACTCCCAAATGTTGAGATTTAGGACTTTTTTTGGGGGGGAGGGGGTCCAGTCTTTGGACATTCCATCCAACGAGACGACCACGTGACAGGACTGAAGGGGGGAAAAAAGGGTGACTCTCAACATTTACCTGTGTCCTCCTGTGCACAGTTCATTAATGTTTAAGTTAACATTCATGTTAATTATTTCGAAATTAATTATTTTAGCTTGGTTCAATAGACGCTAATGAATATTTTAACTGAACTTCATTAATCAAAATTGAAAAATCAACCCTGTAACTCTCATATGGTTTGCACCGTGATATTGCAGTGCTTTTCTGCGTTAGGAGAGTGTTATTCTGTCACAGGTAAACATTGAAAATATGCAGTTCCCATTGTGGCACAGCGGAAATGAACCCGACTAGTACCCATGAGGATGTGGGCTCGATCCCTGGCCTCTCACAGTGGGTTAAGGATCCAGCGTTGCCATGAGCTGCGGTATAAGTCAAAGATGTGGCTCAGATCCTGTCTTGCTGTGGATGTGGTGTACGTAGGCTGGCAGTTGTAGCTCGGATTTGAACCCTAGCCTGGGAATTTCCACAGGCTGCAGGTGCAGCACCACCACCCCAAAAAATACCACCATTTGTGCACCCTCTGCTTTAGAATGTCTTTTGAAAATTTTTTACCATGATGAGAACTTTGTGAAGTGGAAATGGCCCAGGGCTTGCTGAACCCAGGCTGGGTGTTCCTGGAGACTTTGTCCACTCATGATGGGACTCAGCCATCCTGGGGAGAGACCCAGCAGGAGTCCAGGCAAGGGAAACTGAGGCAGAGGCCCAGAGGGACCGACCAGACCAGTGCCCACGATTGTGGGAAAGAGTCACCCGTTGAGAAATTATTTTTCAGCAGCCACTGTGTGTGACGTGCTATTCTAGGCACTGGAACACAGCCGTGAGCAAGCGTCCAAGTTCCTGCCCTCTGTGTAACTGACATCAAGCAGCAGCAGACAAACAGCAAAGCAGGTGAGTGAGTAGATATCCATAGATCCATAGTGCTTCGTGGTGGTGAGCACGATGGGGAAGAATAAAGCAGAAGAGGATAGGGTGGGAGGTGAGAAGAACACACCCAGAGGACAGTGGGGTAAAGACATAAGGAGGTGAAGGGGTGAGCCCTGCAGAGGTCCAGGTAGGGTTGGCAAACTTTTCTGTAAAGGAGCAGTTGCAAATACTTTGGGCTGTGCAAGCCCTCTGCTGTCTGCTGCAGACCCCTTTTCATTCTCCTGTTGTAGCAAAAAGGCAGCATAGACCCCGGGTCAATGGATGGCCCTGGCTGTGTCCCAATAAAACTTTATTTACACAAACAAGTGGCGGGCCATGGCTTACCCACCACTGATCTAGGGAAAGAGCATTCCAGAAAGAGGGAACCACAAAAGCAAAGGCCTTGAGGTGGCCAAGGGCCTAGAACAGTGGGGCTGGAGGGGGTGCTCAGGGGAACAAGGTGAGAGGTCACTGGGGAGACTGCATGGGATCTTGTGGCCCCCAGAGGGCTTCTGCTCTGAGTGAGATAGGAGCCCATGGAAGGGCTGGTGGATGCGGGCGGGGAACAGAGCAACTCTCTGAGCTGGATTCTCTCTCTTAAAAGAGCACAGGGCAAGTTCCCGCTGTGGCTCAGCTTTAATGAGTCCGACGGGGATCCATGAGGACTCAGGCTCCATCCCTGGCCTCGCTCAGTGGGTTAAGGATCCAGCACTGCTGTGAGCTGTGGCGAAGGCCAGCAGCTGCAGCTCTGATTCAACCTCTAGCCTGGGATCTTCCCTATGCCATGGGTGTGGCCCTAAAAATCCAAATGAATAAATAAAAATAAAAGGAGCACAGGTGTCTGTGTGGATGGGGGAGGGTGGAAGCCGGAGCCCGGCTAGGAGACTCAAACCATCCGGGTGAGGTGAGAGACGGCGGGCCCCTGGGCCAGGTGGGTGCAGGAGAGCGGGTGGGAAGTGGTCAGATTCCGGAGGCAGTTTGCAAATAGAGCTAAGAGGGTGTGCTGATGGATGGGCACGTGTGACATGGAGTCAGGCATGGTTTAGAGGTTTGGGCCAGGGAAGCTGGAAGGCTAGAGCCACCGTTACTGGAGATGAGAAAAACTGTGGGAGGAGCAGAGCTGGGAGAAAAGCAGGAGTTCAAGTTCCAGACGTGGGAAGCTGGGGAGTCTTGGACCTTGGCAGGGAGGGGTCCGAAAGGTGCTGGATGGGACTCTGGAGTGAGGGGAGACGGTACTGAAGGCTCATGAGGCCCACAGGGGTTTCCGGGGAATGAGTGCAGAGGAGGAGAGAGGTGGCCTGGCGCATCCAGACACCTTGGAGCTATGGCTGCAACCCATCCGTCTCCAGGCTTCACTGGCCACACACTGAGCCCACGTCGGCAGCCATGCTGCTGGCCCTGATGCGATTGGCAGGCACCTGCTGGAAGAATCAATGGGCGTTCAGCCCACGTCTGACGCTTCCTCATCTCCTTCTTTCACCTCCACCCTCTTCCCCCTAAAATCCCCTCCTCTCCTTCCCAACAGAGCAAAATCTGCCTCCACTCCTCCTTTAGCCTCTGGGAAGGGATCTGTTCCCATCACTGTTACCATCCAGCCCACCTTCAGGCTCTGATGGGAACCATCACTGCCAGTGCTCGCAGATGTCTTTGAACTTGGGGAAGATGTCTTTGAACATGGATACCCTTGGACACTATTTGGGGTTCCCTCTCCCACATCCTTCGTCGATCTTATAACCTGGCCAGACCCAGGTCATCACTGGGACCCCTGCTTCTCTTTGGTCCCAGCAGCCAGCAAAGTGTCCAGAATCACCCCCATTGTACAGATGAGAAAATCGAGGCCCAGAGAGTGAAGTCACCTTCCCATGTTAGCAGAAGGAGCACTGTCTCTGATTCCAAGAGGCAAATATGCTCCAGAGGGAGCCTATCCTGTACCAAGCAGGGGAACACAAGCCAAGGGGGTGACGTTGGCCAGGAGAGCTCAGGCTCAGTCCTGGGGAGGGGCTGAGGGCGCTCCCGAGCTCACCCAGCTGGTTCTTTCTTCTCCCCGCCTACCTGCTGAGGACTCACCAGGGACCCTGGGAAGGAATGCACGAAGCAGGCTCAAAATGCCCATTTGCTGATTATATGACTGCTCCTGCCCTCGGCAAGACTTTGTTCAGAGAATGTTTTAAAGGTGTATCTGGGGTTGGACTTGGGCTACAGGCAGTGTTGTGATCAGAGGTCCAGAAGTGCAAGTTAGAGGCTGAGAAGGAGTCTGCTATCTATGACGAAATGGGACAGACACTCCAGGCAGGAGGCAGACGGCTGAGAATCCACGAGGTCAGAGACAGACAAGAGGGGACAGAGCCCACCCCCTGCCTTCCCTGAGGGGTGGTATGTGTCGATGCTGGCTGAGGTCAAACCCAGCTCTTCTGCCACCAGCTCAGTGACAGGGAAGAGTTCTAGCTCCCCCAGCCTCAGTTCCCTAATCTGTCCAAAGGGAGGGATAAAGGCTATCTCAGAAAGTTTCATTCATTCAATCACTTGTTCATTCATTGAGGATGAAAATGTCATTCATTCATTCACTCATTCATTGAGGGTGAAAGGAGATGGCAGAGATAAAACTCAGCACATGATGGTATTCAGGGGAAGTCAGGGCCCTGCCCCATCACCTTTCTCTTGGGAAACCCCATTCCCAGGGGACAAGGGTTCCTCTTCCACGATGAGCGTGTGTCGTTTGTGCAAAGCCGCTAAGAAAGAGCATTAAAGAGGTGGCTGTGCTTTACAGGTTGTTATGTGACTGCTGGAGTTCCCATGATGGCTCAGAAAGCCATCCAGTCATGTTGCTCCGGGCCTGAGCTCGTTCATTCAATCATTCAACAGCCTTAATTATGTGCCTACTGCATGCAGACATACATGGAGCACAGCCCTCCTTTCCAGCCTTACCCTGCCCCATGCCCTGCGGCACCTTCTCCCCTCCATCGCGCTAAACTTCTTTCTGTCTCCTTTCTCCAACATGCCTCATACCAAGGTCTTGGGTTGCTGAACTGAGTCAACGAACTCTGGCCTGGGAAGTGGGAGCCCTCAAGTCCTTGGGGAGTCATTTCCCTTCTCTAGGACTCTGTTCCCCTTATTAAAACCCTAGAGGTTGTGTTATCAGAATGCTAACCTTCCCGCCCCTAGCTTTGCATCCTGTGATATGGAACCGCATTCTGGGACACCTAGCCCGTCTCCATTCACACCCACGGAAGACATCACTAGCCGACCGAGGCATGCTAACTGCCCAGCACAGGGCCCTCGGAATCTTTCCAGGGGCGCCTGCCAAGCATCACCAATCAAATCTGAGTTGACAGTTGAGATTAAACGGACTTTTCATTCCTGGCCCAGTGCCCCCGGTTGAGGTGAAGAGACGCGTCAGAAAGGCACCAGAGGACGCAGTCAAGGTGACGGGCATGGGGTGGGTGGCAGGGGTCAGTACAAGGCAGTGGCGAGAACTTGGGGCCGTGGTCCGTCAGGGACGTCCACTTTTGCATCATTCCTGTCACATGAGCCCCTCTTTACGGCTGAGACCGCCCAAGATGGGATTCCCCGGGGCAGTCTCAGACCCAGCCCCGAGTGGAGGCCGCAGTGAGAGAAGGGCATTGGCTACGAGCCAGGCACTGGTTCATCTGTTTCAAAGATGATCTTTCTTTTTTTTTTTTTTGCCTTTTGTCATTTTAGGGCCGCACCCGTGGCACGTGGAGGTTCCCAGGCTAGGGGTCTAATCAGAGTTGTAGCCACTGGCCTACGCCGCAGCCACAGCAACGCAGGATCCGAGCCGCGTCTGCGACCTACACCACAGCTCACGGCAACGCCGGATCCTTAACCCACTGAGCAAGTCCAGGGATCGAACCCGCAACCTCATGGTTCTTAGTCGGACTCATTAACCACTGAGCTACGAGGGGAACTCCCAAAGATGATCTTTCTTAATTTTCATTTTCCACTCTGCCAGTGAACTTCTATTTGCTCCATTTTGAAGAGTGAGGAGCCTGAGACTCAGAACTTATTGATTGTGATGATTAATCCTAAACCCACAATAATCTGCTGGGATTGGATTCCAGCTTCTGGCTGTGGGGTCTTAGGCAAGTCGCCTAGTCAGCCTGGGCCTCAGTCTCCCCATCTGTAGCATGGGGATGATAGTGACTGCCAGTTCATTATAAACGGTTCATACAGACGATGTTTTTGAAACAGAGTAAGAGGTCTATGAACGCCTTGCTGTGCTGTTTGCACAGCTGTCTTATTCATTTTGACATCTCCAGCACCACACAGAATGCCTGGCACACAGTAGGTGCTCATTAAATGTTTTAGAACTGGACCATCGAGCCCTGACTACTCTTAGAAGAGTTCCACATAGCTCTCCTTGTCCCCTTTTCACAGAAAGAAAAACAGAAGTTCAGTGTGATTAGGTGACCTGCTCAAAGTCCCAAAGCTAGAAGTGGGGCAGCCAGCCTCCACCCTAGGTGTGTCTGAGCCCAGAGTGCTTCCCACGCACCTGCCTTCCTCTGGGACTTCACCTTCACATTTTCCTTAAAATGTTCCAAAGTCTCACCTGCTGCTCAGGCCCTGAATAGAGGATACGTAATCTCGTGTCACAGGAGAACACAAGAAAGGACAGTGATTCTGACCAAAATGAATTAACCAATCAAGTCTGAAAGCTAGATCTTTTAAAGTAAATGAGATGTTTGATAAGCATGTTCCAAGCCAACCTTGGTTCTAGGCACTGGAAAGTGAAGAATGAACATGGTATAAAGTGGTTTAAGAGAGTACAAGATGCCCGTAAACTGGGTAGGTATTGAACATAGGTTTTACCTATTTGTTTGGTAGAGGCTCCTGAAAGGCACAGAGCCACCCCAGGAGTCAGCAGAAAAGGGTGCTGTGATCTATTAGTGATGTCTGCATGGGGATGGATGTGGACACCTGGCACCCCAGAGTCATCCATGACGGAAATGATAAAAGCCTGCTTCTTCGGCTAGGAAATGGCACCTGACATAGTGGCAAAGGGATCCTGAGCCCTCTCCCAATTCCTGATGCTCGTTCAGTGACTCAGGTCTTAGCAGGTGTTTTCATGAATGACCAGCTTCTAGAATAATCAGGGGCATTGACTTGTAGAGAAAGTGAGCATGGGCTAAGAGCAGAGCCCTCCTCAGTGAGATGGCCACGTGTCTTATTTCCTAACTTCATCCGCAGGTTGGCTTCACTGAACTAAGTGACTTCTAACTTTGGATTTAGTGAGGTGTCAGACCTGGACATGTTTCAAGGCTCCGTGAGAATCCTTACCTGCCCAATTTATCTGTCCTGGAAGGAAACTCAGGGAGCATCCAGGCAGTGGCCCTCCACCCTGGCCACACATTAGAACCACCTGGAGGGCTTTTAAAACTATCAGGGTCAGAGCTCCCTTTGTGGCTCGGAGGAAACAAACCCAGCTAGTATCCATGAGGATGCGGGTTCAATCCCTGGCCTCGCTCAGTGGGTTAAGGATCTGGCATTGCCATGAGCTGTGGTGTAAGTCACAGTCGTGGCTTGGATTTGTAACTGCTGTGGCTGTGGTGTAGGCCAGCAGCTGCAGTTCCAATTCGACCCCTAGCTTGGGAATTTCCATATGCCACGGGTGTGGCCCTAAAAAGCAAAAAACAAACAAAAGCCCACAGACACACAAAAAACCCCCAAACACACTAATCAGGGTCTGCTTTATCTTCCCTCCGCAAAAGACTGATTTTCTTGGTCTGGGAAGGGGCCTACTTGGCACTAGGTAGAGAAGTCCTGATCTAGGACAGCAGTAAAATGATGGTAGCGCATTGAAACTAATAGACTTTGACAAGTTATGCATGTACACTGAAACGTATGGAGTAACAACTAAAAAATCTATGCAAAGAGATATTTTCAAAGAAACAGAAAACAAATGACCAAATGGCAGATTCAAGTCCTAACGTATCAGTGTATCAACAGTTAATACAATATGCGTGTGTGTGTGTGTGTGTGTGTGTATACACATACATGCACAATGCTTCTCTGGAGAATGCTAATTACAGACAGCAGATACAGATAATTACAGACCCACTGGTCATATAGATATATATAGATATATATGTATGTATATATGAGACAGAGAGGGAAATTTATTATGAGGTGTCGGCTTATGAGATTATGGTGGCTGAGAAGTCCTACGATCTACCATCCACAAGCTGGACACCAAGGAAAGCTGGTAGTGTTCTTCCAGTCTGAGTCCCAAGTTCTGGGAACCAGGTGAGCTGAATATGTAAAGCCAAGTTTAGTTCAAGGGCAGGAGAAGACCAATGTCCCAGCTTAAGCAGGGAAGCGGGAAGAAAACAATCCTTTCTCTATTTTTTGTCTTATTCGGGCCCTCGGCAGGCTGAGGCAGGACGGCCCCTGCCCTCAGTGGGAGGGGCAACGCCTTCCTCTCAGTTCCCCAATCCAAATGCTCGTCTCATCCAGAAACGCCCTCACAGACACATCCAGAACTAATGACTAACCAGACATCTGCGTGTCCCATGACCCAGTCAAGGTGACACAGAAAATTATCATCACAGGGCCAAAGAGGATGTCTCGAAAGAAATATCAGAACATGCCAAACTGATGGAAAATAAAACATGTCAAAATTTGTGAGATGCAGGGAGTTCGTCTCGTGGCCCAGCGGGTTAAGAACCTGGTTAGTATCCATGAGCATGAGGATGCAGGTTCGATCTCTGGCTTCACTCAGTGGGCTAAGGATCTGGTGCTGCCGTAAGCTGTATAGATCACAGATGCAGCTCAGACCTGGTGTTGCTGTGGCTGTGGCGTAGGCCTGAGCTGCAGCTCTGATTCAACCCCTAACCTGGGAACTCCCGCACGCCACAGGTGCAGCCCTAAAAAGGAATAAAAAGAAAAGAAAAAAAAATTGTGAGATGCACCTAAAATAGCACTGAGAGGAAATTTTATAGCATTAATTTCTAACATTAGAAAAGAAAAATCTCAGGAGTTCCCATACTGGCTCAATGGGTTAAGAACCTAACTAGTATCCATGAGGATGCAGGTTCAATCCCTGGCCTTGCTCAGGGGCTTAAGGATCCAGCGTGGCATGAGCTGTGGTGTAGGTTGCAGATACAACTTGGATCTGGTGTTGCTGTGGCTGTGGTATAGACCAGCAGCTAGAGCTCTGATTTGATCCCTAGCCTGGGAACTTCCATAAGTTGCAGGTGTGGCCCTAGAAGGCTAAAAGAAAAAAAAAAAGTAAAGAAAAGAAAATCTCAATAGTATAAGCTCAAGAAACTAGAAAAAGAGAAGTAAAACACACCTAAAGAAGGAGGAAGAAAGGAAATAATAAAAAGTAAAAGTCAATGAAATTAAAAACAAAAACAGTAGAGAAAATCAATGGAATGCTCTTGTTCTTTGAAAAGATTAATAAAATTGATAAACCTCTAGCAAGGCTAACAGAAAAAGAGAGGACACGAGTCACCAGTATCAGGAATGAAATGGGATAAAACTATAGATCCAACAGGTATCAAAGAATAATAAGAATATATCATGAACAAATCTATGCACATAAATTCAACAACTGAGATAAAATGGATCAGTTCCTCAAAGACTACAAACCACCAAAACTCATCCAATATGAAGCAGATAATATGAATAATCCTATAGCTATTAAAGAAATTAAGTTTGTAGTTAAAAACCTCCCTCAGTGGAGTTCCTGTTGTGGCTCAGTTATAACGAGCCTGACTGGTATCCGTGATGACATGGCTTTGATCCCTGGCCTCACTCAGCGAGTTAAGTATCTGGTTTTGCCATGAGCTGTCGTGTATGTCGCAGACGTAGTTGGTCGTGGCTTAGATCCTGCATTGCTGCAGCTGTGGCTGCGACTGGCAGCTGCAGCTCCTAGCCTGGGAACGTCCATATGCCACACGTGTGGCCCTAAAAAGCAAAAAAACAAAAAACCACCACCAGAAGAAATCCCCAGGCCCAGATATTTTTATGAGAGAATCCTACGAAATATTTAAACAGTGTCAATTTTACACACATCCAGGGAAAAAAAGTGGAAGAAACACTTCCCAATTCATTTTATGAGGCCAGTATTACCACGAAGCCAAAATCAGATAAGCACAATTCAAAAAGACAACACAATGGACTAATATATCCAAACGAACGCGGAAAACAGAAAAATACTCAACAAAATATTTCAATCCATATATATTTGAAAAATTGTACACCCTAACTGGGTGGAGTGTTTTTCCCAGGAATGCAAGGCTGGCTCAATACTTGAAAATCAATCAATGTAATCCACCACATCAATAGGCTAAACAAACAAACAAAAATAACCCACATGATCTTATAAATTGATGAAAAAAATCATTTAACAAAATTCAACACTCATGGTTAAAAACTCTCAGCACAGTAGGAACAAGAGAACTTTGTCAACTTGTGAAAAGGGTTTTACAAAAATCTGACAGCTGACACTGTACTTAATGGTGAAAGACTGAACGCTTTCCCCCATAAAGACCAAAAACAAAGCGTGGATGTCTGCTCTCATCTCAGTCAACATGAAATTCTTTTCCCAAACTCCGCCGCTCCCGAGATGCCGTGTGATGAATGAAAACTGATGCTCTACCTCCTCTTCCTGGAGAGATGGGTCCGCAGGCGCAGTAGCTCCTTCATATCACTTTCAAGAAAGCACGGGAGCTCACCTAATTTTATGATGTCAAACCTGCTTTAAATTATGCTATGAAGAAGGACATTTGCTAAGTTGGGAACTTTTGTACGTTACACTGACTTGTGACACACGTCACACAGCAGTGCCCATGTGTACAACACGAAGGCTGAGAGCTGCTGCTGTAAGTAATCCAACCAGGAAACCGAGGCCCAGAGAGGGTGAGTGACAGACCCGCAATCACACAGCAGGTATGGGCCGACTTCAGAGACCTTATCTCCAAAGCCAGTCTCTCTTCTGTGCTATGAGAATGTGGTGAAATCACTTCTGGTGTAAGACTTGATCGCAGTGACCTTTGTCTCTGTCCCTGCAGTCGGGCTGTGGCCGGGGGCACAGGGATGGCCTGAGCTGGACTGTGACTTCTCCGGGTCACCGTGAGGTCTCTGGCTGCTCTGAGGGCACAGCCACCGTGGTGCTCTGCCGCAGATGTGAGGCACGTTTGCCAAGGCAGGAAGCCCTCGATCCAGCAGCCAAATTTCAACCCGACATCTCCCATTACAATGAAGCGGGAAGCCTGTCCGCTCTGATTACGGTTGACAGCAAGCCTCAGGCTAGTTTTTGATAGAAATACTCCCTTATGTAAGGGAGTTACATAAACCATCTTGTGATGTCTGCGTCATACATCCACAGAGGCGCTGGTCGGGCCGCTGGGCCTGCGCGCCCCCCCTTCCGGCCCGCAAAGCCTTTGTATGTTTCCTGAGCTGGAGTGGTGGGACCTGACTCTCCAGGGCCAGGAGGGCTTGGCCAGCAAAGCCCCTGGAAGGGAGTCAGGGCCCATCATGGTCAAAACCAAGGGTCTGGATCTGGCTGCCAGCATCCCAACCCCTGCTCTGTCACTTAGTGACCAGTGGACCTTGCATATTTCCTCGCTGATATTGTGCCTCAGTTTCCTCAGCCATTCAAGGCAGTAATCATGGCACCTGGGAAGAAGAAATGGCTTAATGCCTGTTAGGTGCTTTGATCGAGTGGCGCATGCTGGGTAGAGCTGAGCTCAGAACTGTCTGTTATCACGAGCAGGTGCCACAGCAACGCAGGATCCGAGCCGCGTCTGCGACACAGCTCACGGCAACGCCGGATCCTTTACCCACTGAGCAAGGCCAGGGAGTGAACCCGCAACCTCATGGTTCCTAGTCGGATTCGTTAACCGCTGCGCCACGACAGGAACTCCCCACTCAGATGCTTTTTAACTCACAAGTTGACACACTAGGCTGCCGACTAGTTAAATCCTCCGGGGACTAGCTAATAAAGCTGGGAGATGCTGTCGCTTGGTGACTATCCTGAGAGTGCAGGCGTTGAAAAAAAAAAAAAAGGTAACATTTCAGCTGCTGAGTTCTGTAAATCAAGATTTCCTAAATGTTCTGCAACCAAAACAAAGTGTGCCTGGTGTCAGACTGTAATATATAGGCCCTTATTTCAAAGTTCCCTGTCATCAAAACAGTCTGCTTGTTCTAATCCATTGTTTGCAAAAGAAGTAGAAAGTATGTGTTTGTGTGTGCAAAACAATCCATAACCCACGGCACATTGCTGTCACTGTTTTATGCATTGGACTCCCACATATTTTTTATGGGGTCCTCTGCATAAAAGGAGTTTGAAAGCCCACCGCCACAGACAACCTCCTCAGGTCTCTCAGGCTTAGTTGGCACCAGACATGGCCAACAGCCTCCTTCGGGTCTCTGTTTCAGGATGCAAACTGTGGGGCAATAAACTAAAAATCTAGACAGGAAGTAGTTACTTCTAGTCCACAGGATAAATTCTGTGCAGCGGAATGGCCAACGTATCTAATTCTATTCATAAAACATTTAATGAGGAGTTACTCTGTGCCAGGCTCCAGTAGGGGTCAGATTACAAAGGGCCATCTGTATTAAGCCAAGGAGGTTAGACTTCTTTTTTGAATCTATACATATAGCAATGGGAGGTGGTGTCACATATAATGCTGGCAGTTGATAGAAAGCTTCCTGGATGTTTGAGCTGGGCCTTGAAGAATGCTGAGGATAGGGTTGCCTGAGTTGGGCCCAAGAAGCAGAAGTGTGAGAGGCCTGTCTTTGGGTATGTCAGCAGCTAAATCAGGAGAACAGTTCTCTGCCCAGACACAGACAGGACCATAATGAAAGAATAACTGTGGGGGACTCTCTAAAGCAAGGCAAGATTATCATTAGTGGTGTTTTTCCACCTGTCTACGCTGCCTGTCAGAGAAACACAGGGAAGCCTTCCCCTTCAAGGGTCATAGGCAGCCCCAGAGGCATGTGTGTGGCTGGATCAGTGCAAGGCTGCAGATCGGGTTCTCAGGCCACAGTTTAAGCTACAGTTGCCCCCCTCCCCTCGTCGGGTCACCCACAGCTGCGGCCCCCATGTTCCTGAGTCGGAAGTGGAGAGTGACATTCTGACAGAAGGACAGAAGAGCTGAACCCAGGGCTTTGCATGGAAAATCTGCAAGGCCTTCACACTTGACAACTCAGGGAAGCAGCACGTCCTGGTGGGACTGACATGGGCTTTGTATGCAGACAGCCCTGGCTCCAAGTTCAAGTGCTGGAAGTTAGCAGCCTTGGGGCCTTGGGAAAGTAACTGCGCCTCGGGTTTCTTATCTGTGATGGCCACAACACCACCTCCTGAGCTGTTACAGGGCCACTCGAGGTGGTCCATGTCCCCATGCCTTAGCAGATGCCAGGTCCCCAGCAAGTATTGATTGTCTGCACCCCACTTTCCTCTCCTTTTCTGTTTTTGTTCCTTCCTTCTTCCTCAAAGAGTTTTTGGTGGGAAGACAGCCCATGTTAAGAGCTCTGGAGATTTTTAAGATGCAGACTTGATTCCCGCAGAGCTCAAGGATCTGCTGGGGACAGGGGTCCATTGCTGGCTGAGAAGTGAGGATGCGACATCACAGGCAGGCAGCGTCAGGTGGGCTGGAGTGACTGCAGGTGCCCTGGAGGCTCAGAGGAAGCTGAGATCCGAGCGCAGTGGCCTGAGAGCATCTCGATGTTCTTAGAAGGGAGAAGGGGTTCCAGAGCAGGGCGAGGGGGTGGGCAGCAGGAGTAAGTTTAGGGCGTGCAGAAGCCCAGGCAGGAAGGGGCCGGGGTGGTTTGAGGCCAGTCTCCCAGCGGAGAACAATGGAGAAGGTGGCTCATGGATTGGCTCTGGGTTGTGGAGGGACTGGAACGCACACCAGGCTGGGTGCCCTGCCCCCGCCACGCAGTAGGCGGCAGCGAGCCGTGATGAGAATTCTTTAGGGGCTTGACCTGGTGACCTCAGGCAGCAGAACATTTTCTCCAACAATGTGTGTAGGGCCATTTGGAACAGAAAAGATGTTTCCTGCTTGTACCAGTCAGGGTGGGTCTGGGTACCCTGCAGAAACAAGTAGCCCCTAAATCTCAGCGGCATAAAATGACAGTGGTCTTGCTCTCAGCCATACAGAGGCTGCTGCAAATAGAGGCCGGCAATCCAGGATCCAGGCTAAAGTCACCTTCATCTCAGCAGCAGGAGGAGGGGGCATGGAGAATGCTGCGCCGGCTCCTCAGTGGCTAAGCTGAATTCTTTTTTTTTTTTTTTTTGTCTTTTTGCCTTTATCTAAAGCCGCACCCGTGGCATATGAAGGTTTCCAGGCTAGGGGTCTAACAGGAGCTGTAGCTGCCGGCCTTCGCCACAGCCACAGCCACAGCAACGCGGGATCCGAGCCGCGTCTGCAACCTGCACCACAGCTCACGGCAACGCCGGATCCTTGACCCACTGAGCAAGGCCAGGGATCGAACCCTCATGGTTCTTAGTCGGATTCGTTAACCACTGAGCCACAACGGGAACTCCTAAGCTAAATTCTCACTTGTCTATGCCAGGCCATCTCCTCCAAACCCTTCGCTCAGCTTGTAGGGACCCTCAGGCCAGAGGGGAGGTGACTAGGAGCCTGGAGCTATGGGCAGGCGCCTGGGCTGGCAGCGGCTGCCTATTGGCCAGCAGAAGGGGGTGGGACCATCACTCGTGGGTGGGTCCTCCTGTCCTGCCAGTGCTCTCAGGCGGCGCCGGGGCACTTCAGAAAGGAGTCCTTGGAGTTTTAGGCTGTGATGCTAAGGTGTGGGTTGGTGTTGACCAGCTAGGGAACAGGAGGAGCAGGTGGCAGAAGAAAGGGGGACAAGGAAGAGGAAGGAGCTGAGGAGGGGAAAGAAGAGGCGGAGCGTGAGGTCAAGGGCAGGAGACGCTGGGGGGTCCAAGGGCGACTGGCCTGGGGGCCTCTCCCATCCCCATTTCCCAGGCAGCCGCCCTCCGGGTCCGGCCTCACCTTCCCTCCGGCCAGTCGGTGGGCAGGGCCAGCGGCCGGCTCTGGGCTCCCTTGCTCGCTCAGCGCAGCCCTGCTTGCGGCCCCGGCAGCGTTGGCACGGTGACAGTAGCCAAGTGTGCAAACTTGTGCCATTGTCCCCAGGCCAGGGGGAGCCATGGAGACTGGCTAATATGACACAGGAAAATGTTTGCTGATGGCAATTCTATGGGCTTTGTCCCCCTCTTTCTCCATCATGACGACTCGATTTAAGTCCCTAACTGTTTGACTACAAATGCCAGGGGACCGTGCAACGCCACTCTTTTGTCCGGCCGCGCTGAATGGGCAATTCAGGCTTTGTGCAGCTCAATTGAGGAAGCAAACATAAAGACAAGATTCCTGAGAGCCCCAGCTCCCTTCCCATGGATATCCCGTCCCTTCGTTAGAGGGCCCGTCCCTTCCCGGGCTACCTTTAAACCCTGTGTGCCGCCCGCCCCTGCGGGCCTGCCAGCGCCCGGGGCTTCGGGAAGGGGGTGGGGAGAGAGAGAGAGAGAAGAGAGAGGAGACGGAGAGACAGGAGAGGGAGCGAGCGCGGACCACTCAACACTCAAGGACAGCAGGGAGAGCGGCCCACCCCGGCTTACCCTGTCCGATTGTCTGTCTGCACTGGAGCATGGCAGCTGCAGGCCTGGAGCCCTGGGGGAGGTTTGCAAACCCATCTCTTCGGGGCCCAGCCCCTCCTCAATCTCGGACTTTTTTAAACATACACACACACACACACACACACACACACACGCATTCACCCCGCCCCCTCGAGAAACCAGGGAACCGAGGTCAAGGGGAGGCGGGGCGTGGAGGCCGCGGGGGCGAGTGGGCTGAAGGGTAGAAATTTACCGGGAAATGATTGCATTTGGGAGCTGTCTTTTTTGTGATGGTCCCCATGGTGACAATTTGTGACGGCAAAGAATGTGGGAACGGGGCGCTGCCGCCTGATTGGGATGCTTTGTATCTGGAGAGGCGCTCCTGATTGGCCTGAGGGGCCCCCCAGCTCCGGGGACGCGTCCTCCATTCAGCCCACTCGAGGGCTGCACAACTGCCTCCAGCCGGACCACGGAGCTCGCCGGCCGCGCCGGGCCTGGCCCAGGTCTGCGGCGGGGAACCTGCCGGGCCACCTTGGCAGGGCCCCGGGCCCCGCACCCTCGGTCAGTGCAGAGGCCCAGGCGGCTCAGGCCCGACTGGGTGGGGACGTGGGGCCGGCTGGGGCCTGGGGGAGGGGCGAGGTGCTGCGGGTGGCGGCCGAGGAGGCATGAAATTGCTGCAGATGCTTCTACGGGGGAGTCCCCGCTGCCCACAGCCTGTGCTCAGCCCGCCAGGCAGGCCTCGGCTTGAGTGCCAGACAGGGGTCCTGCCTGTCCTGCGTGAGAGCTGTGGGTGGAGCGTGGGGACCCAGGAGGGCGGTGGCTGCCAGCAGGGCTGGGGGCGGGGGTGAGAGGAGGAGGACAGCTCCAGGGGGAGAGGGGGCTTGGCCCTGCCTTAAAGCGGAGCAGTCGCCTCGGCTCAGGAAAGAAAGCCCTTGCTGGCAAGCTGTGCACGCTGGCAGCGCGGTGTGTGCGAGACACAGGGGGCTCCAGCCGCAGCAATGCCACCTGTGGCTGGGTCGCCTTGGGGAAGTCGCCTGACCTCTCTGGGCCACAGCTGCACGTCCAGGGCAACAGAGCCAAGACGACGACATATGCTCTGAGAATGCTTAGCAGCTCGGACGGGGCGTCCCACGACCCAGGACTCTGTCTCGAGCTGAGGGGGGCTGGGGTGGGGGCCACTGTCTGCAGCTATGTGGCCTCTGGGGGAGGGGGGCTGAGGGGCCTCGCCTGGAGAGAGTCCGACGGCCGGTGTGTCCCTGCCCCCCCACGCAGGTCAGCTTCCCTGGAGCTGCCAGGCGCCCGCAGAACTCACCCTCTTCATGGAAAGCCCCGTGCAGTGGGCCCCTGGTGATGGCATCCGACAGTGACGTGAAGATGCTGCTGAACTTTGTGAACCTGGCGTCCAGTGACATCAAGGCGGCCCTGGACAAGTCTGCGCCCTGCCGCCGCTCGGTGGACCACCGCAAGTACCTGCAGAAGCAGCTCAAACGCTTCTCCCAGAAGTATGCCCGGCTCCCGCGGGGCCTCCCCGGCAGAGGGGCAGAGCCGCACCCGAAAAGGGGCCCCGAGGACCGGCCTGGGCGGCTGCCCCTCGACGCCGGCCACGATTCCAGCCCCAGTGGGGGTGGGGGCTGCAAGGAGAAGGTGTCGGGGAACCCCTGTGGGGAGGAAAGTCTCCCTAAGGAGCAGGCCCTGCGCGGGCAGGAGCCAGAAGCTGCCAGGCCTGGCCAGGTGCCCATGAGGAAAAGACAGCTGCCCGCTTCCTTCTGGGAAGAGCCACGGCCCACCCACAGCTACCCCGTGGGGCCGGAGGGGGGCCTGGGCCCGCGGGAGGGACCTCCCTGTGAGGGGAAGAAACACCGCAAAGGCTTGGAGCCCCTGGGGCCCGAGACATTCCCCGGGGCATCCGCTGAGAAGGAGCCGCTCAGGATGCCCGGGGTCTCCCTGGTGGGCCGTGTCAGTGCCTGGAGCTGCTGCCCCCTCCAGTACCATGGACAGCCCATCTACCCGGGCCCGCCGGGGGCCTTGCCTCAGGGCCCGGTCCCCAGCCTGGGCCTGTGGCGGAAAAGCTCGGCTTCCCCCAGCGAGCTGGCCCACTTCTGCAAGGAGGTGGAGGACCCGGGGCAGAAAGTGTACAGACCCGTGGTTCTGAAGCCCATCCCCACCAAGCCGACCGTGCCCCCGCCCATCTTCAACGTCTTTGGCTACCTCTAGCCAGGCTGGGAGGGCCTTGGCCCCCCACCCGTGGCCTGCAGGGGGGGGGTTGGGGACCCCAGGGGGCTCTCCCAGTGAGGAGTGGGCTGGGCAGTGGTGTGGCCTCTTGAGAACCTTCCCTTTGTGTGTGTGTGTGGGAGGGGGAGGGCAGGATCAGGCCAGAGGCTTCTCGGGCTGTCGCCGAGCCGGCCCTTGCAAGCCTGGAGCCGTGGGGCCGGGCTCGGCAGACCCCCTCCCCAGACGGAGCCCGCCAGGTCACCCAGGCGCCTGTGCAGACCTCAGGCGGCGGGGCACTGCCCCGAGCCGCCAGCCACTCCAGAAGCCAGAGTTAACACATCTGTTCATCTGCCGCCCACTGTGTACGCCAATCTCAGTTCTTGTTCTTCCTGTTGTTTGTAAATATTAAGAAGGTTAAAAGAATAAAGACATTTCTTTTGCAGTTTGCACATCTTGGGTTCATGAAGTTGAATGGTCCCCAGGGCTAGGAAATGCTGACTGTGTCCAGGCGGAGGCCAGACGTGTGGGAACCAGCACTGGGGGCCGGCGACTCACCTCGAAGGAAGGATGGGAGAGGAAGGGGAGGGTCTCGGGGAAGATGCTCTGAGTCCCCGTGGCAGAGAACAGAGGGTGGGGGAGGCCGGGACCCTCAGAGGGTCCAAAACGCTCGGGAGAATGGGGGGCACTGGTCCCAGCGGAGCTGGAGCGGTCCTCCTGGCCCTGCTGCGGGACGTGGGGCCGGGCCCTTCCTCTCGGGGCCTCTTGGCCCCACCAGCAGGGTGAAGAGTGGGCTGGGACTGGTCCCCTCTGTGGTACCTTCCACGCCGTTCACAACCTCAGAGCAGAGGCTGGGCCAAGGCGGTGGTGCCCGACCCCGGTCAGAGGGAAAGGGCGGGCCAAGCAGGAGCTGGGCCCCTTGTGGACAAAAAACCCACTGCTTTGACCAAATCAGTCCCTTTTTAAACATGGTCTGTGGTTCTGCGTCCACAGGCGTGATAACAGTAATCACCGTCTCTAGGTCATTCAGATTCCGAGGTTACCTGCCGATGGTTCTCTTCCTGGGTCTGATACAACACCTGGCACACGCGAGGCACCCTGTCAAGGCAACGAGGGCCTCTGGTGGCGAGGAATGGCCCTCGGTTTGGCCCCAGTAGTGCCCAAACAAGCAAAGCCACTGGCATGGCCCCTCCCGCCCCCCCTGCAGCACCGCACACTGGCTGGGCCGGACCCGCTCTGCTGTGTGTGGCGTGGCTCCATGGCTGAGAGCGTGCGGGCCTGGCCTGGGTGCCGAGCTGCCCACTTCATCAAAACGCGGTTCTCATGACTCAGGAAGAGACAGGGGGCCGGCCTGGTTGGGGACCGCAGCGCCCAAATCGGCAGCAGGCTGATGAGCAAGTTAATCCCGGCTCTGTGCCTCGGTTTCCTGCTCTGCAAAGCGGAGTCTAGATCAAGGGGAACAAACGGATGCACGCGCCACTTCTGAATCCAAGGCAGGTACCATCTACCGGTCACAGACTCTCTCCTTTGGGGCCCAGATAGGGCCCCAGAATCCTGCCGAACACAAGGCCCCAGAATTAGCCCTGCTGTTTGCAGGGCAGCCACAGGGAGGGGGCGGCCTGCTCACTGGGAAGCTGGTGGCTTTCTGCTGGTTTACGCCTGATGGTCTCAGAGGCCTTGTGAAGCCGCGGAGCTTCAGAGCAGGCAGGGTGGCTCTGAGTAACTACCCGGCTCATGCGATGGTCCTCAGTCGGGACCCCCGCCTCTTAAAGAACCGCCGGGGAGCCTGGAGGAGGCACACGCTCTTCTCTCTCCACATCCCTGCAGAGGCCCTTCTGGATGCTTCTGATGAGGCTCAGCCCCTCCACACTGTACAGCAGGGGGTTAAAAGCTCTAATCCTGGCCCTGCCACCTGCTAGCTGTGTGACCTTGGCGAGTTACTTAACCTCTCTGTGCCAGAACATCCTCGCAGCCTGTGATTGAAAACAGTCCTGCCACATGGGTGGCTGTGCGGAGGTAAGTGCCAGGCACTCTAGCACGACACCAGCAATGAAAAATTGGACCAACCCAAAGCCACCTCTCCTAGTTACCTGGCTGTGTCCACACGTGCTTCCAAGAGGACATTTCAGTGATGTTTACAGATGACTGGGCAGCCCGTGGGAACAGGTGCCCGGGCCAACCAACCACCTGCACCCCCTAGAGAAGAGCCCGGCTCTGGGAGGCGTGTTTTCTTGGGGTGCTGCCCAAGTGTACCATGCCTGGGCCCCCATAGTCCCTCTGGGGTTCAACCTTTCCCTGGGGACACCTGGCAGTGCCTTAATTCAAACTCTGGGAGCCTTGTCTGGAAGCAGACGCCTTTACTAGGGTGCAGCTCAACAGAAGCGCCCAGCACCATGAGTCCCCATGTGGAGCCAGTTGGGGAAAAACACAACTTGGGAAACTTCAGTTATTTAAAAAAAAAAAAAAAAGCAGTCACAGACACTCCCCTACCCCCCCAAAATTAATGTGTTAGTTCAGCATGAAACCCAGGAACTCATTTCCCACTCACAGGCTCAGATCCCCAGCACTGGGTCAAACGTGTGCCTGCTCATGAAAGGCACCCACTTTCAGGACGTTTGGTGTTCGGTGATGCTGTCTAGACACCTCTGAAGCTGAAATCCTCCCAGGCCGGGGGTGCCTGGGGGTAGGGGAGGGGTTGCTGCGGAGGGTAGTGGCTGTAAAATCCTCTTGGCAGCAGAGACAAGAAAGGTAACCACTGGCACAGCCTGAGCGCTGACCAGAGAACCCACCCCCAGAAGCAGTGGGCCATTAACCTTTTAGCTGCCAGGTTAAATGGAGGTGGGGGCGGGGACCCGAGAAGGCCAAGGATGAGCCAGGCCCTGAAGGGGAGGAGGGGCCCTGACCAGTGGCTGTGAGCCGCTGGTACAGATGTCCATCAGTGTTCTAGGAACCCAGCGGTGCCTCTGAGGCCTGGGGACCCCACATCCCACAAATAAATGGTGGCGATGCTGAATGCAGGGGCTGAGTCTCCCTCTCCACACCTCCACCCACCTCCACAAGCCTCACGTCCTCAGACCAGCTTCCCCACCCTGCCCAGTGCCTGTGGCCGCTGCCCGTCAGGGCTCTCTAGGACATAAGGTGACCTGAGGATGCTACAGTCTGCCCGATGCCCGGCCCGGCCCCAAATGCACCTTTGTGCTCCACCTGTCATTGAGGAACCAGAGAGGGTGGCCAGGGTCAGGGTTTTCCCCTGACTATGGGCTCGGCGCCCCCTGGACACTTCCTCTGGGCCCCAGGGTTGAACGTCCCCAGTCAGGAGGACGTGGGTTTCCTTCAGAAGCTCTGCAGCAAGACAGCCTGGGACCCTGGAACCCCGAGGACTTGCTGTATGTGCCTAGGCAAGTCCCTTCCCCTCTCTGGGCCTGTCTTCCCACCTGTTCCTGGAGGGAGTGACCACGACTCAGCCAAGTCCCCTCCCCTCTGACCTGTGGCTGGAAGATGCTGCTCAGCGAACTTGTCCTCTTCAGGAGGACACTGGGACTTATGGTTCCATGGGAAGCCAGTGTGTCAGAGCCAGCAAAGCCACCAGGGGCCACAGCCATGGGAATTCAAGGCCCCAAAGGAGCGAGCCAACGGCAGAGCCAGACCTGGGACCATTGCTCTGACGACCCGCCCAGCTGCTCGCTTTCCAAGGGCCAGTAACCACATCTGACCTCGCTTAAGCCTCTACCAGATCCTTGGGTGGGACTGAAGGTGGCTCTCAGCAAGGTCACCTTCTCAGTTGTCACCTGAGCATCCCTCCGGTCTCCAGTGGCTTTGACCGTCTTGGGGAAGACAGCGCCTACGAGTCACCGTGACTCCGTGGAAATGGGGGGGCAGGTCCCAGTGAGCGGGATTCAGACCCAGAAAACGTGCTCCCTCTGTGCTGAGCCTGCATCCCACCAAATGGGCTGGCAGCTCCCGCCTGGCCCCCTCCAGAGGCACATGAGAAGGAAGGACACGACAGGGGGCACAGGGCTTCCCAGCCTGGCAAGTGTGGTGCCTTTGCAACAGCTGACGACAGCCACGCCTCCAGCGTTTGCACAGTAGCCAGTATTAGGATGCCTTCCCCCTGCAAGCTCAGCTTTGCAGCAGAACAGGTGAGCAGGACGCGGGGACGTCGCCCGGGAGCCTGGGTGTAAGGCAAGCCCACGTGTCAGGAGACTTGTAGGCTCCGAGACCCTGTTTGGGATGAAGCTCCTGTTTCCATGGTGACCGAACCAGGAGAGAAAAAGCAACCTTGGCTGCTCGTGCACAGGGCAGAAAGCTGCCCCCTCCCCTCCGGCCGTCGGGTCTCTTCCGGTCAACAGTGGACATGCTCCCTTGGGTCTTTCAGAAGCCAAAGCGTCACAAGCAGGGATCTGTGTGTCCCAGCCCCTGCCCCACCCCCACTCCTGCCAGGCGCAGGGCTGAGGACCTGAACCCCTGGAGGGGTCTGGTGAAAGGGACTTCACTGGGCAGGGCGTCATCTGTGCGACGTTTATTGTACCTAAGGAAGCCCTCGGGGCTGAGGTCTCCCCACCCCACCCCCTTGGGCCGCGGCTCTGGGTTGAAAGCTAAGAGTCAAGAGGAGAATTTCACAGAGCAAAGAGGGAGGGACGTGGGGACGCTGCAGTGAGGTTGTCCAGGAAAGTTCTCCAGCCACAGCTCAGAGCTGGGGCCAGGGCTTCCCGGGTAGCCCTGCTCTCCCCAGACCTACCCTAAGTTCTGTCCTGGCCCTGGGGTCCCGAGACCAGGAATGGAGCTTTCTGCCATTCCCGACGGCAGACGTGCCCCGGGATCTCATTCGTATGAGAATAAAGGTGGGTCTTCTCCTCCGAGATACACCGTCTTCGGCTCTGGGCAAAGCGCTGGCCTAGAGACGGGCGAGGTCACGGCAGCGGCCCCAGCTGAGAGAGAGGCAGCCCCTGGCCTCATCTGTCACCAGGTCCCCTTAGCATTGGGGCCACCGCTGTCCTGAGACTTAGTGAAACAGTCTGAGGAGCCGCTCCTTCCGCGCGGCCCAGTTACTGGGTGTTCTCGTACTTCAGGTACCTAATCAGCCTGCCTGGCAGCGGTAAAGTGTCCAGGAGTTTTATGCGGTATTTCCCAATGGCCTTTCGAACCCGCAGCCGGCAGAGGTGAACCAGAGGTCTCGGAGGTTCTGGAAAGAGGAGAGAAAGAGAGGGTTGTCTGTACCTGTTACCCCTGGCTCGTAGGAGGTCCCCAGCCCATGTGGCTGGCGAAGAGAGGGGGCGCGTGGACTCCTGCCATGCTCCGTAACCTCAGGCCCTGCCAACTGGAAAGATGTCAGCCCACGTTCATCTGCACAGCCCAAGGAGATAGCGGGGCCGGTTCCAAACCCGCTTCCCATGGAAAGCCTCATGGATGCTAGTTGGGTTCCTTAACCTCTGAACCACGACAGGAACTCCCCATCACTGCATTGCTGACACTTCGCTGCCCTCTGATCTCACTCAGGGCAGAGCCTGTCCTAAGGGAATCTCGCCCTCTTCCTCAGCTGAGTGAAGACTGAACTCGAGCGGAGGATGGCAAAAGGCCACTGGTGGGTAGAGGGCGCTGGGTACCAGGGCCGCGCTGGCATCCCAACTGGCTTTGGAGTCTCTGGGATAATGACATCAACATCCCAGCATTAACTGAAGGAGCAAATGGGAAAGGGTTTTGCAGATGGAAGGTGGGCTTTAAAGTAGCCAATGCAGGTACAGGCTGAGAACTAGCTGTTCTTCCTGTTAACTGTTTATAACACACTCACGGCTTCTGCATTCTTTTTTCCAGGGACAGAGTTTAGTTGTAAATCACCCTCCCAGCTCTGCCACTAACTAGCAGGGAGACATCTGCCCAAGTGACAGTCTCTCTGGGGGTCGGTCTCCTCATTCACAACACAAGGTACCACGGTGACACTGTGACACACAGCACAGAGCCTGGCGTGAGAAAGGTGCTCATCAAATGTCAGCCACGGTCACGTGTCCGGATCCGGGGGCCTGAGTCCGGCAGGGTGACCTGCTCGCAGCAGCAGCAGTGACAGCCCCTACCTGCCTTCTCCTTGATGACGGCCCAGTCCTCAAAGCTGTCAATGTGCTCCTTCAGCCGCGAGCACAGCTGCACGTTGCCCACGTAGTCCAGGAGCACGTCGATGATGGGCCCTGCCCAGCGGCTCACCTCCGGGGCAGACAGGATCTCACAGAACTGAAAGAGAACACACACAGCGCTGGGACACCCGGGACCAAGGGCACCGCCTCGGCAAGCTCATCCCACGGGTGGGAACCTGGGCGGGGGAGGGCAGACGCTGGGCACGTCTGGGATAGAACCCACTTCTCAAATCCACACCCTTCTCTCAAAAACACAGGCTTCTGCTGCCAAAGTGGGAGGTGGGTAACTTGGGCACAGCACACCACCTCCCTAAGCCCCAACCTCCTTGTCTGGAAAGTGGGCACATAAGGTGCCCGTTAGCACAGTAGGGGGCACACGAGTCTCACAGAAAGTGGGCATGTCATACCAACTTCGAGGGGTTTTATGAGAATTAAGGGACTATAAACAAACATCTCTGCACACACAGCAGACGGCCCGTGAATGATGACCATCACCCATTCTAAGTATCCCCAAGAGGGTTTTTTTTTTCTTTTTTTAGAGCCGCACAAGGGGCATATGGAAGTTCCCAGGCTAGGGGTCAGGTATTGAATTGGAGCTGTAGCTGCCGGCCTTCGCCACAGCCACAGCCACGCCAGACCTGAGCTGCGTCTGCAACCTACATCACAGCTCACAGTAACGCTGGATTTTTAACCCAATGAGTGAGGCCAAGGATGGAACCTGCATCCTCATGGATACTGCTCAGATTCATTGCCACTGCATCACAACAGGAACTTCCAAGAGAGGGTTTTTCTAACTTTTCATTTTACATTCTGACTTCTTAAGTCCTCACCGCGGACAGCCCCCGTCTCTGAATCACTGACTTTCTGCACCTCATTGGACTTCACACAAGCCTGCTCTCACCTCCAGCCCAATTCTGGTCATTCAACATATTCCAGGTGTAGGTTTGCTGGGGGTGATGAAACCCTCAGTTTTGCAGAGTTCCCCACCAATCCCCTGAAGCAGAACCTCCCCTTCACCCCCCCCCCAAAAAAAACCCTGATTGGTTGTTCATGAGTCCTGCTGCTCTAAGCATGCAGGAACCACTGGCTTCTGCTGCCTTCAATGAGTGCCAAGTACCAGTTTACACTCCCTCCAAAGTGCATCATCATCTTCTGCCGCTTTCAAAGTATAGTCCACACTGCCTCTGGGGAGAGTGAACTTCCGGTCCACACGGCCCCCAGAACGGGTGAACCACAAGGCCACCCGCCTCCCCTCCGGAGCGCTCTGGCCCTGGCCGCACTCCCCCAGGCGCGCCCGCCTACCTGGACCACGCCTGGCGGCTTATCGGTGGCGGGCGTGTCATTGAACCTGTTGGAGGGCGGCGGGGGAGGCGGGTGCGGGCCGTTGCCGTACAGGCACGAGAAGCAGGGCTCGCCGTTGCAGCCGAGGTCCATGAGGAATTTGAGCAGCGACAGGCACTTCATGGCGAACATGATGGTGGCGGGGAAGGCGGTGGGGTGCGTGGCGATGTAGGCGTCGATGTTGGCACCGTGGTCCAGCAGCAGCTGCATGGTGCGCAGGCAGCCGTGGCGGATGGCCACCAGTAAGGGGTTGATGACGTCGCGGTTGGGGTCGGCGCCCGCGAGCAGCAGCAGCTCGGTGGCATACACGTTGTTGTTGACCACGGCGAAGTAGAGCGCGGAACTGCGCCGGTCCTCGTAGAGGCGCGCGCGCTCGGGTGCCAGCGGCGCGTTCACGTCGAAGCGCGCGCTCAACAGAGCCTCGAGCACCTCGTCGTTGTTGCGCTCGGCCGCCAGGTGCAGCGGGCTGATGCCGCTACGGCGCACGCGCGTGCGGCTGGTCACCGGCAGCAGCATCTGCACGATCCTGAGGGCGGGGCGGGCACACGCGGGTCAAGGGGCGGCCCGCACGTTGGGGTGGGACTTGCCAGCAGGGGGCGCGGAGGGGCCAGGCTCAGCCACTCAGAGCTACTGTAGGGGTGGAGGCACGGGCTCACCAGCAGGGGGCGCCATGGAGACAGCCGTTCTCGCAATTACCACTTGGGGGCAGAATGGGTGGGCTTTACACTAACGGAAACAGAAGCTCGGAGAACTTCCATCACCTTCTTAAAAAAACATAGCAGGTGACGAGTGGAGCTGGGCCTCAAACCCAGATCCCTTAGCCTCCAAAGTCTGAGTCCTTAAAAACCTCAGCCAAACTGGACTCTGGTTTTAAGAATCTCTTGCTGACTTGTTTCAGGCTAAAGAGTGTCGCCCATTCCCAGCTCAGTTATCTGGGGGACCTGAGTGGAATCGCGTGGTGAAGCTTGGAGCTAGAGCCTGCCCTGCCTAGGGGAACGGGAGGGGCAGGGACAGCCATGTCCAAGGGCTCACTAAGTGCTAGGGGACATCTGAGGACTTTACAAACACTATTTGTTTTAATCTTTACAACAACCCAGAAAGTATGTCTCATCATTCCCATTTTTTTTATGATGAGAAAAAACAGATGCTCAGACAAGTTAGGGGACTTGCCCAGGCCATACATGGAGAGAAAAAAACAAACCATATCTATACCCCCCTCTGTCTCCAGGACTGAACCGTCTTGCTGCCCTGGGGCCCTGGTGGAGCCACCAGGTCCTGGGGGACAGGAGGGGACAAATGTATCTGGACCCAAACACTCCTGCCCCAGGCCCCAGTCAGCCCTCAGTGAGCGCGAGGTCGCTCCCCTGTCCGGTCAGTCTCAGTGCCTCTCCCAGGCTCTCTGTCCTGCCTGGAGCCCGGACAGGGTTGATCGGCTACAGCTGAGGCTGGAGGGTCCTGCCAGCCCTGACTCTGCTCTGTTCTCAGCACTCAACCTGCATAGATGGATCCTATCCTCCCTCCCCACAGCCCTGTGAGGTGGGTACTGGTGTTACCCTCATTTCCAGCTGAGGCAACAGAAGCCCAGAGAGGGCACGTGACTTGCCCGAGGATGCACAGCCAGTAGGCGATGGAGCCAGGATTTGAACCCGGGTAGTCTGATTCCCCCGAATGTGAGGGCCACACTCTTCACCACTCCCCTACTTCTTGGGTAGCAGTCAGGTGACAGCTGATGTGTCACGGGGTTTTGCATTCTTCATGAGGCGTTCCCTTGCTTGCCCCACTTTGCCTTTGCTGGGGCCCTGTGGGGTAGCCAGAGTGGCTTCTTTTTAACGGAGGGCACTCAGAGAGAGGAAGTGACTAATCAAAGGCCATAAAGCAGTTCTGCGGCTTTGACCCCAGGACCCTTGACCCCTTTGTGTCTGCTTGCTTCCCCTAGACCTCGCCACCTGCCAAGCTCTTGCCACTGACATGATTCCAGACCCTAATCCACTCAGTCCCTGCTGACAGGTGACCTCATGGCCCCGGGTGGGCTCCAGGGAGGTGACAGGGCAAACAGGTGCCACTAGGCCTGTTCCCACGCCTCTGTGCCTCCGGGCACTTGGGACACTTGGGATTCCCGGGCTTCTGGCTTCCTGGAAATCTGATGCCAGGGACCTCCCGTTAGGATCTCAGTGGAAAGTATTATTATGGTTAGTGATGCTGTGTTTGCCTAAAATCCGCCTCTACAACCTCCAAAGGAAATTCACACACCCAGGGGGGCTAATTGCCTCCTAATTTCTATTTGTGCAGGCCCAGGAGGCCTGACCTCGCTCTGTAGAGGTGCTGGTCAAAGGCAGGGCTGGGGCCTCACCCTGGACGGCAGCCATCGCCAACAAATGCTCCGTAACAGCCGTAACATATGCCCAAGCACGGGGAAAAGAGCGAGAGCGACTGCCCGGGGCCGCCGGCCAGATGGGCTGGTATCGCCGCGGGTCCCAGCTGGTCCCAGCAGTCCCCTGCCGAACCAACGGAAAGTGGCAGAAATGTGGGGACGTGACTGGACGCTGCCTAGAGTCCCAGAGGCACTGTCTTCATAACATGATAAAATCGTCTAATTGCAGTACGCGTCTGTAGCACTTGGCCAGCCTGCTAGGAAATGCGTGAAGCTGGACAGAGTCTGGAGGTCAGAGCGTCCAGCCTTCCATTTTAAAGAGGGTGAAACGGAGGCCTGGGTGTGGGGTGGGAAAGAGGGAGGTGGCCTGGAGTTGGACGGCCAAGCCGGGGCAGAATGCCAGTGTCCAGGAGTTCCCTGGTGGCGCCAGAGGTTAAGGATCTGGTGTTGTCACTGCAGCAGCTCGGGTCACTGCTGTGGGGCAGGTTTGATCCCTGGCCTGGAAACTTCCACATACCATGCACACAGTTAAAAAAAAAAAAAAAAAGGAATAATGCTGGTGTCCAGGATGTCCAAGGTCAAGTCTTTCCGTGATGCCCCAGTACTCCCCAGCCATGAGTGTTGGTGGCCCCACTGAATGCCATCACTTCTCTCCCCCAGCCCACTTGGTAGGATAGAGGGTGGGAGGGCGAGGGGAAGACCCCAAAGAAGACAGGCTGGGACTCTCCCCCTTCTTCCACCGGCCGGCCTGGGACCACAGGTGCTTAAAGTGCACCCTAAGAAGAGAACAAAGGTCCCCTTGTCTGGTAGAAGCTTTGGTGTCTGGGAGGCCCTGTTCCTCTCTGCTCCTTTCCCCAGCAGGGGCTACACCCACCAGCTCAGGCTCTGAGACCCAGAGCCGACCCAGCGTAGGGCTCTTCCAAGGAGGCCTAGAGCAGCGGCTCGGCAGGTGACCTCGGACCCCAGTCCCAGGGCCCCTGCCTCATTGCTGGGACCCACCAGTACCTGAATCCCACCCTCCCTGTCCCAGGCCACCCCACTCTCCTTGCTCCAGGTCCTGGCTCCGCACCCAGGATTCCACTTTCCCAAAGGCTGCTCCCCTGCCGTGCTGCCTGTTGCTGGCTCTGGTGTCCTGAACCCCAGCCCAGCGGCTGGGAATAGGGAAGAGAGCTTTGAGCCAAAACAGGCTGTCCTTAGCGACTTGGGGTCCCACATGGACCAGGATTACACCACCAGCTCTGCCTCTCAGTGCTGGGCCATCTCAGGCAAGTCACTGAACCACTCTGAATCACACCTATATCAGAGGGGGCAATGAACTGTAGCAATAGTGATGCCGCTCATGATAGCTACCCTTTACTGAGCCCCGATGCATAGTTGTGAGGGTCCACCCTCCTAAATAATAATTCCTGTAGTATTGCTGAGCGCTCGCTATCTCCCGGGCGCTGTGCAAACTGCTTTCCACATTTACCTCCTTTAACCCTGGAAATGATCCCATCAGCAAGTGCTTTATGTCATTTACCCTCCACGAGAAGCCAGCAAAGTGGGATCGCTCTGCCCAGATTACAAGACACAATTGAACAGCGTCTTTCAGTGAGGCTGCGTCTGAGGACAGAGTGAGTCCTGTGCGTGAGGCTGGTTAGCATGGAGCCGGCCCTCCCTACACGGAGCTGTTGGTGTCTTGCCAGCCTCAATGACTGCATTTCACTGACCCTGCTCTGCACCAAACGCCGAGGCCTTCTGGGTCATCGGGTCACGGCCGTGTGACCTTGGCCAGCATTCGGTGTAAATTTGACCATGGACTTGACTGTCAAAAGGGAACCAGCCACCCATAAATGGCCTCACTCCCAATACCAGGGGCAGTACTGTGTCAATGTGTGCGTGCGCGCGCTCACGTTCTGGGGGTAGGGGAATTACCTCTTTTTTTGAGCCAGTAAAGGGCGCTGGCATCCTTCGGGGGAATTTCCCCTGGGGCCAGAATAGGGGAGCAGTTCCTCCCTGAAGGAGGAAGCACAGGGCCCAGCGGCTCGGCAGCTCTCTGCATGAAGAAGTGAGCCCAGGGAGCCTCCGGGGCCCCGAGAGGGAGAACCGAGCTTGCTGAGGATGCAGACTGCCTGCTCTCCATCCCTGTGCAACTCAGAATCCCTGAGGGAATCCTGAAATGCAAAGTCCAGGGCCCTGCCATCCAGGCTCTGATTCAGCAGGTCTGGGGTGAAGCCCAGGAGGCCGGTGATCCTCGCATCACGCCTTGGGGAACTTCGCTGCAAACTTTCATCATTTTCCTCCAGAAACCGCAAACGCTAAACCAGTTTCCGGGAGTGGATGTGGGTGGATAAAGGGGCTCATCCTCCTATTTTCCGGGAGAACTTGAGCTCTGAGCCTCAGTTTCCCTTTCAATTAATGGGGATACGGACTTGCTTGTGAATGTGCCACATAAAATGTGTTTTAATGTAATGTATTAAATGTTCTCTGTTCTACCTTTTCCCAGAAAGAGTTTTAAGTGGCTTGCAAAGGAAATATAAATTAGAAGTAAAAGAGACTCCCCCCAAAAAAAGAAGTAAAAGAGAAAGCATATTTCAAAATGAGGAGATCAGAAGTAAGGCAGGCCAGTGTTGGACAGTGTCAGCCACAAAACTGACTCTAAGATACTGGTTCTCTCCCAGGATGGCTGGTAAAATCCTCTGGGCAGCTGTCAGAAATCCTGTAGCCCCAGCTCCAACCCAGACTGCTTACAGCGAAATCTCTGAGAGTGGGGCTCAAGCCTCAGGGTTTTAAGAGTTCCCTGGGATTCTGTTGTGCGGCCAAGGTTGAGAACCCCAGTTTCAGGAAACTCACTGCATGTACTTTTGCATAATACAGTTTCCTTCTTCCTTCCTCCCTTCCTTTCTTCCTCCCTTCCTTCTTTCCTCTCTTTCCTCCTTTCTTTCTTCCTTTCCTTTTCCTCTGACCATGCAGCAGCTTGATATGGGATCTCAGTTCCCAGACCAGGGACTGAACCCAGGCTGCAGCAGTGAAAGTGCTGAATCCTAACCACTAGACCACCAGGGAACTCTCATTTATTTTTTCAAACAGTTTCTTAATAATCTGTCTTCGGGGCTGAGTTTCTCATAAGTTACCTTTGCTAAACTGGAAAATAAAAAATGTGTCTTGGAGATGCCTAAGCCTGGGGTCTTGGGGGCGCCTTTCTCAGCCACATCCAAAGGTCATGACCTCCAGTTAAACGTGCCGAAGGGAGGGCACCATCTGGGAAAGCCCGAGACCAGCTGCGAGAGCCACTCTCCATGGTGCAGACAGACAGGGTGTCCTGGCAGGTGGCCGAGTGCAGAAGGTCTAGGGAATGTCACATTAAGTCCCCAAGCAACCAAGGGAGGACAGTGTGGAGAGGGCCACAGGCCACATGCCCAGGGAGTGAATGCAGCCCTGGGGGCTTGCCTGGCCGTGGGCACTGCCAGATGGCAAAAGCTGCTGGGAACCGGGCTTTAACCCTTTGTAGAGCAGCCCTCAAAAAGTGGAGGGCCCCTCTCGGTCTTGGGGTACAGAGGGATATGGGGTCTGAGGCCTGAGGGTGAATAAATGGAGAAATGGCTCTGGGAGTCAGCACGAGTCCAAAGCAGGAGAACTGGGGAACATAAACCTTTCACAGAGGCCCGGCCTTGCTCCTTGGCCATCCTTAGGCACATCCAGGGCTCCTTCAAACTCCCCGCCAGCTGAGGCCAGATTGCCAACATCTGGGTCCATTTGAAGGCATCCAGGTATGACTGAAGGATGCCAAATGACAGCCTCAGCTCTGCCAGTCTCTGGCAAGCTACTTCCCATCTCTGGCCTCGGGTGACTTTTCCGCAAAAAATCAGGCTTGAATTAGATCAATGGTCCCGCCGCCAAAGGTCTGGCTGGGCTGTGTCTGGTTGGCTTGGAGCTTCTCAAAGACAGAGTCTTGGGCTCCTGGAAATTCTGGTTCCATGTATCTGAGATGCTTCATTTTAAAAACAGCCCCGAGTGACTGCACTGTCCAGGCAAGTATGGGGAGCCAGTGGGCCGGGAGATTTCTAAGGGCCAGCCCTGACCTCCCTTTTCCTCTACATCTCTGGGGTCAGGCTAAGACAAATATGTTTGCTGACTGATGCTGGATCCTTCTGGAGCTGAAGAGAAAGATGCCATCTTGCCCATCACTTCTTCCTGACTTTGACCTGCTTTCATCCCTCCACTGGCTTCATCGAAAAAATGATGGACCGAACCCTCTCTACATAAGAAAGAAGGCAGATGCAGTGAGCGTCTCCTGTGTGCCAGGTGCTCTGCTGGGGGGCTTTATCTCCTTTGTATAGACACCTATATCCATGTCACTGGTCAACAACCCCCAAGGCAGGTGCAACTACCTCCCATCTTACAGAAGAAGAAACTGAGGCTCAGAAAAGTTAAACAACCTGCCCAAAGGCCTCAGCAAGAGTTCAAACCCAGTCTGGTCTGCCTCGAAGCCTGCTATTCCGTCCAGAGAGGGTGGGGCCTCCTCTGAGCATGTGTGGGGTGTGGGCCACGGAGAGTATCCTTGGTTGGTCGTTTGTGTGGATAACTGCAGAACAGGGCTTGGGGCCCAGAAGGTCCACTCTGTCTCCTTGTGTCTCTGTTCCCTTCTCTGGGGATGTCACTCACCCCCACTTCCCTCTGCCTTAGCAAAGACCACCCACACCCCGCCCCCCCCAGCACACACAACCTTCTCCCTGCTGAGCACAGGGCTGCATTTCCCAAAGTGTGTCATCTGGGGTCCACAAGATGGGATTCTAGGTGAGAATTTGTTTTTTCTTCATTGTTAATTAGTAATTTTTAATGGTTTAATAGTGCGAGAAACATTTCCTTTTAGAAAATAAATTCATTTTAAGTAAAACTGTCTTTAAAGCAAACTACTAAGGAGTGAGGGTATAAACAGCTAAGAAAGTCGATGAATGCTCAAAATCGGGGGAACACTGGTCACGTGGAAATTCCTGGGCCCTGTGCGTCATTCACAGGCAGCTAGAGAGCCTGCTTATCGAGTCTCCCTAGACCCTCCAGCTAGTGGTGGTGCTGGCGGAGGTTTAACAGCTGGCTCTCTAGGGGGGAAAAAGGGGGCTCTGATTTCTAACACCCACCAATTTCCTTGGTGTAAATATTCTCACCATGGCCGATTTCAGACTACCAAGCAGCTGACACGAGCTGTACAAGCCAGTCCTCACACACTTCTGCTTCCAGTCCACACTGTTCTCCCTCCTCTAGGACAGCCATGGAATTCAACTCTCCGTGCTTTCACTTTGTCACAGATTCCTGTGTGGATGCGTGTGTTTGCATCTTCGCTCGCACCAGATTACCCCCTGAGCACCTAAGCTTCTCTCATCTTGCTCGAATTACCCAGCACATAGTAAGTGCTCAATAAAAACTAGCTATTATTTCGTAGTACTTGTGTTATTGTAGGTATCCCCCGCATCCTTGATAACTACCTGAGAGGTTATCTTTGCCTCCCCAACAGAAATATCCACTAGTCCAGACACCTGTACTGAGGCCTTCTCTGTGGAATCCGGTAGATGTGCCATTTGGAACAAGTGAATTCCTGTCACTTGCGCTGGCCAAGTGATCTTGGGCAAGTCACTCAACCTCTCTGTGTCTTAGCTTCCTCATTTGAAAAGAAGAACAAAAAGAGTAGCATCTACCTCAGCTGATCTGTTAAAAGAACTACAAAAATTAGAGCCCTTAAAAGGGTTAAATACATTTATAATGTAACGTGCTGGTAAATGCCACATAGGTGTGTTCTATTATTATTATTATCATCATCGTTGCTGCTGTTGGAATCTCACTCTAGTTGGCTAACTCCTGAGTGGTTTTTCCTCTTTTCCACCTAAAATGTACCCCCCCCCATCCCCTGCTCTGGCCTCTCCCAGGCCCTCCTGCCCCTGTGGGCGGGCATTCGGAGGAATGGGCGGAGCCATGGGGCCTTGGGGCGGGGCCTGGGCTGACCTGTAATTGCCTCTCTTGGAGGCGATGTGCAGCGGGAGCATGCCGTCCTTGTTGGCCTTGTTGGCATCCGCACCCTGCGACAGCAGGAACGCCACGACCTCTTCGTGCCCGTTCTTGCAGGCCTCATAGAGGGCGGACGCGCTGTCGCTGGCCTGCGTGTTGATGTCAGCGCCTGGCGAAGCAGAGTCAGATCAGGGACAGATCGGGGCCCTCACTGTCCTTGACGTACAGCCCCCCTCCTCGGCTGCGTGCCGCTGTGCATCACCGGGAGCGCCCCCAGCTCCTTGCTGCCACGTGGAGACCCTGGGGTCTGCCAGCCTGAGCCGAGGCCACTCGGACACTAAACGTTGCCGCCATAGGCTGGAATTTACTGAGCACCTGCTACCTGCCCGGCGCCCGGCCTGACACGTGCTATGTCTTTGAACCCACAACATATCGTAACCCCGCGCAATCAGTAACAACCGGAGTTCCACGTCAAAGACAAGGACGTTAAACACAGAGAACCCTCTGCGACTGCCTCAGACCACCGCGCTGACCAGGGAAGAGCCGAAACTCGAACCTAGACAGTCTGATGGCAGAAGCCCTGGCAGATGATCTGATGGCAGAAACCATGCTCTTAACACTCATGCCACCTAAAGGGATCCAGTTCCTACCCCGAGGAAGGACCTCCCAGCTCAAGAAGGGCACAGAGCCCCCTCATTAAACAAACAAACAAACAATTCCTGTAACTTTATCAGTTGCGGTTTGTGCTTCTCCTGCTTCTGTTTCAAGGAGTAGGAAAGGAATTACTTCCTGTCTCCTTGGAGGAAAACCCTGCGTCGTACTGACAGGAGGAGGAAATCAAGCCTGGCGAGAGGCTCTCTTCAGCTCAGTCTCCTACATCTTCTCCATCTCCTGGTGGTGATGGAGAGAACGCAGGGGTTACTCTGCGGAGAGAGATGCCGCCTGTGCACCAGTCCCTTCCTGTTCTGGAAGGAAATCAAACTGAGACAGCACTAAATATCAGGAAGGGTTGAAATCAAAAGCATCTGTTGACCACAGCGCCCCTCTCTCTGAGCATGCAGCTTATCACAGGTTTCCTGATCGTTTTAAATCTGTGATGACTGATATCTGGTCTCGGGGAAAGGGCACAGGCTTTCATGACAGACAAGAACCAGTTGAAGTTTCTGTTTCATGCTTTACAAGCTCTGTGGCCTCAGAGAGCTTCGGTTTTCTCATCTGCTGACCAGGAATAATAGCACCGAGCAGGGTTACTGTGAGGAGTCAATAAGGCCATGTAAGTAAGTACCTGCTATGGACTGAAGCTTCCTGTCCCTCCGCGGTTCCTATGGAGGGACCGATCCCCAGGCAATGGCGTCAGGAGGTGGAGCCTCCGGTGATTAGGTTATGAGGGTGGAGCCCTCATGAACGGGGTTAGTGCCCTAATGAAAGAGCTCCCTCACCGCTTCCCCAGCGTGAGGACACGGGGAGAAGACGGCTGTCTAGGAAGTAGGAACAGGCTCTCATGGGACACCGAATGCACCAGCACTTTGACCTTGGACTTCTCAGCCTCCAAAACTGTAAGATAGGAACCTCTGTTGTCTACAAGCCACCCAGTCTCCAGTATTCTGTGATAGCTGCCCCAGTGGACTAAGGCAATCTCCCCACACTGTGCCTGGCACAGAGGGTGTGCTCGGCAAACACCAGTTCTCCAGGGTGGAGGGGCCGGGGTGCAGGGGCCAGTTCCGCCTCTACCCCGAGTTAGAGCCGGCGAGCAGCTCTGACACCGCCGAGCTCTCCAGGTCAGGCTCCCTAGAAGCCTGGACCCCGCCGGCAATGCCTCCTGCTCACACAAGAAAAATATTTGGATTTGAGAATGGACTCAGCCTGTCATGGGAACAGACCCTGACTCAGAGCATCAGCAGGAGAGCTGGGCGGATGTTCGGCGCTGGCCAGCTCCCCTCGCCCGCTGCGCGCCCTGCCCTCCGCCCAGCCTCCTCGCCCGGCCCCCAGGCCCCTGTCTGTGCCCCTTTGTTCTAAGGCTGGTCAGTCCAGATTTGTCCCCAGAGGCAAGGAAGTGCCTTGAGTCTGTTTTCTGAAGGGCTCAGGCACGTGCTGAGTAAGTGGCTGTTTATCCAGGCCAAGTCCCATGACGGAAATTGTCGAGGCCTGGGGTGGGGTGGCCGAGTGTGAAGAGCGTGCAGTTTGGAGTCCAACGCACGGGGTCAGAATCCAGGCTCTGACTGCGACCAGTCATTTAACCTCTCTGGCCGTCGGTCCCCTCATCTAAGAAATGGCACAAGGACACTCCACACCTTGCAGGGCTGTGGAGAAAACCCACTGGCCTATTTTGTGTTCATGCTTAGCGCAGTGCCTGCACACAGCGGGTCCTCAACCAATTATCGCAGCTCAGCTCCAAGGTCTGGCTTTCCTCTGGATTCTCTGTTCCCAGAGTGGAAGGGTCACTTCCCATAGAGGGAGGAAAGAAACCGAAAGTGTTCTTGGGGGAGATCAGAATGTACTGCTTTGTGGCCAGAAGAACATCTGCCATCGTCTCAGGGTCTTCTGTTATTGGGACATGATGATTCAGGCGATATTATTTTGTGTGGTCCCGTTAAGTGAACAGAGACCTTTCTGAGGCAAAGGGTGCAAAGACCAGGGTTCAAATCCCAGTTCTGCTGCGAATTTGCTGTGTGACCTTGGACAAATCACTTTCCCATTCTGGTCCTTGGTTTCATTGCCTATAAAATGAGGAGGTGAGGGAGTGACCTTCGTGGATCAGCGGTTAACGAACCCGACTAGGATCCCTGAGGATGCAGGCTCGATCCCTGGCTTCACGCCATGGGTTAAGGATCCAGCATCGCCATGAGCTGTGGTGTAGATCGTAGACACGGCTCAGGTTCCGCGTGGCTGTGGCTGTGGTGCAGGCAGACAGTTGTAGCTCCGATTCGACCCCTAGCCTGGAAACTTCCACGTGCCGCAGGTGTGGCCCTAAAAAGCAAAAAATTTAAAAATAAAATGATAAATGAGCTGGTGACCTAAACGTTGTCTCAAGTTCCTTCTGGCCCTAAAGTGATGCAAAGAGAAGACGGGGTGAATGGAGACTGAGAGTCTGGGCGGTTGTACTGCTAGTTTGCTACGTGACTGTAGAGAGATAAGTCACTTCCTCTTTCTGGGCCTCAGATTCCTCATTTGCAAAATAAGGATGTTGGGCTAGGTTACAGATGCAGCATGAGTGCCGCTGCCCTCCAAGTCTGTGCCTGACTGCTGGCATCGCTAGTGGATCTCAACTTGATTCTGGCTGAGCCTAGACACAACCTCAGAACCCTTCTCAACACAGTTCTCCAGGAAGAGATATATACGTCGCTCGATCAGAGGATGTCCGTAAGACGACACCCAAACCTGCTTTTCCTTAGACTTGGTCTCTGGGGTCCTTCCCAGCTGTGCCCCTTGGCAACTCCGTGAGCCAGGGACCCTTAGCACTCACCGTGTTTGGCCAGGAACCTCAGTGCCTCCAGCTGCCCACTCTGGGCGGCCACGAACAAGGGGGTGATGCCGTAGGCATTCTTGGATTCCACCTTGGCACCTCCGCTCACCAGGATCTCCATGACCTCCAGGTCATTGCGAGCGACAGACTCGTGCAGAGCCGTCCAGCCCCTGTTACAGCGATGGTTGGTGTCCGCATTGTACTGCACCAGAATCCTCACGGCTTCCACGTTCTTGCGCTCACAGGCTGTGCCAGGGAGAAGCAAGACAGTCAGCGGGGTTCCTGGCAGGACCCGGCCGGCCAAGACTTCATTCACCCATTCACTTATCAGCCATTCACTCAAGAGCTCCCTCAAATCTCCCTTTTAAGTCCTAGTTCTCTCTAGACCCTAAATGCGGCCTTAATGATCCCAGAGCTGTTACCAGGGAGGAGCACTTGTCCAAATTAACCACTTCTAGAGACTTCTCCAAGTCAGTCAGGGGATGGCGAAAAGTGGTGGGCGAGATGCCTGTGTAGTGGTTTTTTTTCCCTTTCCTTCTTTTTTTTTTTTTTGCTTTAGGGCCGCACCTGCAGCATATGGAGGTTTCCAGGCTAGGGGTTGAATTGGAGCTATAGCTGCTGGCCTACGCCACAGCCACAGCAATGCCAGGTCCAAGCTGCATCTGTGATCTACACCACAGCTCATGGCAACGCCAGAACCCTGGCCCACTGAGCGAGGCCAGGGATCGAACCCACATCCTCATGGATACTAGTCGGATTCATCTGCACTGCACCACAATGGGAACTCCACCTGTGCAGTGTTTCGAACAGGGCTCCAGGCGAAGGTCCCCACCTCTCTGAGCCCTGCTTTCCTTGTCCGTAGAGCACAGATAACAAAACCATCCTGTGAGAATGCTGTGGGGTGCAGAGTGAGGCAGTGTACCCAGGCTCTAGCGTGGAGCTTGGCACAGAGTGGAGCTCATGCGGGAGCAGGGCCTGGGCCTTGCTGTGCATCACTCAGCATCCTGGGAGCTCCCTCTGGGACAGCTGAGGCTCCAGGTGATGGCTCTGGTGCCCGGTGGACATGAGTTCTAGGGAAGACACTTCCACCGCGGGTGCATGGACCTTGTTCCTGCTGCCTATGGAATGTTCCAGGTGCTGGATACCAGAAACCTGGGAATTTGCAAATTTCTGTAGTTTTTCAAAGTGCGAAGGCCCTCTTGTTTTCGCAAGACCCAAGCTGACTGCTTCAGGATGTAGGCATGAACCAGACACTTGATCACGTGGTGGGTCATGGCGCCATGCTGGCATCTGGCTCCCGGGGTTTAGATACCAGGTCTGCCCTTTGCTGGCTGTGTCTTCCTGGGAGCCTGGGGGCCTCATCTGTAAAAAGGGGGTACCAGCAGTGCCTGCCTCATACGTGGATGGGATGTGAGGGTTAGATGACAGGACAGAGCCTGGCACACGGTAAGCACACAATCAATGCGATTATTCAGATTTGACTCTGGGCATCGCTAGGGCTGCCAATGGATGTCCTCAGAGGATGTCTGGGGTAAACCAGGAGTTTTTTTGTCTTGTCACACCTTCTAGAGGGACACTCCCCCTTTCAAGCCTCTTTGCCTTTGCCTATGCTGTTCCCCATGCTTGTCCAGGCGGTAAATCCCTCCTGTTCAGGCTCAGCTTTGGGACCCCCTCCCCTGGGGCCCTCCCCCATACTCCCAGGTGCCTGGTGCCAAGCTTCTCAATGCCAGGAACTGACTGTTACCCTGGCTGTGAGTTGATGCCCACCGGGCTGTGAGAGCACATGGGCACAGGTGGTATCTTTGCATCGCTGAGCCCTCAGCGTGCCTGGCCCGTGGGGGCACTTGGGACATGTTGACTCTATATGTGCACATGCGTGAGTGAACGTTTCAGTTACGTAAGTTATACATCTGAACGAGCCTGTCCCCTCAAATGAGCTCCCCTTGGGGGGTTGTACACTTTGCAAGCAGTCCTCCCAACTGCCCACCTAGTTTCTGGACCCTTCCTGGGGAAGCCCACCCTAGCGGGCTCACCTTTGTAGAGTGGTGTCTCGCGGGACTTGTTGGAGATGTCGGGCTCGGCCCCAGCCTGGAGCAGGGATTGGAGGCAGTCCAGGTGTCCCCTGCATGTCGCGAGGTAAAGGGCCGTTTCCTCCTGCAGGGTGCGCTGGTCGATGACTGCCGGGTATGCTGCGGAGGACAGACCAGGAAATTCAGAAAGAGGAAGATACCCGCCCGCACCCCCAACACAGAGATGGTCCTGATTTCCTCCCAGTTCCAAGGACAAACATGCATGGCATCTCCCTGAATTTTCCATCCAGACTGCCTTCGTTCTCTTGGCCCCAGATTCAGTCACTTTCACAGGGCTGCTGCAGCTTCCAGGGCATATTAATCCAGGTCAGACGCCACCTCCTCTGGGAAGCCTTCCCTGGTTGAACTCCTTCCTTCTCTGAATGACCCGGTCTTTCCCTTACATTCCCACCAGCCACTGCCAGAAGCCCGGCTCATGTAGCTGTTCCTGGCCCGGAGGGTGGGGGCTGCTTGGGGTCTGTGACTCTTGAGGGCCTGCAGGTGTTCCCATCCACATCTGGCCTGGGGGACAGGCGAGGCTCAGAAAGGAGACATAATTTGCCCAGGGTCTAACAGCTGTTGGAGGCGGCCCTGGCAGGGCACAGGCACAGCTGTGGCATTTTCCACACCAGATCAGCCCCTGGAACATTCTGGAACAAGCTGGCAGTGGCTCCCCGCAAAGTCAGCCGTCCCTTCATTCCTTTTCTAGGAATTAGGCTTTCCTGTCCTGGGAGGCCTGGAGAGGTGACAGGATTGGGGGGTGCACTGAAGGGTAGGGGGACAACTAGTCGCTTCCTTGCTTCCAACTCGGTGACTAACTCTTCAAGGCGGGTGATAACTTTGCCTCGCCCCCTCACCGCGGTCATTGCAGACCAAGCTCGGGAAGGAAGGTGACCTTGCCCATGAGTCCCGTTCCCACGCTTGGCTGCACCCAGAGCCGCCGCCTCACCTTGGTGCAGGGCCTTGAGGCAGCTCAGCTGGCCATAGTAGGCCGCCTCGTGCAGCGGCAGCCAGCCGTCCTTGTTGGGCTCTGCGAGGTTCTTCCCCGCCTTGATCATGGCCTTCAGGGCCTCTTCATCGCCTTCCTTGATGGCCTTTAGCACGGGGTCGACGGGCCTGGGAGAGCAAGGAGCCAGTCATTCCTCAGGCCCCGGACGGGGTGAGGCAGGGCCAGGCAGCCTCTCGCCCAGAGGGAAGGCAGGGCCAAGAGCAGGGCCGGCTGTGGGTCACACAGTCTGGCTTGTCCCCTCTGCTCTGGGACAGGTGCTCAGCCCTGCAGCCATGTCCTCTCAATGAGGAGACTAATCCTTCCTAACCCACATGGGCATGTCCTGGGAACCCTGCTACGACCTCGGCCCTGACCTTGGCCCGTCCACTCTCAGCCCCATCACGGCTTGCTCAGCCTTCCTGCCTGGGTCAGCCTCTCCCTGCCTCCAGTCTTAAGCCCTCCTCTAATCACTGGTCTTTGCATGGCTTTGATGTCACCCTCTGCCTGTCTCCCCCTCTGGATTATAACCTCCAAGAAGACAGGGACCGTGTCTTTCTTTTATTCCTCATGATTTGATTCCTAGGGCTCAGCTCGGTGGCTGGTCTATAAGAGACGCTTAGTAACTATGCTGCGTGAAAAAAAAGGGACAGAGAGAGAATGTGGGAGAGAGGGAGGGAGGGAAGAAGGAAGAATTCAGAATCTAAGAGCGCCGACAATAATTTCACTCCTTTATCCCATTTCCAAAAAGACAGCCTCTTTCCTATTAGAGTTTTGCTTGTTTCTTTGGGGATTTTATTTATATCTTGTTCAAAACAATCTTTGCAGTTGGCCTCCTTTGAGCATCTGGAGGACATATAGGCCTTTGAAGATAATGCGGGGGATCTGGATCGGGCCTTGCTAGTGTTCCAGGCCCCTGTGAGCATCCCCGAACCCTGGCGCATTTCCACATCTTTCTCACCAAGTTGGGTACCACGTAGGGAAACTCTGCTAAACACATGGCAAGTGCATTCACTTCCATGGACAGAAACCAAGGGGTCCCTTTTAAATAGGGTTCCTTGGTGGCCAGAATAGAATTAGGGGACCCTTCTGTCCCTGCAGCTTTCAGTGGCTGCATCCGCTCCCCCAAGACCATCTCTACCGTGAGGATTTGGGCTTCCAGGGCTGGCCCCTAAGGGGACGGGTAGCCTACCCCACGGGGAGGTTTAGCAATCATTAAACTCCTTGTCTGGGCATAGTGCTCAGGGTTTACCCAGCATCTGCACCTCAGGGGCTTGTTTGTACCGCAATGAAGGCACAGATCCCTAAGAGGGGAGTTCCTTACAGTGAGCATCGATCGCTCCGGGACCTCACCAGCTCCTTTCCTTCCTCCTGACCTTGCCTCACCCCAGAACTTTTAGCTCCTGAAAGATTTAAATACCTGAAGGATTAATACATTTGAAGCCTTCATAACGTAAAACTTCTTAATGTCCAGAAGATCTCAGGGCTAACGTGAGCGATAACTTCTTAGCTGGGTTCATCAAAGCCACCTGCTCATTCATTCGTTCATACGTTTGTTCATTCATTCATTCACTCATTCATTCATTCACTGAGCTAGTCGCCTCCATCACTCCCCTCCCCCAACCTTGGAGAGTCAGTGAGGACCAGGACAGCTCTGACTCCCACATCCACTCTCCAGGACATGCTGCATAAATAGTCCCATTTCCCAGATGGAGGAGGTGAGGCCGGAGGCCCAGGGCCCTGGCCCCCGTCTCTGGAGGGTCTACAGGGCCGGCCCCTTTACCCTCCCAGCTGCTTCCTCCAGCGTGAGCCGCACTTCCGCCTGATTCTCATCCTCTCGCGTTATTAATAGCTGCAGAGCGCAGACGCGGGTTGAGCTCCAGACCCCGCAAGGACGACGGGTAACGGACCAGATAAGCCCCGAGGTCCCCATCAACGCCATCACTGCCACCTTGCTGAGCTCCTCTTACGAGCGGCCAGAGCAGCCCCCGTTGGTGTCAGGAAAAGCCCCCGTGGGGTAGGTGTCCCTTCCCCTCCGAAGGTCCCCCGTGGGACCCAACTGCGTGGAAGGGAGGAGGGCTGGCCGTCCCTGTGGCTCTGGCGGGTGTGTGGTGTCATGAGAACGTTCTCAGGACCTGCCGCCCGGCTTGGGTCTTGTTCAGCTGTAGTGCGAGGACCCTGGGGCGCCCAGGCACCCGCACCGCCAGCTTCTCTATGCGCTCGGCCAAAGCACCCGCCCCAGAGGGGGGCGCGGGGAGCCGCTGGGGGTGTCGGGCCGTCAGAGGCTGAGGAGGCCACTCTATCCTCTCCAACCTTCTGTCACAGAGGAGGGAGACTCAGAGAGGGACAGCGACTCACAGGCAGTCGCACAGGAAGTGGCAGCAGCCCCGAGCACAGTACCTGGGTTTGGCTTTTTCAGACTGCTAACATCCCACCTGCAGCACCAAGAAAGAGGGGGGTTGGCCCTGCTCAAAAAAAGGCTGGGAAGGAGAAACAAAACATCGCCCCCTCCCCTCTCTGTGACATCACTGATCAAGAACTAGGGGCTCCAGCCACGGGGCCCCTCTTTAGCTTTCAGCTGCTTCTAGGGTCGACCTGGGGGCGCAGAGGAGGAAACAGCATGGAGCTACCTTCCAAGGACGCACTAGGGTGCCAGGCAAACGCCCTCCTGCAACTCGGATTATTTGTTTTAGCACCTGCCACCTAATAAAGCCAGCAAGGCAAAACAAGACGTGTGGGTGTGGGCGTTGTGGATGCGCTGGGACAGGGCCGAGGTGATGCCTAGGGAGAAAGTGAGACAGAACCCGCGGCTGACTCATTAGCTCGGCTCTGAGCCTCTGGGCTTCTAGGACCACCTCCCCTGCCTCCCTCTCCCTGGGTCCCCAAGGTCAGAGCCCCACAGGGTGACACAGCACACAGGGCCCATTCCGAAGGTGCTCAGGCTTAATGGCAAGCACAGCCGGCCTGGCAGTTCCTTGAGGATGGAGCCTGTGACCGCCCAGCCCAGCCCTGCAGGAGCTGCTGGATCTCGGGGCGGGGGGGGGGACACACACCTGAAAGCGATGTGACTGGAGGGGTCCCTCCAGAGTACCCCCCATTCCCAGGGGCTCTGGGCCTGCTTCCCACCCCCACCCCCAGCCCCAGTCGGGAGGAGAGGGAGTTTGGACGGTCTGGGGGCTGCGCAGGGGGTCACTTACGCCAGCCGGGAGGACTTGTATTTCTGCATAACCTCCTGGAAGAGGCCCCTGGGGGCCGAGGTCGGCGGGCTCTCGGTAGACACGGTGGACCTGGAGGGTGCAGGGCAGGAGTGAAAGAGGGAAAAATACTCTGCATAGGAGAAGCGGGTCATGGCCGGAGGCAGGAACGAGGATGGAGGGAGAGCGAGGGGGAGAGACTGACAGACAGACGCAGGGCTCTGAACCAAAGCAGATGGCCGGGTCCTCCCTGTGTGCTGGCCACAGCTGCTGTGTCTCCAGATTATTTTTGGCCCTTGGAGGAAGCCCTGGGAGATTTAAATGACCATATAAGACAACAATGAGGTTAACCTCACCCCACCCCCGCCGGCCCCCTCCCCAGTCAACCACGCGGGGCAGATACGAAGCAAGGTGACATTCCTCGCCCAGGAGGATGTGAGAGGCGGTCGGCAGCAGGTCCCAGGATGAGAGGGGCTCAGTCCCAGGGCGGGCCAGGCCGGGTCCCAGCAGGGACGGACGAGAGATTCCCAGGGGTGGTGGGGGGCAGGAAAGCAAAGCCAGGTCCGTGCCCTAGCCCCACCTCACTGGCTCCTCATTCCAGGGTCCTGCTGCCCCAGAGTCAAGAACCCACAGTATAAAGAACAGAGCAAAAGGAGGCACGAGGAAGGTCCCTGGGGCCAGGGCTTGGAGTCACACTGACACAGGTTCAAGTCCAGGCTTTGGCGCTTCCTAGATGCGTGACCTTGAACAGGTGCATCTCCTCTGGGATTTAGTCTAGTGAGGCCTGAATGCGTGAATGGTATAGTGCGCCTACCGCAGGGCCAGACGCAGGGCTTGACACGTGTCCACCATTCATTTGATCATTGTTTTGTCCCTCTGAGCCTCACTGTTTCCCACCTCACTGGACTGCTGTGAGAAGAGGAGGGGAGAAGGGAGGGGTCTTGGCCCCTGTGCGGGTCTGGATTGTTTGGGGTGGGAATGGGAATGCGGCATGCTGGCCCCACTTCCAGCGGGTCGGGGGCCCTGGGGCCACGGACACCCCAGCAGGGCCAGAGCCCCTTTGGGGGTGCCCTGAGGGATGGGGAGAACGAGAATCCCGTGGGCCGTGGAGGTGCTGGAGCAGTGAGGCTGAGGCCCTCTGGATTTACGGCCTCTCTAGGCGAGGCAGGGTCAGGGGCAGGGAGGGGGCAGAGAGAGAAGGCCAGGATGCCAGCCCCTGCGTCACCCTCACTGCTGACCTTCCTTCTCCCTGCACATGCTCCTGAGCACCTACGAGGCTGAGCGTGATGCCACAGACGCTAGAGTGGGTGCCAGAGCCACAGCCTTTTCTAGACAGGCGACCCCAGCGTCACATGCAGCTGCAGAGTCAGAAGCCCATCTGTCTGGGGAGCTCCCCCCTACACACACACACACACACACACACACACTTTCTCCTCCAGAGGCTTGGCCTCTCTCTCCATCTTTGCCCCCTCCCTCCAGCCACCGTGCTGACCCGTCCTGCAACTGGGAACAAGCCCCGCCCCTCTTTGTGCCTCAGTTTCCCCCTGTGCAAAAGGAGGAGGCAGGACCTGAAGGCGGGTTTCCTCACTACCCTGGTGGCCGTGGAGCCTTCACCGAGACGAGCTCAGGTGGAAACTCGGGCTGTCAAACAGCACTGAGGGGAAAGGGTGCAGAGCCTGGCCCCACTGGGTCCCTCTCCCGCAGCCCCAAGAACCGCTGGTTCAGTGTCATTATCTGTGCTTGCTCCTGGCCCTGAAAAGGGGACGCGGTGCTGGGCCGGGTGGAAGCAGCCTGAGGCCAGGCCCACCTCGGCAGGTTCCAGCCTGGCGGTCATGACCAAGCCCCGGGCTTCTGCCTCTGCTCGATCCCGGGGTTGCAGCCGCTCTCGTCATTGGTCCATGTGAGGGCTCCCATCACTTTTTGTTGTTAGAACGTTTTCGGCCAGGTAAGAAGCACTGAAAATGCTTAGTGAAATAAAAGCCCACCCCCAAATCAGGACCCATCTCTGATGGCATAATAGCAGCAAGAATGGGACGGCGAGGCCAGGGCGGGGGTGGCAGCGAGACGACTGTGACACCCCCTCACCATGACGCAGGGAGTCGCCGCCTGGATGGAGGCCGGGGGCACGCGGCTCCAGGCGCAGAGAGGAAACGGACACGCTGGTTCCCTCCAGCCAGAAGCTCCCGGCTCCTGCTGCCCCTCACCCTGTGCTAGGACCTCGGGGTGCAGAGCCATGAGGGACTTCTTTCAGTTGATCCTTACAACGTTCAGAGGCCAGCGGGGTGGGTGGGGAACAGGCACGCACACCGCCATAGAGCCGCAGGGGCGGGGCCCGCAGGGAGGCAGGGGAGCCCGCTCTGGGTGCTCTGAATGGGTGCAGGGTGAGTGCTCAGAGCTGGAAGGGGCGCTAGGCCCCTGACTGGGTTCTGTGCTCATCCGTTTCTCTTTCTTTCTTCCTTTCTCCCTTTCCTTCCTTCTTTTCTTTCTTTCTTTCTTTCTTTCTTTCTTTCTTTCTTTCTTTCTTTCTTTCTCTCTCTCTCTCTCTCTCTCTCTCTTTCGCTCTTTCTCTCTTTCTCTCTTTTATGGCCGGTGCATCATACGGAAGTTCCCAGGCTGGGAATTAAATCCAAGCTGCAGCTGCAACAATGCCAGATCCTCTAACCCACTGCCCTGGGCCAGAGATCAAACCCGTGCCTCTGCAGCGAACTAAGCCACGGCAGTTGGATTCTAAACCCACTACGCCACAGCGGGAACTCCTTCCGTGCTCTTTCAGATGGAGGCTGCAGGCCCCACTTCCCCTCAGGTCCAGGGCAGGGGAAATCCCAGCAGAGGAAACCACTGGGGCTGAGTCAGCAGAGGTGAGAGGGACCTGGCAGGATGTGGGTGCAGGTCACGGCCTGGAAGAGGCCCAGGTAGGGCCCCCCACCCCCCGCATCCTTTGTGTAGGCAGGCAGATCAGGGTCAGGAGTGTGGCACCAACACCCAGCTCCCAAGCACCCTGTCCTGGAGTCCAGCGGGTCCCAGCTTCAGACACGGGTCAGGCTCGGGAGAGTGGGGAGCAGGGCTGTGACGACCATGCCCCCTAGCTTGTCACTGAGCCTTGTCTGAGTTATCAAGAAGCCCAGACCAGCCCCAGGCAGGGTGCCCAAATGGCGCGGACCTGGCTGAGTGCAGATGGCAAGCGGCATCTTAATAGCGGAGGGACAAATACAAGAGTCTTTCCCGGGCTCGCCACCAAGCCAGCAGCCTACGCTTGTTCTCTCCTCCGGTCCCCGCCCTAGCCCGATGACCAGCACAGGTGTCGTGAGTACAGGGCATGGCACACAGTAGGCTCTTGATAAATTTAAATGAATGAAACAAAACAAGCGAAAAAAAGCTTTGATCCCGTATGGTAATCTTGGCGTTGTGTGGTTCCAAGCCAAGACCTCAGATTACCGGAGAGCTGGCCCCCACTCTGCACTCTTGGCCAGGGGCAAGAAGGGTTCATGCAGGACAGCCACGTCCACACCCATTCCCACAGGTCTCTGGAATCACCCTCCCATCCATGGGATCTCTGTTTCCCCGTCACCCACAGGCCAATTCATCCTTTCGGTCTGGCCAGAGATGACTCACATGTGGAGGAGAATGTGAAAGCTGTAGGAGCTTCTGCCTTCTCACCCACAGTTAAGATTCATTGAGAGTCTGCTATATGCCGAGCCTTGTGAGAGGCACATGGCACAAGACGTCTCATTTCGTCCTCAAGTCCACTTTGTGAAGGAGATGTAATTGTCTCCCTTTGGCAGATGAGGACACTGAGGCTCAAAGAGCTTTGCTTCCTCTAACCTGCTTGGCAAACTCCTATTCATCCTGCAAAGCCCACCTCCTTGACTAGGAAATGAATCAACCCTCTGTGTTCCTCTGACACTGAAGCAAGCCTCTTTGGTGCATCCATCTTGTTGAATCATTATGGCCTGTGCCCTCCTTAGACTGCAGTCTTAGGGAGAATATGGACCAGTCCTGATTCACATCCAGGTGCTGGGAAGGCACCTGGCATATCGTAAATGCACACAGTAAATGTGGGTAGCTTATTTGAATTATTTGCAGCTGTGTACACATCAGCTCAGGCAAGTTCCTGCTTCTTAATTTCTTCCCTTGTCTTCTTAGAAATGTAACCTTAAATAAAATGCAGAAGTTTAAAGACTGGAAGACCAGCTTCCTAGACCCACTCTGGCTGGCCTATCTTGGTAACCCTGGGCTCCCTGTTTCATCAGTGCATGGACCCTACTTCTCCTTGCGGTGGGAAGTTGGTTTGACTTTCAGGGAGCCTTCAGTGTGCCGAGGCCTAGCCATGATCCTCACACGTATTTCAGATTGACCCCTTACATTGTGATGGGAGAGAAGCAAGCTGGAAAATGGCTTTAAAAGGGAATATTAGAGAAGTTCCTTTTGTGGCTCAGCGATGAACAAATCTGACTAGCATCCATGAGGATGCAGGTTCGATCCCTGGCCTTGCTCAGTGGGTTAAGGATCCAGCATTGCCATGAGTTGTGATGCAAGTCGCAGATGCGGCTCGGATCCTGCGTTGCTGTGGCTGTGGTGTAGGCCAGCAGCTATAGCTCTGATTCAACCCCAGGCCTAGGAACCTCCATATCTGTGGGTGCGCCCCTAAAAAAAACAAAAGAGGGAATATTGTATTTTCTCTGGGCTGCTGATCTGCCTTTCATTTCTAGGATTCCAAAGACTCGGTTGACTTTTATGTCCACAGTTGCCATTTTGGTCACAAGAGATAACAATAAATTATACTTCTAGAGAATTTTATTGGATTCAATGTGCATTTATTTGCCCCCAAAGATTCACTGGGCGTCTACAATGACCTCGGCTCTTTGCCAGGTACTGAGGATACAAAACTGAGCAGTATCTGTTCCTTGCCCCCAAGCAGGTCACACAGTGTACTCTCGGGGGGCCAGGTAATGCCTTCCGGGGGTGACATAAAAGCTTGTCGGTGAAACCGAGGATGTCACAAGGTGTCACTGGGTGTCACGAGGTGGGCACTCGGGATACACAGGGAGGAAGCGGGGGGAGGTCAGTCAGGCCACAGGATGTGGGAGAGGCTCCGACACCTGTCTCATCTAACTTGCTTTTCATAAGAACACAGCAAGGCGGGCCAGGCAAGTTCTGGTTTTCACCATTTTAGAGATAAGGCTCCTGGGGCTCAGAAAAGTCAAGTAACTTGCCTAAGGTCACACAGCCAGCAGGTGACAGAGGAAGGATGCGAAGCCCCAAACCCACTGCTCTTCCCGCTCTGGTCCTCTGCCTCCTCACTCATTCCATCATTCACCCATTCATTCGCCCGCAAAAGGACCAGGCGGTGTTGCCACGGGTCAGGCCCCGTGTGCTGCACACAAGGCCTCCGCGGAAGGAAGATGGGTGAGGCCTCTGCCGTCAAGGAGTTCACAGGCAGAAATAAACACACAGAAGCTGTAAGTCGTAGTCATGGCAGTGACGGAAACATGCAGGAAAGAGAGTAAGAGCGTGACCTGCTTGACCTGGGAGGCAGGTCAAAGATGAGACAGAGGCAGCCACGTGGAGCCCCTGGGGACGTGTGTGATGTCCTCTGTCCAAACAGGCCCTGGGTCTATTTGGATGGACGCTACGATATTCAGGGGTAGAAGCGGATCGGGACTCCAGCAGGTGCCGTGCTTCCTGTCACGTCCCATCTGGGTGTGAGAAGAAGCCTGTGTGTCTGTCTTTGGGGGACCATGAATCTCCGTGGGTGGGAGGGGGAGGAAATGAAACCCAAACCCCACTTCAAGGTGGAGGAGGCACAGGAAACGGAAAGAGCCCTTTGCAGAATCGGCAGAGCTGGTTCAGGGTCTGAACTTCAGGGCGGGACAGACCGTGGTTCTGTCCCCGGCGCTGTTGGGCGTGTGTCTTGTCACACATAAAAGAGACCCAGAGACATCCACTGCCGTGGCTTTGATAAGGATCAAGTGAAGGGTCGTGGGCCAGACACATGAAAGAGGAGGAGGAGGAGGAGGACGACGACACCAAACATCCCACTGAAGGGATTTGCTTCCCAGGCAGAGCCCAACTCAGTCGCCTTTCAGAGGTGAATGAGCTGAACCGAACCCGGGAGGCTGCAGGTCACTTTAAGAGCGAGAAGATGCAAGCCGACTCCCCTCGGCCCCCATGACTGTGCCTGGATCTTGGTGAGGCCCCCTGGCCTTGGAGAAGTCGCTTCACTTCTCCCTACACGAGAGCTCTTTTCTCAGAGGCTGGATACATGTCTACACCCCACAGTGGGCCTCTACGGCCATCGCTCAGGGAAGGAGGTCAGGGCCTGGTTCTAATGTTTTCAAGCGCCTTCCTGACTCCTGGCTGGGGCTCCCATGCTGGAGAGAAGGCCGCAGAAGCCCTGGGACTTGTCGGCTTGGGCTGCAGCCTCCGGGAGAAGGAGCATGCCCTTCTCTCTCGGCTCCCCTCTGAGAAAGAGGAACGTGTGGTCTGATCTGGGCTGAAGCAGCTAGAACAGGAACCGAGGCCTCCAGAGCAGCAGCCACCATGAGTCCTCGGCTCTGAGCTTTTGTTTTTCAGTTGAGCTCCAGGATGGGGTGTCCTCGGGGGCAGCTCAGTCATCTGGAAACTTCACGCTCCTTCTAGCTGCCCGAGCAGGCTGTCTGCCTTCCGCTTTAGCAGGGACTCCTGAGTAATGGGCATCCCAGGCCTTTGCCAGCTTGCCTGGCAGAGGTGGTCCAGCCTCGGAAGGGCCAAAGGTCACTTGGGGAATAAATACCCTGGTGAGTTTCATCAGGGGACAGGGCCAAGATACACTGTCACCCTTCATCCTTGTCAGCTGGCTCTGGATGTTGGAAAAAGTCTGTTTATTATTGCTGCTGTTGTTACTATTACCGTTTGAGGTTCAGAGAGATTAAGTGGCTTGCCCAGTGTCACACAGGGAGTCAGCTGGCCTCTGGAGACAATGAGATTTGAGGCCTGTGCCCCATGGTAACACCCGCCCGATTGTTCTAGCAGTTCCTACCCCCACACCGCCCACCCCCAAATACACACTTGTCTTGAACTCAGTGGTGATCAAAAGCGTTTTTTAAATTTACATGTCTCTTTTCTAAAAGCATTTTAAGATCCAGCGCCTAGTTAATGAGCCCTTGAGATGTGGCTGGTCTGCACTGAGATGGGTCGTGGGGGCAAAATACACACTGGATTCTAGAGACTTGAGATGGAAGAAAATGTGAGCATCTCACTCATAGGTCCTATGTTGACGACAGGTTGAAATGACTGTATTTTAGACATATATTAATTTTAACTGTTCCTCTTTACTTTTAATGTGGCTCTTAGGAGATTCAAAATTGCACCTGTGGAACTGCAGTTGTGGCTCGTGTCATATTTCTAGTGGTGCAACCTGGTGCTGCTCTAGATGGTCCTGCTTACAGGCTGACGTGGTCATGCTGAGATGGGGGAGCCGGAACACGAGGCGGGTGGCTTTGCCGGGCAGGTGGCATTTGTTTCTCAGACATGTTCTGCCAGGGAGGCAGCCCAGATAGGGTTGGGAGCCCTGGCCAGAGTCAGAGAATCAGTTCCACTGCATCCGAACATAAAGCCAGTGGTACCAGGCCAAGCCATGGGCTCTGCAACCAGATAGTTCCAATCTCTGCAACACCGGTCTGCTAGCTGTGTGACCTTGGACTAGCTAACTTAGTCCTGAGCTTTAGTCTCCTCATCTGTAAAATGGGAGTATAGCATAGAGCCTCCGAGAAGGTCCCTTAAGAGGATTAAATGTGGGAAAGTGTGTACATCACCCAAGGCAGTGCTTGGCGCCTTCAGAGATCAGTAAGTTTAGATAACAAATGTAAGTCATTACATTGCTTCCATGTCTTAAATGTAGGGGTGCATTTATCGTTTTGAATTACAGTCATGGAAACAACCTAAATGTCCATCGACAGATGAATGGATCAAGAAGATGTGGTACAGATACTCAATGGAATACTACTCAACCATAAAAAAGAACAAAATAGTGGTATTTGCGGCAACATGGATGCAACTAGCAATTCTTACACTAAGTGAAGTAAGTCAGAAAGAGATAAACAAATACCATATGGTATCACTTGTATGTGGAATCTAAAACATGGTACAAATGAACCTTTCTGCAGACTCACGGACATAGAGAACAGACTTGTGGTTGCCAAGGGGAGGGAGGAGGGAGTGGGATGGGCCGGAAGTTTGGGGTTAGTAGATGCAAACTATTACATTTAGAATGGATAAGCAATGAGGTCTTACTGTACAGCACAGAGAACTATATCCAATCTCTTGGAATAGAGCGGGATGGAAGATAGTATGAGAAAAAATTGTTTATATATGCATGACTAGGTCACTATGCTGTGCAATAGAAATTGGCACAACACTATAAATCAACTATATACTTCAATTTTAAAAAAAGAAAAGAATATTTTATTAAATAATTTATTTTGTCTTTTTAGGGCCGCACTGGTGGCATATGGAACTTCCCTGGCTAGGGGTTGAATCCAAGCCACATCTGCAACCTACACCACAATTCAAGGCAACACTGGTTCCTTAACCCACTGAGCGAAGCCAGGAATCGAACCTGTGTCCTCATGGATACTAGTCAGTCTTTTTATGGCTGAGCCACGATGGGAATTCCAAAAATAATATTTTAAAAAGGGGAAAAAAAATATATATATATAAATTTTTTTTAAGTCATTGCATTGTTAAAATGCATCTTAGAGGCCAGGATAATTTGGTCTTGGATAAACAGAGTTTGGGATCTGCACCTTGCAGACGCCCCAGTTGGTGTCTCCTCGCTTACCTGGTCCAGGGGTAGAAGTGGGCAGGTTCGCGGTTGGCACGTGTGGCCACAGCAGCCTCAGTGGTGGTTGGACCCCGAGTCTTGTCAGCCAGGCTCTGCTCAATGGCCATCTGGACCAGCTCATCCTCACTCATGCTGCTATACAGGTTGTACTCCTCTTGCCCAATGGCACGCTGGGCGCCCCGAGCACTGATCTGCGTGGCCATCCTCTTCCACCTCTCACCTCGGCCACCAGAAGACACTCAGCGGGCAGGAGGAAGCATCAGATCAGAAAACTCTGTAAGGAGACCCAAGTCATGCTGGTCACTAAGAGTTTTGCAAGGTAGCTATGTTGATGCACAGGGAAGCTGAGCTCTCCTCTGGCAACCATGTAATCATTTTTCATCCATTCATTTTGTTGTAGGATCCACCCATTCACCCATCATCTACACATCCATCCACCTACCCTGCTGTTCATCAGTCCACCAGCCTATCTGACTTTTCATCCAACTATCCACCCATCTGTCCCGTTATTCATCCTCCCAAGCATCCAGGTGTCCACCCACCCAATCGTTTATCCATTCACCCTCCCATCTGCTCATTTGTCCAACCATCTAATCACCCATCCAACCATCCATGCTCCCATCCATCTGTCTGTCCAGTCATCCAACCATCCGTCTGTCTCTACGTTGTTCATCTTCTGATGTATCTGTCTGTCCAACACTCATCCATCTATCCATCCATCTACCGTTCATTTTTTCCATCCCAGACAGCCTATCTGTACATGCATGCATGCGTCATTGACTGAGAGAGAATTTACTGAGCATCTCTCCTATGGCAGGCAGTCTTCTAGGCACTAGTGGGACAACAAGGACCCCAGCAGACAGAATCCCTGCCCTGGAAGAGCTTACACAGCTCTGCTTACACTCCTTCCTTCTCATTATCCAACAGCACCCTGTCCTTGTGTTTCTCCATTTCTCTGAACTGTGCTGGGGTTGAGACTATTCAAGATGAGACACATGATCTAGTGAAAAGCAACTGTTACAGTCACTGGCCATATTCATTCCAGAGCCTGTCCTGTAAAAATGAATAAATAAGTAAATAAATAAATAAGCGCCTGAAGGAGAAAAGGGCTTTGGTTGAGTCAACTGCTTTTAGGAAACGAAGTAAAATCAGCTAAGCCTGGCTTTCATTTTGACTGGCTGACATGCGGTGTGGCTATGGGTCAGTGGTTCTTAGCCCTGATGGAAGATTAGAGTCATACGAGGTCTTTAAAAACACATCTAAAATACCAGTGCTGTAACTGAGTTTGCCTGATAAATTGCACTCTCCCCTTCTCCCCTGTAGGCAGAGTGCCCCCCCCCCACCTCCCACCAATGAGACTGGGCTCCGCCATACAACTTGTTCTGACCAATGAATGTTGGTGGACATGATAAAGCAGCCACTTGACATGACCTTGTGGAGCGGCACTTGCTCTTCTGCCACGGCCGAGACTCCGCCCTGGAGACGCTGCCCTTTAGCTGAGCCCCAGAGTGAACCCGACTAGGGCAGACTTAGCCCAGCCCACATAGAGAGCTCTGTCCAGTGGGTCTGCAGCCTGAAGCTGAGTAGCTCAGTCTGGCCTGGCTTCGATCAGCCCTCCCACCTGTAGACCAAGAGCACGAGAATAAATGCTTAATTTTCTTTCCTTTTTTTTTTTTTTTTTTTTTGTCTTTTGTCTATTTAGGGTTGCATTCGCAGCACATGAAGGCTCCCAGGCTTGGGGTCAAATCAGAGCTGTAGCTGCCGGCCTGCACCACAGCCACAGCAACACAGGATCTGAGCTGCATCTGCAACATACACCACAGCGCACGGCAACACTGGATCCTCAACTCACTGAGCAAGGCCAGGGCTCAAACCTGCATCCTCACGGATACTAGTGGGGTTTGTTAACCACTGAATCACAATGGGAACTCCATAAATGCTTATTGAGGGACCTTTGTTATGCAGCATTCTTGTGACTCTTGGTAACGAATACCCAAAAAGACTAGGCCAGGCGTTTCACAAAGAGGACTTTTAAATGGCCAATAACCAAATGGAACCCAGATTAAGACCACAATGCATCTGCTAATCCCAACAGAATGGATAAACCACAAGGTCCTACAGCACAGGGAACTATATTCAATATCCTAGGAGAAAACATAACGGAGAAGAACATGAAAAGTTATATATATGTTTGTATGTATAACTGAATCACTTTGCTGTACAGCAGCAGTTAACACAACATTGTAAGTCAGCTATACTTCAATAAAATAAAATTTAAAAAAGGCCTCAATACGACACCAGTATACAACTACTAGAATGGCTCAATGAAAAAGACAGCAAGCACCTTAGTCCTCCTGGTGTCACTCCCTGCCACCTGCTCCTCTCCACCAGTCCTGACTGGTTCTGGCCTTGACTTCCTCCTGGCGCAGCCCTGGCAACAGCCTTCATGACGGTCTCTAAGGCGCAGACACGCTTCCCCCAGCCCACCTGTGATTTCTACCCCAAAATCTTCGCTTATGCTGTGCCAGACGTATCTCTCTTCTTTCTGCATTTTAAGAGCACAGAGTTCCCTGGTGGCTCAGTGGGCTAAGGATCTGGCATTATCACTGCTATGGCTCTGGTTGCTGCTGTGGCACAGGTTCCATCCCCAGCCTGGGAATTTCTACCTGCTGCAAGTGCAGTCAAAAGAGAGAGAGAGAGAAAAAACTCCTTCTCATTCCTCAAGGCCCAGAGCAAGTGCTTCCTCTTCCAGGAAGCCCACCCTGTTTCCTCCAAGATACATTCTGCTGCTGCTAGAACTTCTCCATCTGGGCTGTGGTCAGCAGTTCATGTGTGGTCTTGACCCTGGGTCCTGTTCCCAAGGCCAGTGCCTTATGAGAGGGAAGTGCCTGTTTCAAACTTACTGTGTGTGTGGCTGTATGTCTCCGCTATTGTAGGGCTTGGTAAACACTCTTGATTGCCCTCCCAGCAGCCATTTCCCCCAACTTCTCTGACAGCAGAACCTGGCTTTGTTCAGGCAACGTTGTGCCCTCTCCCGTGGATGAAGCACACTTGTTCCAAGACAACTGGGACAATCTCCTCCTCTTGACCAGTGGCTAGTTTAGGGATGGATGTATAGCCTGGTTTTGTCCAAAGAGACATAAAGGAAATTCTGCTAGGGTCTCCCAGGAAGGACTTTCCTTTTCCTAATAAAAGGGAAAGCAGTGAAGAAAATGACTCCTTGCCCACACCTCTGCTTTGTGCTTGGAGGACTTGATGCATGGAGTGGTGGCAGCTGCCTTGTAACCAGGATGGGAGCAGTGTCAATACAGTGAGTTTGACGGCGTGAATGACAGGTCTTCTGAGTCCCTCATTATGTTGATGAGCTGCTGAACCAATGCTGGGTCTGCCCATCTTGGCCTGCTTATTAGCAAAAGATCGAAGATCTTTATGGTTTGAGCCAGCGTTACGTGGTTTTCTGTTACACGGGGTCAAAATCATCTTGAAGCATGGTTCTTAGGCCTGGTGGAGAGTCTTGAAAATAAGCCAAGGCCCTAGTCCCACCCCAGATCATGAACCCCAAGCCTTCAGGGCCGGCATCCAAGCACTGCCATGTTCAAGTGCAAAGCCAGTGTTGAGACTTACTCAACTGTGAGGCAGCTGCTCTGGGCTCCATATGCTGCGTGGTATATAATTTGGACTCTTGTTACGTTATCCAAACAGAGAGAGGAGAGGGACATTCTGACCTCAAAATTGTTTTGTGTCTGATGTTTAGCGTACCGTTATTATTGCTGCTGTCATTTTCATGATCAGTTTTGTTTATTGTGAAAAAAACCTAAGACTGGGAATCGAGAGATGTGGGTTCACGTCCCAACTCGGCCACAGGCATCTCTTTCCCTCACAGGCTCTCACTTTTCCACCTGTTAAATGGTGAAATGGACTAGAATCTGCCCTCCTGCCCTGCCATCCTGCAGGGGGCACTGTGCAGCCAGGTGGCCCCTGCCCCCAGCTGGCCCAGGCTCTGCTTCCCACCTGTCCTCTGCTTCCCTGTGGCCGGGTCTGGGTAGGCTCAGGTCAGCCTTCAAGGGCGTGGGCATGGTCTCTGCCCAGTGACGTGTGACCTCCTTGGCTTCTCCAGGGCCAGACTCCAGCTCTACTCCCCAGCTATCATAAAGCAGAGGATTAGAGACTGTGGTGGCGCCCTGACCGGAAGTGCTAATGCCCATTGCTTGACCTAGAGTCATTGTGCCCCCGTCTGAGGGCCTTGGTTCCAGGCCAGGAGCAAGATGCTAAGAGTCAGAGACCTGAGTTATAGTCTCCAAGTTGATATTAAATTGCTGTGTGACCTCGGACACATCCCTGTCCCTCTCTGGGCTTCATTTTCCCACTGCCGAAGGAGGTTTCCAAGGGCTCTTCCAGTTCTAAAGCTTCTACAGCTCCTCAAGAGGTTTGGTTTAGCTCTGTGCTGGTGAACCCCGAACTCTCCATCCCCGAGAGTCCCTTATGGCCACTTCAACAGGTCTGCAGTGTGTAGAGAGCTTAGCATTGGTCACGGGGCGGGGGGATAGGGAGCCGGATGGGAGGGGCAGGATTTTGGATCTGAGTGTCAGGAACCCTAGATCTGGTTCCAGTTTTGCAACTTACTATGTGACCTTGGTCAAGTCACTTCCCCTTCCCAGGCCTCAGTTCCTTTATCAATAAAAATGAGAATAAGATAACTCACTTCACTATGTTGTCGGAGCAATGTGTGTGCTGGGTGAGCGAGGGCAGCTTGGGAGGGGACCTCACCAGGCCCTCACCCCAAGGGCCCGGGGACCCGCAGCCTGGTTTGGGCTGCTCCGAGGTGCTGGGCAGCACCCGGCCCCGGCCAGCACCCACTTCACAACCAGATTCCTAGGGAGACAAGGGCAGTCACGTGACAGTCCCCTGGAACCGCCACCTCCCGACTCACCAGCACCTCCGTCCCCGCCCTGGTGGGACATCACCCAGAGACTTTCCTTTTTGTCGCTTATTTCATGGCATTGTCCTGACATTGGAGCTCAAAGCTAAGAACATTTTTTTGCTGTTGTCGAATTAACTTATTAATCCTTCTGCCTCCTCACTCTTCCCAAAACGACTTGAGGCCCCTGCATGACGGATCCCATTTGAGAGATGAGGCAGGAAAAGTCCAGAAAGGGGAAGAGAAAGGGTTGCCGGAGCTGGAAAGGAGGGACTGGGGCCCCATCTTCCTACCTCAAAGCCAACGCTCCTCCTGGGAGTTCCAGGAGCGCCCATCCAAGCACGTGGCACCCACGAGGGTCTGAGCAGGCAGGGGGAAAACCGCCTCCCCATCTGGCTGGGCACCCGCGCGGCGGGCACCACATCAGGGGGAGGTTCCCACAGATGGGGTTTGACCTTGAAATGACCTTGAGGGAGAATAACTCCCCCAACCCCACTGTGGGGCTGACATCTCTTGCTTTTTCCACTGACACCTTGAGCTTTGAGGGGCTCGAGTAAGCTCCCCATTTTAGAATCCTCGTGAACAACGGAGGGACACTGCTCAGTACTGTTACTACAGAAGGTGACAGAATCAGGAGGCACAAGCACGGACAGGCCTGGCGCTGGGCCTGGCTGGTGGCAAGTAAGTGTGCGATGCCAGGCTGCTCCCGCATCACCTGCCTGTGAAATCCCCCGCTGGCGATGCTGCCGCAGACACTGGGGGCATTTCCCAGGGCAGGGGCTCTGCTCAGCCTGAAGGGGCAGTTAGGGGTCAGCTTCTCTGGGTTCAAATCACAGCTTTGCTGATTGTTAGCCTGGTGGCCCCTTAGAATCTCAGTTTGTCCACCTGCAAAATGGACGTAATAAGAGTACCTAATTCATGGGAGAGTGAGGGCAGGGACGGGGGGAGGGGGTGCGGGGGGAGGTCCCGGGTGACGCTCAGTTTGTCCTCGGTTTCTCGTCATTTTTCTGCTGCCCAGCTTGACCTCTGAGGCCTTTGCCTGGGGGCTGGGCTACCTTCTGGGCCTGAGTCCTGGAGAGAGGCCAGCGGTCTCAAGGGACCATCTGGGAGACTGATAGTGATGAAGAAAATAGCCCTTTCCCAGGGGAAGCAGAGTGCAGAGGGCCCTGCCAGACAGGCCAGGGGCCTGCGGAGAGAGCAGTGTTCAGGGGTGGCCGATGCAAGGTCAGCTTGGAACAGGGGAGACCGGGGCCACCCCTGAGGCTTCCAGGGCCCCCTCTTTTCCCTCCTTTGCAGGGCCCCAAACACTGGCTCCAGAGAGCCCCCACTCCTCCCTGTAAAGTATCCCTGTAAAGTATCCCTGTGGCTGTGACAGGGGTCCTCGAGGTAACACAGTAAAGCCCTCAGAACAGGGCCTAGTCCATCCGTAGCCCATGCTCTTCTAAGCTGGGACTCAGTTTCTACACCTGTGAAATGGGCATAACAGTGTGGGCCCTTGCAAGGCTGTAATGAGCGTTAAATAATGGCATTTGAAAAGTGGTCCTTCTCCACTCCCCCCCCCCCAATTTCTTCCCCTCCTCACAAATCCAGGCTCCCCGACAGCCAGGGTCTGCCTGGAGCTTGCGATGGGAGCAGGTTACTGCCACCACCCTCTCCGTCACTGTGCCCCTCTGTAAAAAGGAGATAACAACAGCACCTGGCCCACAGAAGTGATGACACAGAAGTAAGACACAAGGTGACGTACATGAAGGTACACAAGAGGTACGAGGTGACATACACAAACGCAGGACAAGGGTACCGAGCACAGAGCCAGCGACACAGAAAAATCTGCTAACATTAGTCCATGGCTCCCGCTACGCTGCGATCCTCTGCTCTGACCTGGTCCTGCTGAGACACTGTCACCAGAACGCGTTCCCAGCTGGCAGTTCCCAAGGAGGCTCGGCCTGAGGGATCTGGATTCTCCATTTAAAAAGAGGGAGAGCGAGGCGTGCCTGCCGTGGCACAGAGAGCTGAGAATGCACCTGCCGGAGTTCCCGTCGTGGGTCGGCGGTAACGAACCTGACCTGCATTCATGAGGATTTGTGTTCGATCCCTGGCCTCGCTCAGTGGGTTAAGGATCCAGCGGTGCCATGAGCTATGGTATAGTTCACAGACGCAGCTCGGACCCTGTGTTGCTGCGGCTGTGGTGTAGGCTGGCAGCTGCAGCTCTGATTCGATCCCTCCTCCTGGGAACTTCCATATGTCGCAGGTGGGGCCCTAAAAAGACAAAAAAGAAAAAGAAAAAAAAAGAATCCAGCTGCAGCGGCTCGGGTGGCTGTGGAGGTGTGAATTCGATTCCCACCGCACACTGTGGGTTAAAAGATCTGGCATTGCCATACCTGTGGTTCGGGTCAGATTCAATCTGCAGCTACAGCTCAGATTCAGTCCCTGGTCATGGATGTGGCCATTAAAAAAAAAAAAAGTGTTTAAAAAATAAAAAGTATAAAAAAGAGCGAGCGTGAGAGCCACAGAGAGCTGCTTTCCCCCTGACAGCTGTGGTCAGGAGGGAAGGCTAGGCTGTCAGCCCCTGGACTGTTCCCGCAGCCCCGCGGGACCCTGCAGAGCCCCGCTGAGCAGGCCCGGGGTCAGCCGCGGGTCAGAGCTCAGAGTCAGATCCCCATACCTCCCCAGTCCTAGCCTGGGTGCAACATGGTCACGCCCTCTAACTCCAAATCCCCACTCTCTGGCACCCCCTGCTGCCGCCTCCTTCCTGGGGCACCATCTGCTGTCCTCAGAGCGGTGGAAAGACCCAAAGACTGTCCCACTCCTCCTAAACTTGGGTCTGAATACGTGTGCAAGGTGACTGCCTACAAATGACAATAGCAGACATTTAGAGCGCACCTAGTTCATTGAAAAGTGGTGGCAGCAAGTAGGTGCTGGATGAGTATTTCAGGCAGGGCCTCTTGTTTTAGGTGTAAGTGTGGACTTTCCAGTTCCACTCCTGTGGCTCAGACCCTGCCACAAGCACTGGGAGAACCGCAGCGTTAACGCCTCCCCTTGCAGTTAATTTATGCTCTCGCGTACGTTGTTAGTTTGAGCCACGGGGTAGATCTGTGGTGAGGGTATTGTTCCCATTTCTACAGATGAGGCAAACTGAGGCACATCAGGGCGAACCCGACGAGGAAGGGACCAGAGGCAACATCCTTGACTTTACACCCAGCCCTCATCCCCTGTAACCAACAGCTTCTGGTTATTTTGTAAGCTTTGAGGAAAGTTAAATTGAAGACTATATTTATATATATTCTCAAAAAAGATCATGTACATGAACATATATTATATGTGTATATACATATATACATTATATGTGTACATAGTTAATTATCTATTTATATGTGTACATACAAACATTATATATGTATATAATTATCTCTCCCTATCTATCTATCTATATATCTATCCATCTATCTATCTATTCTAGGGCCTGTCAAATGCCACATGATCCTTAGCCCAGGGCCATCCTAAACACTGGCTACTTGGTCAGCCCGGGGCCACAAGAGGCAGTGAGGAACTGACCTGGGCTGTTCCTTGGTCCCCCAGGACCCACAACCCCACTCCTTACAATGCCCAATAATTGATATCAAAGCTTATCTTTTTAATCTGCTGCTCCCCCAGGATCCAGAAGGGTCTTAGGAAATCAGAGGAAGCGCTTCCCGCTGGAGGGCTCGTGGCTGTAAAACATTAAAGCATTCTCTCCCCTTCCTGAGTCCTATGGCTTTAAAACCTAAAGCATAAAAAGGGCTGCTGCTCACATTACTATTTATAAACTAGATAAACAACAATGCCTTCCGGTAGAGCACAGGGAACTATACTCAATACCCTGTAATAACCTATCGTGGAAAAGTATCTGAAAAAGGAACATATGTATAAACCCTCTGCTGTGTACCTTGAATGAAACACTGTAAAGCGACTGTACTCCAACCCCCTCCCACGCCCCCCAAAAAAGGCTGGGACTGTGGATCCCTGCACTGCTTCCTGGCCAATTTCACGCCTTGCACCATCTGACCTTCTCAAAATCCCCAGAGTGAGGAAGGATTCTTCCCATTGCCCAGACGGAGAGACTGAGGCCCAGACTGCAAACGGCACAGAGCCTGTCTGCCCCTCTTGGCACCAGACCCCCTGACACTGCACACTCAGGGCGGTGGCCAGGGGCTAGTTACTCTGGAAATCTCTGCTCTGGCTGAGACCTGAGCCGCCGTGGGGGACGGGGAGTGGAATCCAGGCCGCCCTGCTTGGCGCCCAGAGGAACCCGGGTCAAAGCCGCAGGGTGGGCCTTTGCAACGAGCAGTGCTGACAAGCCTCTGGCGGCTGGTGTCCAGGGCCTCAAAGCTGCTCGGATTTGAGCCTTTTGTCCAGATTCCCGGCTCTGCTAATCCCAGAAACTTTGATGCCAATTACAGGCTCCTGGCTTCCCTCGGGTGCTAGGACCTCAGGTTTCCGAGGTTGGGCAAATGTTGCTGGAGGTTACGGAGGGGACCTGACCACAGCCGAGCCCCCAGCCCGGGAGCGGAAGCTGAGGCCCAGAGACGGGGCATGATGGGCTCAAGGTCACATAGGTACGACGTGACAGCCAGTGGTTTGAACCTGTCCAGGGCGGGTTCTGCTCCCATGCCACCATGCCCCCGGGCCCTCAGCGCCCATTGCATGCTGGGGAGGCCAGGATCCCATCCTAAATGAGCTGAGCACCGCTTGCCATCCTGAGTCAGAATAAATCTCTCCCAAGTGATCTGGGGCCCTGATGACAAGTGTGAGGTTATTTATTTATTACTGTACACTGAGGGAGTGACCCCAAAACAGGAGGAGAAAGAGCAGGAGAGGGAGAGAGTGAGGAAGAAAGAACCAGGGGGAAAAAACCCTCTTTCCTGTTTTTTGGCGGAAAATACTCCGTTTTCCGAAGAGAAGCATAAATTCCACAGGGGCCCAAAGGCCCACATTCCGAGGGGTGCCGTGAACACCAGCTAAGAAAAGCACCCACGGATGCCAAGTTTCCATTTCATCTCTTTGGGCCCCACGCTATTGAGTCTCCAGGCCCGCGGGTCACCTTCACCTCAGCCTCCCAGGCGGAGGGCCCGGCTGTCACCTTCTGGACCTGAAAGGGACAGCCCCTCTCTCAGGCCCCAGGCTGACCGAGGCCACAGCCAGCCCCCTCCCGGCCCATCCTCACCATCTCCCTCTGCAGCCATCCTGGTCTGGACACAGGACTCCAGGGCCCGGCCCCAGCTCCTGCCCAGGGCTCAGCCAATGCCGGGCTTTGCCGCCTGTGCCAGGCACCTGGGCTCAGGGGGGAAAAGAAGGGCCGGCCTTGCGGGGCCAGGTCTGAGGCTCTGAGAGCTGCGGCCCCGCCCCTCTGTGGCCCAAGTGTGGCCTTGCCCAGCCCTGTTCTGGGCACCTGGAGGACACGGACCCTCCCTCATCCTGGCCCCTGACCTCAGAGAAGGAAATCTCAGGCGGGTCAAGGGTGCCCGCCCAGAGGCCCCTCCACGCTCAGCCTAACCACATGCAGGGCTTTGAGTGGACCTCACACCCAAATCCGCTAGGGTCTTCCTCCTTTCCGTTTTTGTTGGTTTTTGCGCTCCTGCCTTTATTTAAATGTTTTCCTTCTCCTAATCTATGTTTCCTCCCTTTTTCAGAACATCCTTCCCTCTGGGCCATTTTCCTTAAAAAATTTCAGACAGGTTAAGAATCACCTGATTTCTGCATTGCTACCGCCTCCGCAAACATTTCTCTCAAGCCCAGCGCTCTTAAGCGCTCTCCCCTTACGCTCCCAGGGGTTAGTCTGTCCCAAAGGAGGTGCCGAGGGGGCCGAGTAAAGACGCAAACAGTCCTGGGACAGCCGCCTCCTCCGGGCAGCCTGACCCATAAGTGGAAGGACACAGGGCGGGTCCAGAGATATTTGTGCGCCTCTTTTGGGCAGACTGCCTTGGATCCAGCCTGTCCACAATATACGGCACCTTATGATGCCTCGATGGTGCCAGGACGGGTCTGCTTACCGCGGTGCCGGTCCCCTGGGAAGCCACGTAGACTGGGGCTCCGACTATGGGCCCTGGAGGTCAGCAAGCCACGAGGCCAGGATTTGTTTCCCAACTTCAACACCTGCTAGCGGTCCAGCTGTAGCCGAGACCCTTATTTAACCTCTCGGGACCTCAGCTTCCACATCTGGGAAATGGGAGGGACGATCAGCTTTAACTTGTGAAGCCCAGGAAAAGGGTCAGGGAGAGCAACCGCCACAAGCCCTGGGCCCGGGGCCTGGCTCGCGGTAACTGCTCAGCGAAAGCTCACGGATACCGATCGTGCTGTTATTAATTGTAAGATCATCAGGGTGGTTCACAGCGTCCGACTGCAAAGAGGAGGCAGAGGGTACCGCCCCCGCTGCCCCCACCACCACCCTCACCCCCCACCGCGGCCCCCCCCCACCGCCACCACGACGCACTCGCTGTCTGGCCTGTTTATGCAAGACTGCATGATGCAAACCAGAAGACTGCCAGGTGGAGGCGGCCACCAGCTCCTGGAGGAGGCTGTGCTGTAAACAGGCAGGCCTGCCACCAGCTGTCAGGAACCATCCATCTGTCCTGGAAGCGACTGCAGCTGCCCCCTGGCTGCCTCACTGCGCACAGCCCCGGCTCCCACCTCAGAAGTCGGGGGCTGTGGCTGGTGTGCTGGCCCCGCAGGCTCTGACTGGGCCGCTGTGAATTCCCTTGGCCCCACTGCCTCCTGCACGAGCTGTCCCTTCCGCGAGGGGAACTCTTCCATCCTTGGCCTCTGCCCCCACTCAGGTCCAAAGCACTTACCTGTCCTCCCTAAAGGCCACTGCCTCCCCGCCTCCTCATTCCGGGCCATTGCCCAGCTTCCTGGGGAGCTGCCTGAAGTCAGATCCGGCCAGGACCTCCTCTGCTCAAAAGCAGTCAGAAAATGCCTCTTCTTCTTGCCTGGCCTGGTGGGAGTGGTGTCTTCCTCCCCACAAGCCCCTGGCTCCCCCTCCCAGTGGGAGTCACCCCCACTTCTCACCTCATGACCCTTTGCTGGAGCCACACTGCCCTTCTCAGCACCACCCCGGATCTGCCCTGGCTTGTCTGCCTTTGCTTGAGCCGCCCCTCCGCCTGGAGGTCCCTCTCCCCTCCGCCCACCTGATCATATCCATCACCTCCTTGAATACGTCCTGATGCTTATACACACACGCACACGTACTCACACACACACACTCATACACACTCACACACACACACAAGCACACACGAGGTATTCTTGAATCTCTGCCTTCCCACATAACATTTCTCATTCTTTACATAGTGTCATAGCTTTTGTTTGCAAATTCTATTCCCTCTCGTCAACCTCAAGTCATCGCAGGTGCAGCGCATGGCAGCCAGAGTTGCCCTCCCCTCCCCCCAGGGCCGCACACACATGGACGCCCCATAAATGGCACATGGAACTGACGCCCCCAAGAATGAGAATATCTATTCACTCAACCAAAGCATTTCTGAAAGCCGTTTGTCTGACACAGACATTGCCCAAGGCCTATGGAACCAACAATAGCAGCATTGATACCCCTTTTGCATTTCTGTTTTTAGGAGTGCATAGCGGAGTGAGCGTCTGAGCAAGAATCCTCCAGAAGATTGGGTGAGTACATGCAAACAGCAGATTTTATGTCCCCCAGATCCAAAGTCAAAGTCACCAGCCGGCTTTATAACTCAGGAGGACAGGCGAGGGAGGAAGACGCCAGATCGTGGCTGACTCTTAAGAGGTTACAAGTAGGCACCGCAGCGGTTAAACCCCAGCCGGCTTTCTCTAAGCGTGAAAGATTTAAGCGATCTTTCTCTATAAGAAAGTTGAAAGCATGCATTACCTGTTAGGCTCTGAAACAAGGATACAGTTCAGGGATAATAAAAAGATTTTTCTGGAGAGTGTCTTAATTCAGAACATGCTCCCTGAGTTTTCCTTCTGCCCTGGCCCTGGGCTTCTGGCTGCTCTGCCAGGCAGTTCCGAAACGCTCCCCTTTGAAGCAGGGAGTTTATTTCGGGCCCACCGCATGACCAGCGATGGCAAGCCAAACTATAAGATGTTGTGAATCTCAGATTTCCTGTTTAAAGATTGCACGGAGGGAGCCGCGATCTTGGTCCCTCCCAGGCACCTCAGTTGCGGACTTGACTTCAGACAGCATCTCGGAGCCTTGGCCCTCCTGTGACGTCATCAGCTGTGATCCTGGACACGGAGGCCATATATGGTTATGTTTCTGGAACTCCCCAGGAGGGAGCGAGAGAGGAGAGAGATACAGAGGGTAAGAGATGGAGGGACACAGAGCTAGGACATACAGACCCAAGAGCAAGGAAGGAAGCAAGCGTGGGAGAGAAGAGAAGGGAAGGGAATGGAGAGAAAAGAGGAAAAGTGGGAAGAGAGAGAGGAGGGGAGGCAGAGAGGCTGGGAAGGAGCCAAGGAAAGAGGGAGACTGAGAACAGGAGGCAGGGAAGAAGATGGGCCAAATGACGGGGACACGGGGACGAAAGGGTTTGGTGTGAGGGCCTTGGAGACATGGCTGAGCGTAGGCAGGTGGCGGAGTCTTGTGTTAGGACGTATGGGATCCAGCTGCTGGCTGCTATGGAGGGGGGCTGGAGCACAGAAGGGCAAGGCAATAAACAAACAAATACGAATGTGGGCAAGGCAGAGGCGCACCGCGGAGGCGAGCCCTTCCCCCAGCGCCAAGGAAGAAGGTTCTGGAACTGAAGAAGTGCAGAAAATAGCCTCAGGTGGCAAAGACAACTCACCTATGGCCACACACACTGAGCACATGCGAAGTCAGGGTCCTACAGGCCCTCATCTGTGTTCAGATCTCAGGCTAGAGAGTCAGGGGTGGGGCAGCGGGGTGGGGGGGCGCACCTGGAAATGCTTCTCAGTCCACGCCTCTAAAAGGGAAATAATTTTTTTTGTTTATTGACGTATAGTTAATTCACAAGGCTGTGATCATTTCTGCTGTGCAACAAAGTGACCCAGTCCTACATATACACATTAAATGGGGAAAAAGTTTAAAGGCCCCTTCCCCTTGCAGGATATTGGATTTGCGGCCCCACATAATGTAATTTCCTATTGACACAAACTCAGGAGAACTTCAGGATGCCCTTAGGCTCACTTTGCAAGTCCCTTCTGGAAATAAATCTCAGTGAGTTTTCTCTCTGCGGTCGGGTCAGTGTTCTGGAGGTCTGACCCGGAGGTGGGGGGGGGGGAGCCCCAGGCTGTCCTCCAGCTACTCACATCGCCCCCATGGGGACAGTCCCCCAGGCCACTGTGGCTGGTGGCCACACAAGCTCAGCTCCGGCTCAGCCCCTCCCAGACCATGTGCCGGGAAAGGACGGGTTGTCCAGAACTCTTAGCTGTTCAGGGACTTTTCTCGGCAGGAAGATATTCTAGCAGACTCCATGGAGGGGTCTCTGGGGTCTTGCTGCTTCCTTGAGATCCCTTCCAGACATGGGCCGCGGATTCCTCTGCTCTCTCTGTGTCACAGTCCCTGGATTTGGCCCGAGAGGGGTGCGCCCTGGGCAGGCACAGGGGCCACTCTCAGATGGCTGTCTGCCTTGCCTCCCCCTCCCAATCCAGACAAACCTCTTGTAGTCCAGAGAGTTGGAGAAACACTCTCCGGATCCTGTTGCCTGGGCCTGCCCTCGGCGTCTGAAAATTCAGAGCCCAAATTGTGGGTGAATCGTCACAGGGGAGAGAAAGTGCATTGGGGACGGGGGCACAGCAGGGTGCACAGCTGGCCAGGCACACTTTGACTAACTCACAACAGCATCTTCCAGCTAAACTTACACAAACTTCCTAGCAAGAGCTATTGTCAACCCATTTCACAGGTGAGAAAACTGAGGCTCAGAGAGGCTGAAGAGTCCATAATGCCACAAGTGATGGTTTAGCGATCTGAACGAGATCTGCCGGACACAAAAGCCAAAGCTTTTAGCTACAGTCCCCCATCTAATGAGGAATTCAGTTACTGGGGCAGAGCAAGCCCCATAAGGCAAGGAATATAAATCGGTGAGTGCTTGCTGTTCCCCTGGTCCTTCACGCGTCCCACTTGGGAGGCTTGATGCTGCAGATAAAGGTCACAGAGCCTGAGATACAGGGTAGCCTGTCTGCTGACATCACTCACCTCCGCAATGAACGTGTTGGCCTAAGTCTGTGATTCTCAACCTCAGCCACGCATTAGAATCCTATTAAACTTACCATGCCTGCCTCTACCCCAGGGATTCAGATTTAATTCATCGGAGGCGAGGTCGGAAGAGCACTGATTCTTAAAAACTTTTCCTTAAAGTATAATATGCCCACAGAAAAGCTCACCTGTCAAAAATGTACAGCACAGTCAGTTTTCACAAAGAGACACATCAAAGAGAGAATGTTACGGGCACCCTAGAGGCCCCCCCTTGCCTCCCCAAACCCATCTCCGTACCACCACCCACCGCCTCCTACCAAGGTGACCACTGTCCTGATGGCTAACAGCTCAGGTTGTTTTGAAGTTCGTACGCCTGGGGTCGCACTTGGACAAAAGAGTGTGAGGTCCGTCCATGTTGTTTCCTGTAGGGATGAACTGTTCTTTCTCATTGCTGTGTGGTCTTCCATGCTGTGAAGACACCAGAGCTGATCCAGTCTACTGCTGATGGACCTTTGAGGGGCACCGAGTTTTTGGCTATTATGAATGGCGTAGCTGTGAACATTCTAGAACATGTCTTTGGGCGAATATCCATGCCCATTTCTGTTGGGTCGACACCTAAGACAGGAATCACTGGATCAGTGCGTCAGCATGTGTTCAGCTTTAGGAACACTGCCCATTTTCCAAAGTTGTTATATTCCCCTCGGCCATTTGTCAGAGTTATAGTGGCTTTATGTCCTTGCCAACACTTGGATTTTCCATTTTTTCCGTATTATCCATCCTCCTTCTCCTTCCTCCTTCTTCTTCTTTTTAGTGCATAGGGAGTTTCCCAGGCTAGGGGTTAATTTGAAGCTACAGCTGCCGGCCTACACCAGAGCCACAGCAACACGGGACCTGAGTCAAGTCTGTGACATACACCACAGCTCACGGCAACGCCAGATCCTTAACCCACTGAGCGAGGCCGGGAATCAAACTCACATCCTCATGGATACTAGTTGGGTTCATTACCACTGAGCCCAAACAGGAACTCCCACATGATTCTTTCTGCTGGGCAATAGTGGTGACTCGTGGCAATTGTAGTTTACCCATCCCTGATTACAAATTACACAAGCGTCTGAAAATCCCTGGGCTCTGTGATCTCTGGAGGCTTTGTACAAGGCCCTGGAGGAGGCCCCATGGAACAGTCCTCCAGGGAGGGTTTTTATGGGGACAGAAAGTGCTAAATGGGGGAGAGAGGCAGAGGCAGAAGCCAAACAACTGGTCTACCTGCCATGACCATCAAGAGAAAGCCCCCGGGCCGGCACACAGCACCAGGTGGGCTCCACTCTCCCAGGCCTCCAGGGAGTCTCCCCTCCTCCTCTTCTAGCTCCCTCTCCATAGTGCTAGTCACCCCCTCACCTATTATGTATTTATTTGGCATTTGTTTATTACCTGTCTGTCCCACCTGGAATAGTCTTTCTGCTCACTGCTATGTGTCAGAGCCTGCAACCGTGCCTGGCACATAGTAGGTGCTTACTAAGTGATTGTTGCCGTATGTGTTCACACTCAAGCCACACAGCTCCTGGGTCTAAACGGGGGAGGGCTGTGGCATGTCTGCCAGCCTCTTCCTGGCTCTGGCCCCACACACACACACACACACACACACACACACACACACACACACACGAGACCTCTCCTTTTCAGGCTTCCCTCCATGTTTATTTTCATCTGAATTTAATGAGAGCCAATCTCAGCCTGTTTTCCGTAGGACAGGAGTGATGGAGGGAAAGAGACTGGGGGGGCGGAATAGCCAGGACGGGGGTGGGGGTGGCGGTGGGAGCTGGGACATGGGTCCTGGGACAGCTCTGACCCAGTGATGCAACATCATCCACTAAAATAAGCACCCCTACGTCCTCGGCGTCCTGGCCCCCAGCCCTGGCTGCCTCTTGATAGCAGTTTATTTTGGTTTCAAGAGATGAAGAGGGACAGAAAAGAGTCAGATCCACACCCTGGGCAGAGCTCTTGGGTGGAGAGAACAGAGGGCAGCCTGCAGGGGTGG
>PVHT021183632.1:6090729-6105403 GCA_004024745.2 Catagonus wagneri
GGTTTCCTTCTCCAGCTCTTCCTCTCTTTTGAGCCTGAGTTCCCAGGGACTCCATCCTCCATGGACGTGGCTCTTCAGGCAGCTTCTCACCAGGTTCCAGGTCATCACTTCCTCCCCCTGCCTCCCTAAGCCCAGGCCTATGCCCCCTTGGCCCTTGGTCCTGGGACCCCGGGTCCAACAACAGTGGAAAGACCAGCTTCCCACTGTTGCCAGACTCCAAGTGCCTCAGTCTCTCTTGGTGCCCTTGACCCTGTCCCTTTGTCAACTGAACTTCTCTTTATTTAACCTTTTGCAGGTGCCTGCTGTGACTTGTAGACTAAATATAGGATGCCCAGTTAAACTCAATTTTCGGATAAATATCAGATTCTCTTTTTAGTATAAGTATATCCCAAATAGTGCATGGGCTATACTTATAAAAAAATACTGGCTGTTTACCTGAAATTCAAATTTAACTGATTGTCCTCTGTTTTTCTTTCTAAATGGGGCCATCCCACTTACAGTGCCCCTGATGGCTATACTAACATGTCCCTCAGGTAAAGGGTCATTTCCAGTTACCCCTGACTAGAGGAATAGGTGGGTGACCTGGACAGAACTGACCCTGTCTCTAGCTTGGCTGCAGGACATTCAAGAGAGGGCCTGGCCTTAACCAGAAATGGCTGTGGACCCCAAAATGGCACAAAAGCTGTACAGGTAGAGTGAGAGCAACAATAGCAGCTTTAGGGGCAGGGGTGGGGTGGGGGGCACTTACCCTTGCCAGGTGCTGAGTGTATGTGTACATCAGCTAATTTACTCCCCACAACTCGTATGAGGTAGGTACCCTTGTTAGCCCCATTTCACAGAGGCGCATGAACAAGGCCAGCTTGGGAGGGAATGAGGTGCCCGTTGCTGGATATATGCAAGCGAAGAGGCTGTTCCCATTTCCTGAGGCTCTGGAAACAACAGACACTGTACTGAGTACCCTGCTTGCGCCATCTGTGGGTCCTTACAGCTCCATCACACAGGCACTGCTGTCTCCAGTTTACAGATGAGGAAACTGAGGCTCAAAGACACTAAGTGACTCAGCGACCGCTATGCACTGGAGGAGCTGTGACTCAAACCCAGAGGGGTCTATCTCAAAGCTTGTTTGTGCCTATACATCTGTGGAGCGCCTGCTGTGTGTCTGGTACTGTTCTCCTAGATGCTGAGGATCTGGTATTGACAATTTAGTTCCAGTCCCTGCCCTACCGAAGATCAGATTCCAGGAGGAAGGGAGACAACCCAGGGTCATGAGACCCAAATAGAGCACAACCAGAGTGAGGTGAAACCAGAGGTGAGCTGGAGTCAGGGGGATTCGAGATGGTCAGGGAGGTTCTGTGAGCCGGTGCATCGGAGCTGAGATCTGAAGGGCGAGGAGGAGAAAGCCTTATCAACAGCTGGGAGGATGGTGCTCTGGGCAGAGGGAACCACATGTGCAAAGGCCCTGGGATGGGGGCAGGGGAAGACCAGTGCAGGGGGGATGGCCGGGGTGGGGGGCAGATCATTTAGGGCCTGGTCCTCCAGGGTTTACAGTTCATTTGTAATTACTGGAGGGTTTTAAAGCAATGGTGTGCTGCAGCCAACTCATGCCCACTCATGAGAACTGCCTGTTGAATCTTCCGGATTTTTTGCAAGCTGTCAAATTATCAGGAGTTTGAAATCAGCCCGGAGGGAGTATTTACACCATGGAAATTGGCAAGCACCACAGACCATGGCTTTGCCCCCTGGTCAGCAGGTGGTTAAACATTAATCTGCACAGCACTGGTTTTAGACAGGGAAGTGGGGATGATGGCTTTGCACTTGAAGGAGTTGCTCTCTGGCTGCAGTGGGGAGAATTGCCTGCAGGGGACAGAGAAGCAGGCTGCCCAGCAAGACAGCCATTGCACTGAGACTCAAGCCCTGGGGTCACATGAGTCCTTGTAAAGGTTTTTTGAAAAGGGGTTCTATTGCCATTTAATTGCTCTGCCCTTGAAGAGGGCTCCCAGCTGTCTTTAACAGATGGCTTGGCCTTGAATTTCTCTCGCCGGAGTCCAGGGAATAGAGGCTGCGCTGAGGGCTCTGACACCCGGGCCCCTCTCCAGCTGTGGAAACTCCGCAGGTCCTGTCTCTCTCACCTTGGCCTCTTTCAAAGTTCCTTTCAGAGTATATTTCTATGTATGACTGATTCACTTTGCTGTACACCTGAAACTAATACAACATTGTAAATAATAATAATGAAGTTCCTTTCAGCCCCAAGGCAAGCCCACAGCCCCTCCCCTCACCACGGCAGCTTGCTGGAAGCCAGGCGGGTGGGGAATGAGGCTGAACCAGAGCAGCAAGGAGGGCTCTGGGCCAGCTTAGTGGGTTTGGAATGGAGCGGGATGGAGTTTAAGAGTAGGTTTTGGGAGTTCCTTCATGGCTCAGTGGTTAACGAATCCGACTAAGAACCATGAGGTTGCGGGAACTTCCATATGATGCACCTGCAGCCCTAAAAAGAAAAAATAATTTTTTTTAAAAATTAAAATAAAAAAGAAAATCCTCAATCAAGTCATCCTACCATGCCCACAGCCCAGCCTGCTGTGGCTATACTGGGTCAAGTGGCTTAGGACCCTAAGCTACTGAGAGATGAGAGTCTGTAGGGGTTTGAACCTAGGAAGAAATGAGGGTCCGATGAGGTGACTCCAGGCCGTGCTTTCAGCCAGGGGAGGGTCGGTCAGTCACCTGCTCCTTATAAATGAAGGCCGGCCGCCCAGAGGCACTAACGGAGTCTCCCCCAGGGCAGCTTCCCTCTCTGTGTCTTGCCTTGCAGGACAACCCCTCCCCCGTCTCCCAGCAACTCACCCTCTCAGACCTTCCGTTCCTCGTCCCGACTTCCTGGGTTAATAGCTCAGCAGTTTCCCCACAGTGAGTCCTTGGGCAGGTCACTTAACCTCCCTGGGCCTCAGTTTTCCCAGCTGTGAAATAACAGGTTTGACCTCATGGACCAGTCAAGTTAACCCCTTCATGGAAGTGGCTGGCCTCCCTGCCTCCCCTCCGCTCTGGCTCCGAAACGCCAGCCTGACCCTGTGCCCCGTGGCCCTCCACTGATGCGCTCTCTGCCCAGAGTCACCTGGTCATCGGTTTCTGCTGCAACCAGAGAAGCACACACCCCGGCTCCTGCTGAAGCTTCTCCAGACACAGCCCAGACCACTCCCACTTTGAACTTCACCTTCTGCTTTCAAGGAACTGTTCTCACAGCTCCCGCATGCTGCTTTGTGCCTCTGAACCTTCATCCCTGCCGTTCCTTCTGCCAGAAATGCCCTTCCCACCTTACTTGTCCTCACTCATTTTTATTTTTTTCCTTTTTAGGGCTGCACCTGCGACATATGGAGGTTCTCACTCTAGGGGTCGCATCAGAGCTAGAACTGCAGGCTTGTATCACAGCCACAGCTACGTGGGATCCGAGCCGCGTCTGTGACCTACACCACAGCTCAAGGCAATGCCAGAGCCTAAACCCACTAAGAGAGGCGAGGGATCGAACCTGCATCCTCATGGATACTAGTCAGGTTCTTAACCTGCTGAGCCACAACGGGACTCCTCATCCTCACTCATTCTTATCCCCAAGAACCACCTCAGACATGGTTAGCTCTGGGGGAACTCCCTCCAGCCCCCCTCCCCGCTCCACTCCCACCCTCTGAGCAGCCCCCGACTCTGGGCTTCTCTTCCTCTGCAGCAGCGTTCCCATCTGAACCCAAGGCCAGAACCAGGCCCTCCCGCCTTCATTTCTCGGCTGGTCTCAGCCAATGCTTGATGGGACAGAACCAGGGAGGGTCGGATAGGCAGCTCCCCGGGGACCAACCCAGGACTCCTCCGCCAGCGAGGATGAAATCCACTGCCTGCTCATAAGAGGTCATGGGGGAATTACTAAGGAGCGGGGGACGGGGAACTGTCCCAGAATAACAGCAAGCCCAGCTCCTCTGGCTTGGCCAGCGCTCCAGCCCCAGCCTTAGGCATAGCCCCAGGCCCTGCCCAGCTCTGGCCACAGACCCACCTTCCACCTGCCCTCAGCCCCAACCCTGTCTGTGCCCCTGCCCGGCCTCCCTCCACCTCCACCCTCACTGCAGCCCCTCCCTGCCCCAAGCCGCTTCCCCGGGGAACCATCCTGAGGAATTGACGTCACAGGTTGCCCGCTGCAGACCCCTGGCTCTGACTGACAGGGGAGGCCTGGCCAGCTAGTAGGACAGTGAATGGGGCAAGTGTATCAGGGTGGGCACTGGGCCCAGCTCCCCCCAGCGGCACGGGCCCTGATGCTCCAGCACCAGGTAGCAGGGCCAAGCCATAGGCAGGGCCAGGGCCAGGTTTGGGTCCTGAAGTCTCCTTCATTCCCCACCCCCGTCCCCTGCCCTGGGCCAGGTTTAGGTCCTAAGCCATGGGCAGGGCTGAGCCCTTCATGGTTGCTGAGTGCCCCGGGTGGGTAAGTTCTTGAGCTGTAACTATCCAAAATCAGGTAAAAGGAGGCAAAGACTTCTCCTTTGGGAAGCTCACAAAGTGGAGGCCTCAAGAAAGACACCCCTAGTCCCTTATGTACAAGTGACAGCCTTGGAAGAAAACAAAAATAGCCCAGATCTCCCCTGGGGTAACTCGCGCCTCTCCACCCCTTCTCGGGAACTGAACCGGGGAGGCAGGGGTGGGGAGAGCCGCTGGACCTCCGGGAATTGGGCTCTCCATCCACATGTGGATCCTGCAATGGACACGTCATGAGGACAGCAGCCAGCATTGTGATGTCACGGCTGGGCTGTGGCTTTGTACTCCTGGAGCAGTTGAGTGAGTCAGCTGGGCCCTTCCCCGTGCTCAGGTACCCAGGCTTGATGCTCGGTGGCACCGGAAAGGCTGAGCGCGCAGCTCCTCCGCTTCTCTCCCTGCTCCTCACACGTGCCTGGGCTGCCCAGCAGGCGGCCAGTGAACGGCAGGCTTAGAGAGGCATTCTAGTTTTCATAACTAGCAACCAGACTTAAGGGAGCAGCCCCCGGAACTCTCTGCAAGGCTGTGTTGAAGCGACCTGTGAATTAGGCCACCTTCCCAGCTTGACCACGAACTTATTTGAAGTGTCAGTTTCAGTCCCCACTCTAGCTTGGAGAAGCTCAGAATGTGCGAGTCATTTATACACATAAATGGCTGGAGGGGTGGGCGGGTAAAGATAGATGACGAAGGTGCCTCCTTATGTGGGCTACTCTCTGAACCAGTCCCCAGATCTGACCCTTAGGGCTCTTTCCTGAAGGCACGGAAGCCAGCACCTGCTGGCAGTCCCAGGCATCTTGGCAGTCTTGGGACTTAACGTGATGGAGCCGTCCCCATTGTGGGGTGACAAAGACAATGATGCCATTGCAGAATGGCACATCTGGTCCTTCCAGAGCAGGGGCACAACTCAAAGGCCCCAGTCTTCGGAGTCAATGAAGTCCAAGTTCAAATCCAGCCCTGTAGTACGTCCTTGACCTGAACCTCTGCTTCCTTTTCTATAAAGTGGGAATGCAGCCTGGCTTCTGAGGACTGCCAGGAGGATCCGAAGAGAAAGCTCCTGTCTTGACTCTTGCTGTGTCATTCACCTGCCTCCTGCCTGGCCCACGTGGCCCTCATCCTCCAGTGCAGCCTGAGATGGTGAGAGGCAATGCCGGCGGCCGTGCACACAGGCCAGGGGGCTGGCCCGAGCGATACTAGCAACAAGGACGGGGACCTACAGGTGCTGTCGCAGGAATTCTGCCAACTTCAGGCAAAGTACGAGTTGTCCCGGGCCCCACAGTGCCACCCTGTGCCACCAGTAGTGGGCTTAGTGGCTGGGACTGAGCAAAAATGTCTGAGGAGGCCGGGCCAAGAAAAGGAAGGGGACTGATGCCTGGGAACAAATCGGGGGGCAGCGGGTTGGTGAGTGGTGAGGGAGATGGGGGGCTCGGCTCCCGCCCTCTGACCTTAGACCTTGGGTGAGTCCCAGTCTCTGCGCAAGCTTAGTCTCCCATCACCGACGTAGGTTACCTGCCAGCTCAGCTGCTCCAAAATCAACCTGCAAGTTTGCTGCCCTGCTTCTGACCCTGGGTCCTTGCCCCCGGGCAGCCCTCCAAAGCCTGGATTAGACACAAAAAGATGCATCTGTGAGCAGCTTTACGAAGAAAAGCTCCAACCCTTCAGTCAGGTTCTCATTGGGCTTCCCGACCCCAATAAGGTTTAGTACCGTGGTTCCCAGTGCCCCACCCCCACCCCCGTGGTGTTTGTCAGGAGAGACAAATTTTTATTTTTCCTGCATTTTCCAGGATTGTGTGAATGAGAAAATAGATCCTGAGTGGCAGAGTGGCCTGCCCTGGGGCACTCAGCAGGCCCTCAGAGATAGCCACCAGCCCTGTCCCACTTCTCCTTCTGCCCCTTTTCTTTTCCTTTTTTGGCTGCCCCGGGGCATATGGAGTTTCCAGGCCAGGAATCAGATCCGAGCCACAGCCGCAACCTAAGCTGCAGCTGCGTGAACCCTGGATCCTTTAACCCACCGTGTTAGGCCAGGGATCAAAGCTGCGTCCCAGCCTCCCAAGATGCCACCCATCTTGTGTGCAACAGCAGGAACTCCCACCCTCTGCCCTTGACCGCTGACCTTGAATGGGCCCAGGGCAGGCAGCCTATGGAGATTCACCTTGCTTCGTGGTGTCCCTCCACAGTCACGCAGGACTGGGCAGCCGCACGTGGCCGTCGCCCCTCTGGGGGCTGCTGGGGCCCCGACCTCAGACTCAGTGCTGGCGATGTGCTGGCCACCCCAGGCCTGGTCCCCACCAGCCTGGGCGGGAGGGCCTGGTTACCTCATTACAGACGGGCCACCCTGCCGCAGAGGTGAAGCCCCTGGCCGGGTCCCCAGCTGGTGGGGGCTCAAGCCATCCGCCACCTGCAGGAGAGGCTCCACAGAGCCCACACCAGAAAGACCCAGGCTCGCTCTCCCACAGCCCCCTTCCTCAGGGCTGGACCACAGGCATCTATTTGTCTGTTTGTGGCTCCGTTTACACAGCAGTGAAATAGGGAGGAGAGATTCAAGTCAGTGGCCCACGGGTGGTGGGGGTGGCGCGTGAATGGCCCAGCACAGGTCCCAGTGGATCCCCAGAGGGTGGCTGTCACTGGCTCTGAAATGTCTCTACAGGCAGAGGAAGCTGAAGAGACAGGTGGTGAAGTACGAGCCTTTTGAAGACTATCCGATCAAGGTCCTTGAGAAGACCCCCCAGGGTGCGTATGCCACCCTTCGGAAGGCCTGTCCTCTCTGCAGCCACCTCCCAGCCTCAGGACCTGGGTGCCTGCGACCTCACTGCTCGCCAGCAGAATGGGTACCCAAGGCCAAGGCCATGGTGGTCCATCCAGCCTGAGCACCAGCGGCGTGGCCTCAGCTTCTCTGTACGATGGGAACAGCGATAGCTTTGCGGATTAGATGCGCTCATCGTTAGGAGCACAATGCCCAGCCTTTAGCTATAGGGCCTGGTACATGTCAGCTTTTATTATTATTATCTCATTTGTCTTTGGTTTTGCTGTTAGGAACTAAAATAACGCAGACATCTGAAATGGGTTTTGTGTTTTGTGTTATCCTGATTTGTACCAGAAGCCACTGTTCCCAGTGCTGGGAACTTGATAGGGAAGAGAAGGGGAGACAAACACAAGTATTTTTATTTTTACCATCATTATTATTATCTCAGCATCAATAATAAAAATAACTGTTACTGTTTATGAAATATTTATTCTGTGCTAAGCACTTCAGTAAATTTTTTTTTTTACCCCTCCTCATGAGCCTCTGAGAACTGTGTTACACAGGTTCAGAGAGGTTAAGGGACTTGCCTATGGTTGCCCAGCCAGGAAGTGGTGAGGCTAAGTCTCAGACCCCGGTCGGATTCCAGGGGCACTGTGCTAAGTGCTACGAATCTGTGGGCGCCCCAGGGAACCTGGCCTGGAGGTCGGGGAAGGCTTTACGGAGGAGGGGCCACTCATGGGGGTCAAATGAGTTCCACAAAGGGGAACAGCATTTCAGGCAGAGGAAACAGGAAAACGTAGGCTGGAGCCACAGCCCTGTGTGGTGGGTTTAAGGATGGTGAGTTCCAGTGTGCTGGAGTGCCAGGACCTGGCAGGGGCTGCTGGGAGGTGATTAGAAGCTAGGACAGCACCCAGGAGCCTTGAGCACCAAGCCAAGGAGGGGTGCAGGGCTCCAGGTCAAGCACGGGGCCGGAAGCCGACCCAGCACGCCATGCTGCTGCTACAGCCTCTTAGTCTAATTCAGCAACTCAGTGCTGTTCAACCCATCCGGAAGAGTAACCACCAAGGCTGGGACCCCGTCACTTAGCTCAGCAGCAATCCCTGCCCTCTTCCTGCAGGCTCTCCCAGTCAGCAGTTTCTCCCGCGGTGGGGCAGGGAGGGCAGTCTCCTGCCTCACTGGGCAGCCTTGATCCAGAACCCTTGATGGGAAGCGGGTGACGGCCCTTGGCCCAGCGACCTGGGGTATAGGGACCCCACCCCCACCCCCTCAGGGAAGGCCCTGGAAGAGGGGTGGGCTGCCAAGGGGGTCTGGGTAGGGCCGTCACTCCAGAACCTTGCTCTGTACCCCTTTCCCTCCCCTTCTGCTGGGTTTCTCCTGAGGGAAGCTCAGCTTATGCTTAAAAGATGTCCTTGGGAGTTCCCATTGTGGTTTAACAGTGATGAACCTGACTAGAATCCATGAGGACATGGGTTCGAACCCTGGCTTTGCTCAGTGCGTTAAGGATCCAGCATTGCTGTGGCTGGGGTGTAGGCCGGCAGCTGCAGCTCTGATTTCACCCCTAGCCTGGGAACTTCCATGTGCCACAGGTGTGGCAAAGAAAGAGAGAGAGAGAGAGAAAGAGAGAGAGGGAGGGAGGGAGGAAGGAGAAAAATGGGGGGGGGGGACAAACAAACAAAAAAAGAAAGTTGTTCTTGGTGGTAGAAAAGCCAGGAGTTGTGGATTCAAACAGAGTGGGTTCAGATTCCAGCTCAGCTCAGACTAGCTGCATGACCCTGGGCGAGTTTACACTCTCTGAACCTCAGTTTCTGCACCTGTCAAGTGGGGTAGCTGGTAGGTTTGGTGAGAAACCGAACGCAAACAGTCTCTAAGTCAGTGCCCCAAGAAATCCTCTCTCCTTTTTGGTTAATCTTTGAACGTTCACCGGTAGAGACAGGCATTCCATGCAGAAAAAAATTGCCCTGGCAAAGGCGTGGCATGAGGAATGTGCTGCAGCCCGGGCCTCCGGACCCAGAGAAGACAAAGGAAAGGGTCACAGAGAGAAAGGCCGGCGGGTGGGTCGATTCTTGCAAAGGAGCGGGAGTCGCGTTTGCAGCCAGTGTCTGTCCCCTAGTGGCATCCGCATCAACCTACACCAATTTGTACCTTTTTTTCCTTGTGAACAGGGCACTGTGAGAAGCACTTAAATTGCTTTATCTCATTTTATTTATTTATTTGTTTATTTGTTTGTTTATTTATTTATTTATTTATTTACCTACTTACTTATTTATTTACTTATTTATTATCTTTTTAGGGCCGCACCCGAGGCATATGGAGTTTCCCAGGCTAGGGTTTGAATCGGAGCTACAGCTGCCAGACTACACCAAAGCAAAGCCAGATCTGAGCCGTGTCTGTGACCTACACCACAACTCATGGCAATCCTGGATCTTTAACCCACTGAGCAAGGCCAGGGATCGAACCTGTGTCCTCATGGATGCTAGTCAGATTTGTTTCCACTGAGCCACGATGGGAACTCCAGTCTCTTTTAAATCTCACCCCAGCACACAGAGGTAGGTGCTGGGACTGGAGGACGGGAGAGAGGTGCGCCTGCAAGTGCAAGTTGCATCCCGACTTTACTGAAAATTTTAGTATTTTGTTCATCATGGATTTTTTGGCATTAAATTTGATTTTTAGAAAACATTAAAATATTTTTTTCCCTTTTTAGCGCCACACCTGCAGCATATGGAAGTCCCCAGGCTAGGAGTCCAATCAGAGCTGTAGCTGCCGGCCATAGCAATGCCAGATCCGAGCTGCCTCTGTGACCTATGCCGCAGCTCACAGTGATATCAGATCCTTAACCCACTGAACGAGGCCAACTAGGATACTAGTTAGGTTCTTAACCCTCTGAGCCACATCGGGAACTCCTAAAACATCATTTATATTAATTCTGAGTTAAATGTTGAAACTTAGTCCCCACTCATGCTATTTTTCTTATTTTCAAACTAAGGAAACGAGGTCTTGGAGAAGGAAGTGAGGATGCGTGTGTACCCTGTGTCTTCCAAACGCGTCCCCACGGGGCCTGTGCCCCGCAGGCCTGGCCGCCGAGGCTTTGGAGCTTCTCTGCCTGGTGTGGAACAAGCAGCCCCTGTGGCTGGAGGCGCCCAGACTGGTGTCTCTGGTTATGGCGAGGAAAACGGGGCTCGGGGGGCCGAGTTGGGATTCAGACGCAGTTGGCCTGGACATGACTTTTCCTGCATCCCTGGTGCCCGAGAGAGAGCGCCCTGATCACCCAGAACTTTCCCCTCCTCCACCTCCGTCATCGTCATCGCTCAGAACGCCCCGAGCAGCAGCGAGCTCCTCGGGCCCAGGCTCAGCGCAGATGCTCCGAGGTGACCCAGCCCCCTCCCCGCAGAGCCTCAAGATCCGGCTGTGCCAACTGCAGAAGAGGTGTCACCTCAAGCAGGAGCAGTGGCAGCCGTTGGCACACAGTGCCCCCTCCCAGAGAGACACTGGCAGCGCCGAGGTGAGTCTAGTCTACTGGCTAGGGGTGGCGGGCGGGGCAGGGGCTGCTGTCTTCTCAGTAAACATCCACCCCAACACACACACACACACACACACACACACACACGCATCTCACACACACACACCTCTCACACATACACACCATACACACCACTTGCCCACTTACCCCTCCAGGGTGGCTACTGGCTTTCAAAGGGCTTCTCTAAGATGAAGCAGGTGTAACTTTACAGACGTGAGGACGGAGGCCACAGGCAGTTAAGGACAGGGCTCTAGCCAGTGGGGCTGTCCCGACCAGTCCAGGGCCTGGCATGTGTGCGCCTCAATACGGGCTGACTCTTGCTCGTACCCATTTCACAGATGAGAAGGGTGATGCTCAGAAAGAGTAAGTCGGGGCCGAGGTCCACGGCCAGCAGTGAGGGGTTCTGGGTTGAATGCCTCCGGCTGCTCCACACTGGCCTTGTTTGTGTGTTTGTTTTTATGGAATTGCTATTAATGTGGTTTTAACCAAAAAATAGAATATCCCTGACAGAAGCAAAATTAAAAAAAAAAAAAAAACACTCTGGTTACTCCCCGGGCCCCTGGGTCCTCCCCATATGTTAGCCCCTGCCTTCTGGCCTGGGGGCTGCCAGGAGGACACAGGGACAGGAGGGAAGGCAAAGGGCTATGCTGGTCCCCACGCCAGCTGAGCAGGGTACCATCAGCGAATGTGGGACTCTCTCAGGCCCTGTGGGATCCTAAGCGATTTGGGGTCTGTGAGCTGCTGACACCCAGCCTAGGAGCTTTGGGGGGGCACTGGACTGGCCACAGTTTAGAGAGCCCTTTCTGGATCTTTCTCTTTAAGGTGGAAAGCAAGGCTGCTGCCACAGCCAATCACAACCCTGAAGGCCTGAAGTCCAGAACTCCGGCGCTGCCCAGGGTGAGGGGCCCTGGGTTCCCTGACGTCCCCTCCTGACCCCTTCCCCGGGTGTGGAGCACAGATGTCCCCATCCAGGAGGACCCCCTGAGAAGTTAGTCTGTCCCACTGGCCCCGAGGTGGGGAGGGACTCGCCCCTCCGGGCGTGGAGCCTCTGTGCAGGGTGGGGAGGTGGCTTCTAGCCCCAGGACACTCCTCTGGCCCGAGTGAGCTGGGGACAGCGGGGCAAGGGACTCTGGGAAAAGCCGAGCCTGCCCCTCCTCCTGCAGAAGCAGCAGCTCAGCTACGTGCAAATGACCATCAACAACATGGCCCAGCGGTGCTGCTCCTCTGCCCGTGGTGTGCCCGGGGGCCTCTTCTCCAAGCTCGACCCGATCCAGGTGAGGACTCCGCTGCCCCGGGCTGGCCTCCCACCTGCCCTGCCCAGGGCCTCGGCTCCTGGTGCATCCGTGGTTGGCCGCCCTATTCACCCCTCCCTCCCCGGCTGCATGGCTCCTACGGGGGTCTCGGGTCTCTTCTGGCCTCTTGACAGCTTGTAACCAGCATCCATTGGGCGCAGGATTAGAGGGCTGCAAAGGAACTCCAGCTCTTCCTGGTCTGAATGGGTAGCACCAGCCCAGTGCATCACACGCACACACGCAAGCACGCACGCACGCACGCACACACATGGGGTACACATACAGGCACTCATGTGGTCTCTTGGGTACCCTGTGATACACCTGCAACATACACTGACACACATGACATGCAAACGAATGGACCAAGACGCCCACGGATGGGGTCACATGTATGCAGAGGGAGGGCATTTCAGCGACCGAGGGAGCCTCTGCACATTGTCCTCATTTTATTCTTTTAATTTTTTTTATTAAAGTATAGCTGATTTACAATGTTTTGTCAATTTCTGCTGTACAGCAAAGCGACCCAGTCATACCTTTATATACATTCCAGGGTCCTCATTTTAGACTTCAGACTCTTGTCACGTCCACTGAGCTTCCTCTTCTCACTGGAAGGTCCCCACCAGGACCAAAGCCCCATCCATCAGAATGCTGATGCTGCAGTAATGGAGGCCACGTGATCAGCTTGGCTTCCACCCACGACAGCATGTCTTGTTTTACTTTTAATAATAGCTTTACTGAGATATCATTCACATAGCCTAACATTTCCACTTTTAAAGCGCACATTTCATTGTTTTCAGTACGGTCAGCATCACACAGCCACCGTGAGTATCCAATTCCTGAATCTTTTCATCACCTCCCCAGAATACAGTTTGTATCTGGCTTCTGTCGCTTTGTATAAGGTCTTCAGGCTTCATTCACATTGTAGCATGAATCGTAATTCATTCCTCTTTATGACTGAGTAATATTCCACTGGCTGGATAGACCACATTTGGTTGATCCGTTCATCAGCTGATGGACATTCGGGTTGTTTTCATTTGGGGGCTGTTATGAATCGGGCTGCTATGAACATGCATGCCTGTGTTTTTGTGAGAACATATCTTTTCAGTTATCTTGCATACATGCCTAGGAGTGGAATTTCGGAGTCATGAGATAACTCTATGCTGAGCGTTTTGAGGAACTGCCAAATTGTTTCCCCAAAGTGACTGCATAATTTTAAAATCCTAGGATCAAAGTATGAGGGTTCCAGTTTCTCCATTGCCTTGTTAACACTCAGTTGTCTGCGTTTATAATTTAGCGATCTAAGCACGGTTTTGATTTGCATTTCCCTAATGATTAATAATGTTGTGCCTCCTTTCATGTGTTTATTTGTCCTTTGTATACCTTCTTTGAAGAAATTTCTATTCAGATCCTTTGCCCATTTCTTAGCTGGACTGTTTGTCTTTCTATTGTTGGGTTGTGAATATTCCTTATATATTCTGGATACAAGTTCTTTATCAAATACCTGATTTGAGAATATTTTCTCTCACTCTGTGGGTTATCTTTTCACTCTGATGATATCCTCTAAAGCACAAAGATTCCAGTATTGATGAAACCCAAATTTTTATTTTGGTCACTTGAGCTTCAGGCCATACTGAAGAAATTATTGCCTAATCCAGGGTCAGGAAGATTTACATCTAAGTTTTCTTGTAAGAAATTTATCATTTTGGCTCTAATATTTAGGCTTATGACCCATTTTTAGTCACTTTTAAATTTTTATTTTGTGTTGGAGTAGAGTTGATTTTACAATGTTTTTTTAGTTTCAGACGTATAGCGAATTGATTCATTTATGTATATATAAAACACTTTATATATATATCCATTTATGCCTGCAGTATATATATCCAGTTATGTATATGCAGATCCATTCTTTTTTAGATTCTTCTCCCATATAGGTTTTTACAGAATATTGAATAGAGTTCCCTATCCAGTGGGTCCTTACTGATGGTCTATTTTATGTATAGGAGAATGTATACGTTAATCCCAAACTCGGAATCTATCCCTCCCTGTAACCTTTCCCTTCTGGTAACCATAAATTTGTTTTCTAAGTCTGTGAGTCTGTTTCTGTTTTGTAAATAAGTTCATTTGTATCATTTTATCATGTTTTGAATTAATTCATATATATATATGAATATATGAAAATATTTGTCTTTTTTAGGGCTGCACCCACAGCATATGGAGGTTCCCAGGCCAGGGGTCAAATTGGAGCTGCAGCTGCGGGCCTACACCACGGCCACAGCAACGTGCGATCTAAGCTGTGCTGTCACCCAGGCTGTTTCCATGCCTTAGCTACTGTAAATAGTGCTGCCATGAACACAGGGGTTTATGAGTCTTTTTGAGTTATGGTTTCCTCTGGATAGATGCCCAGGGTGGGATGCTGGATCACAGAACCGTTCTGCATTTAGTTTTTGAAGGAACCTCCACACCGTCCTCCGTAGCAGTTGTACCAATTTGCATCCCCACCGACCGTGCAGGAGGGTTCCCTTTTCTCCACTCCCCCTTCAGCTTTTACTATCTGAAAACTTTCTGATGATGGCCGTTCTGATTTATGTGAGGTGGTACCTCATCGTAGCTTTGATTTGCATTTCTCTAATA
>PVHT021183632.1:6105503-6137714 GCA_004024745.2 Catagonus wagneri
CATTCTTTTGCATAAGAATATTCAGTTATCCTGAAACCATTTGCTGAAAAAACTTCTCTTTCCTCATTGAATTGTCTCCTAACCCTTGTCAAAAATTAATTGGCTGTAGATGTGAAGGCTTCTTTCTGAATTCTTAATCCTATTCCATCCATCTACATGTCTGTCCTTAGCCAGTACCACACTGCCTGGATGACTGCAGCTTTGTACTAAGTCTTGCAGTTGGAAAGTGAGTCCCCCAGCCTTATTCTTCCTTTTTGAGGTTGTTTGACTCTTAGAATAGCACGTCTTGTGTCATGCATGGAAGTTCAATGAATGGGTGGATTTCAGGTCTGGCGTGACCTGGGGCTCCATGGAACCAAAAGGACCCATTCTTTCCACCCTCCCCCGTCTGCCAGCTTCAACCCTGGTCCCATCTTATGTCATAACTTGCTTTCCACGGGAGCAAGACCCATGTCCAATATCACCCAGCAGTAGTAATCATGGTGAGCAAGTCTGCATCTTAGGAATTTCGCAGGCAGTATCAGAGTCACTCTGCTCTGTGCCACAGCTCCTGGGGCACCATTCACACTGAAGCCCACATAATTGGCATCCCCTGGGGTGTAGCTCCTTCATGTCGTAATATGGATGATGAACACTTGACTAAATAGTCACAGTGTATTCATTTCATCTTCTTCCCAAGAAAAAGCAAGAAATTAGCCGGTGATGTCAAGAAATCCCAAAGCGCTCCCTCAGCGATCGCTCAGTTGAGACTTAAGAGTCACCCACTTGGCTCGGCATTGTGCTGAGGGAAAGAGTTGGAGATGGCAGCAGATAAAGGTCACCTGGCCCTTAAGAAATGAGGGCAGTCTGGGTGGGTTTCTTGGAAGGAGCAGTGAGAAGAGGCAGGCACCCACTTTCAGGGACACCCACAAGAACCTGGACTCTGAGTCTTCCAGTTGTGCCATTGTGGAGCTGTGTAGCTTTGGGCAAGTCACTTAACCTCTCTGAGCTTCCGTTGGCTCATTTGCCAATTGGCACTGATACCACGTCCTTTGCAGGGCCCTTGTGAAACTGTGGGAGATGCTGGGCAGCCTTTACTGGTGCTTTGGCCCCTGGGAAGTGGCTCCAGGGCCCAGAACACAGTCAGGTAAGAGAGACTGCTTTTTCCTCCCAGGAATTTATCTTGGACAAAATGGAGACTGTGAGATTCATCTCACTGCTCAGGGGACCCAGAGTGTGCTTGTCAGAGGACAACCCGAAAGACCAGGGCCTCAGAAGGTACCGCAGGCCCTGCGGGAAGCATTCAAAGAGTCAAGACTCAACCCCCAGGATGCCTTTTCCCAGCACGAAGACTTCAGAGCGCTCCAGCCTGTTCTGACAGCGCCCGTGGCCACGCAGCCCCGCCAGCATCACGACCATCTCCTCACCCGCTTGGCCTCCTTTTTTTACCAACAGCCTTCCGAGTGGGACGAAGCCAGCCTGGGGGCAGGGAGAGGGCGGGCAGGATCCTGGGGTCAGCCGCGGTAGTGGGGGGGCCGTTCCCCACCTTGGGGAATTGGCGGGGATCAGGGCGAACTTGCCTGGGACCAAGGGTGAGAGAGGGATGTCCCTGAGTTGGGGCAGCAGCGAGGTGGGAAGTCCCAGGGTGGAAGGGGGTTGAGGGCTGGCTCTCACTGTCATGAGTGGGTCCATCTGAGAAGAAGTTGCTTGGACGTGTGCCTGACTATTGGGAATGCCCAAGTCACAGGAGCCGCCACGAAGAGCCACCCGCAACCGTCGGAGGCAGGGAGCCGGCCTCGCCCACAGTAGACTGGGGTTCTCAGTTTGTAGGGGGCAGCTCTTCTCTGGCTCCCAGAAGCTGAATACCAGATCAGTGCCTTCTGCGCCCAAGGGTCCCAGAGCTGCCTGGAATGAGCGCTCTTCTCAGGGAGACAGCGGCAAGGCCAAGGCCCTCTCCAGGCTGGTTCCCCAGCTGTGAAACTGGGTGTTGGGATGTATAAGGTCCAGTGTTCTAGATCAAGGTTATAAAGGCTTGGTCTGCCTGGTCAGCACTGGCATAGCGTTATTGAGCCACCGGGATAGAAACGATCCTTCCCACCACCACGGCCCCGAAAAGAATTCACCTCTGGGGGTCTGCTGATGTTAACTGATTTAGGTAAACGTTTAAGCTCAGAGCAGACGATTTGCAGCCAACAGGGTCAAGTTGGCAAATTCACTTACAAAGGAGAGTTTCAGAAAAGATGCTGCTATTCAGTCAACACCCACTAAGGATCTGCTGTACTGCAGGGGCTGTTGGGAGAGGGGACAGGAAGCTCAGAGGGAGGGAGGGAGGGCGGGGGGCCACATAGGACCAGGCCACTGAATTAATTAGGGAAGCTAAATCTAATAAAGCAGGTTCTGAGGAGTCAGGTCTTAAGAGCAATTTACATGAAACAGGGACTGGGGAGAAAGCATCATTTCAAGCTTCTGGTCTCTCAGGCCTTTGGAGAAAAGGGGCGTCCCAGGTAGGGCTTGAGCCAGGTTTCCGAAGGGAGAGGTTGGAGGAGGGCTGAAGGAAGTGAAGGAAACACAGGGTAGGGCCTTCGGGTTTGGCTGGAGTGCAGAGAACCTGGCGGGCAGCCTGAGACAGTGGGCTGGGGAGCCGCCGTGGGGTCCCCAAGGCTGGGCTACGAGGTTTGGGCTTTGGTCTGGAGCCCATACGTGGGGTGTCTCAGTCTGTTCTGGCTGCTATAACAATGCCATACAGCAGGCGATTTAAACAACAGGCGTTTATTTCTCATCGTCCTGAGGCTGGAAGTCAAAGATCAAGGCACCTGCAGGTTCAGTGTCTGGTGAGTGCCCCTTCCTGGTTCACAGGGTGGGAGGGCTGATGGCGTCCCCTGGGGTCGCTTTATAAGGACGCTAATCCCATTCATGGGGGCTCCGCCTTCACGACCTAATCCCCTCCCAAAGGCCCTGCATCCTAACAACTAACCTGGGGTTAGGATTTCAGCGTAGGCACTTGGGGGAAAAGGAACAGCCAGTCCGTTGCAGGGAGCCTCTCTGTTTTCTCTATTTACTTTTTCTTTTTAGGGCAGCACCCACACCATCTGGAAGTTCCCAGGCCAGGGGCTGAATTGGAGCTACAGCTGCCAGCCTACACCACAGCCACAGCAACACAGGATCCAAGCCACATCTGCGACCTACACTGCAGCTACCGCAACGCCAGATCCTTAACCACTGAGCAAGACCAGGGATTGAATCTGCACCCTCATGGATCCTAGTTGGGTACACTAAGTCACAAAGGGAACTCCCTCTGTTTTCTTTCTCTCCCAACAACACTGACTTTCCAGAGAGATCTGATGCGTCTCATTACTCACCCTGTGATGTGGGCACACCTTAGGCCATGATTCTTAGATCTGAACACTCCTCAGGAAGGCCAGTTGGAGCAGCGTGTGAGTCCATCTGCAGAGTTTCTGATCCAGAGGGCCTGGGGTGGCCAGGCCTTAGCATCTGCATTTCTGGCAGATGATGCTGATGCTGCTGGTCCCAGGACCGCACTTTGAGAACTGCTTCTTTGAGTAACAGCAAATCTCAAATGCCTAAACTGGGCTCTGCTCCGCCTGGAAAAACAGCTCCCCAGCCTCGACGGGGACCTGGCATCCTGGGAGGGCCACCCCACCCTGTCTGACCTCCTGGGAGGTGCTGGACATAACACTCCCCACGGGCCCAGGGCACAGTCCTCTGGCTTTGCCCACTGGGGCTCTGGAAGAGCTGTTGTCCTCCTGTCCCCTGCCATGTGCCTGCTGTGCCCCTGTTGTGCCTTTGTAGCTCAAGTTCAGATGTCCGGCAGGCTCCCTGAGGAGGAGGGCTATTAGAGCAGACGTGGCAGTCACCTGGCCATGAGTCTAAGTTTGCAGAGGGTATCCCCAGCTGTTAGGAGCTCCCAGCCTGCCCTGGGCGGGGCTTGGGTCATGAAACCAACAAATGGGCACTGCGCTTAGAGGCCCGGTTCAGGCTGCTAGAAAGAGCTAGAACACGGGTTTATCACTGCTGGGCTTTTTTGTGTAAAACAGAAAGCTCTCTCAGCCCTGCCCCTGTACCTTCAAAGCCCTTTCCTCCTGGGTTCCAGATGAGCTGGAAAAAGGCCTTTGAGGACATTTGGGGGGAAAAAAGTGGTGGTTCAAGGTACCTTAGGAAATGTCATTTCATCTGCCTGCCCCACCAGACACGGAGACCCCCAAGACAACAGGAGGCTCAGGGCTTGACATTTTCTGAGACTGAGAGCTCATTCTCCGACGTCGAAATTCAGCTTTATCTTCAGGTGTGAGAAAATTCTTTCTACAGACCTTCCGGGAAGGGTTGGATGCTTCTTACCTAATGGCCAGTACTGAGAACATTGACTCTTTGTCAGGAAGATCAAATTATGCCCTTTTTCCACCCCGTGCACTGTACTCCAATTCCTTCAGTTGGTGGTTTTCCAACTTTAATGTTTATTAAAACCACCTGTGACACTTGCTCAACAGGGCTTATTCTCAGAAATTCTGATTCTGGTGTGAGCCCCCCCCCACCCCGCCAAATCTGGATTTTTAACAAGGATTCTAGATGGTTCCATTGCCAATGGTCCCCAGTCACAGGATGCAAAGTACTGGGGATCTCGAGGTCAAAAAGAAGAAAATCTGTTCCACATTTACCTGGTCTTTAGTCAGGAAGAATTTAGAAGCATGAAAGCAACAGAAGTGACACCTGAAAATAATTGGACCACATAAAAATGAAAAATGCATCTAGCTCAGAACACTTTAAAGCATTTAAAGGCAATAAACTGGGGGGACACGGTGAGGAATTTGAAAAAGGATCAATGTTTTTGATATTTAAAGAACTCAAAGTAAAAAAAAAAATGTGACATCAATTGTTTTAGCAAATCACAAAATAAATAAAAATGGCCTATAAACATGAAAAGTATTTCATCTCACTAAAAATAAAATTACACCATGTAATTTCCGACCATCAAAAAAAATTTTAGCTAATACACTAATGCTTGTATGATAGGCTCTCCAACACTATTTGCATAAACTCTGGAAAGCAATTTGATAAGAGGTCTCAAGAGGCTTAAAAAAAGTTTATGTCTTTGGCTCAGCCATTCTAGGTCAAGAAATTTAAGTGAATAAAACCAGAGATACTTGGTTCAAAAGGACAAAAAGCCCAATTCAGCTTAAGCCAAAAAGAGAACATATTGGCTTATGAAACGGGAAGACTGGGAATTCTAGACATTCAGGAACAGCTTGATCAGGAACTCAACGGCAAGAGAACCCAGTCTGTCTGTGGGCTCTGCTCTCCTACTTCTTGGTTTCAGCAGAAACAAGACGGCTGCTAATTACCTTGGCCTTGCATCCTTTAAAGTTGAAGTCAGATGGAGATCCCATTGTAGCTCAGTGGTAATGAATCCGACTAGTATCCATGAAGATGCAGGTTCGATTCCTAGCCTCGCTCAGTGGGTCAGAGCTCTGGCATTGCCATGAGCTGTCATGTAGGTCGAGGATGCAGCTTGGATCCTGCATTGCTGTGGCCATGGTGTAGGCCAGCAGCTGCAGCTCCAATTTGACCCCTAGCCTAGGAACTCTATATGCTACATGGGTGGCCCTAAAAAGCAAAAATAAAAATAAAAATAAAAAAGTTGAAGTCTCTTCTCAGTAACCCTGGCGAGTCCCAGACTTACTCTGATTGGATCGCTTTGGGTCAGATGTCTCTCTTTAAACAAATCCCTGATTGGCCAGCCTAGGCTCTCGGTCCAACGTGAATGAATCTCTGTAACTAGGGGAGATTCCACACTCTGATCACGAGGCTTGGGTCAAATTTTTGTTCGAGTTTTAGGGAGATGAACTATAGTCCATGGCTGAAGACCAACCATATGAACTGAAAGAGGGGGACAGATGGTTCCCCCAAAGGGAAATTAGGCTACCGTTCTCCCAGGGAGGCGGGACCTGGTGCTGGGCAAGCAGGGGCCAGAAACGCCCGTCACAACGCGGAAATGGTGTCTGTACGAAGGTGTCCTCCATGCTGTTACTTACAGAAGCCCAACCAGATGCAACCTCAGTACCTCATAGGAGAAGTTCAATTAATGATGCAAAACTTGGATTTATAATTCTGCAGCCGTTAAATTCCATGTTTTCGAAAATATTTAATGTACGAAAAATTATAGGAAATCAAATGTCTTCGTACATTTATTTGCATTTTCAACTCTAAATTTTAGACGAGTGAATTTGTTTTCTATTTCATAATACTTTGTCCTTGCACCCAAGAAAAGGAAAAAAAAATCAAATCACGTTTTTTTCCCTGTAAAAAAATCTTTGGGGAAAGCAGATGATCCAGGAAGCCGCTCCATATTTTTGCTGCAATTCCAGCCCTGCCTGGCAGAGCTCGGGGTGGGGAGGGGCGCGCCCGGGCCTGGGCCAAGGAGCCCACTCACCCAACCTCCATTATCTGTAAATACAGGCTCAAGTTTCAAGACGCTTTTACCCAAGCCCTCCGAGGTCAGGCTTTTCCGAGTTTCTCTCTCCAGGGACCTACAGGCTTTCCAGGGATCATAGCGCCCTGAACTTCTCCATTTTCCATGTCATGGGAGATGGTATTTGGGGGTTCGCTGAAGCACTGAGCCCTGCTCACCCTACGGAGGGCTGCTCTGCTGTGGCGTCACCCTAGACCCTCTCTCTCCTGCCACCCCGCATCCAGACTCTGCCAGGTCCTGTCCATGTCACCTTCCGGCCCTGGGTGCTGTCTGCTTCCCCCTCTCTGGCCCCCCCAGAGCCCAGCCCTCTCGCCTCTGGCCAGCACGACTATGGCAGCCTCCTTCCGGTCCTGTCCTCCTGAACCCCTTCTCCTCACAGCAGCCACACGATCTCTCAAAAAAGCACACTGGACTACGTCCACCCTCCCTCCTGCCCCCTCCGAGCCTCCCTGTTGCCCCTAAGAGAAGCCCCTCCCCAAGGCCTCAAGGCTCGCCTGACCGGTCCCACCCTCTGTGTCTGGGGAATGGGGCCACAGCTCTCCCCTCCGGGCTTCTGTTTCCTGATCACCCTTTCCAACAAGAGGTCTGGATCTTTACAGTAGTAAAGAGACCAGAGGCCAGAGTTCCTATCATGGCTCAGGGGAAACGAATCTGACTGCTATCCATGAGGACGCAGGTTCGATCCCTGGCCTCGCTCAGTAGGTTAATGATTCAGCGTTGCTGTGAGCTGTGGTATAGGTCTCAGATGTGGCTCATATCTGGTGTTGCTGTGGCTGTGGCCTAGGCTGTTAGCTGCAGCTCCCATTTGACCCCTAGCCTGAGAACCGCCATATGCCACAGGTGCAAAGACCAAAAAAAAAAAAAGCTACTGCTCATCCAGATTTTCTTGCCTCGCATCTGAAAAGCCACAGCAGCCAGGCGTGCTCTCTGGGGCCCTCTCTGAGGATACAAGAAATACCACATTCCTTTTGCTTTTCCCCTTAAAATTGATGCTCAGTGTGTGTCCCATCTCCTGGGCTGGTGGAAAATTTACTCGCAGTTGTCTGGGGCGCTCCCTGCTGTTCTCGGCCCACCCTTGGGGGTTGTGTGGTCGGGGCAACAGGTTCAGTGCTGAGCACCGGGGTCGCCACCCCACCAGGATGGAGGCTGAGTTCTGTGCACAGATGTGCATGGTCGGTGCCCAGGACACAGTGAGTGCTCAGTAAATCTTTGTTGAAGGTTGAGTGAACCGTTTGGTTCTGTGGCCACAGTCTTTGCCCAAACACACACGACGCCTTAAAGGGAGAGACAAAAGCCGTCTTCACTGGCCATGCCGGAGCCCTGCCCTCCCTGGGCACACAGCGCTTTCCTCTCAGGCAGGAGCACTAGGCTTCCCCTTGTTCTGGGACACCCGCTCCCCCATTCCAGAAAGTTCTCCCTAGTCTCTCAGGCCCAACTCCCCACTTCCTAACTTCCCTCCCCCAAATTCCATTGCTCTTTGTGGAACAATCTTTTCTTAAAAATAAAAACCTCTTGGAGTTTTCCTGTGGCGCAGCAGGTTAAGGATCAAGCACTGTCACTGTAGCAGCTCAGATCGCTGCTGTGATGCAGGTTCAGGCCCTGGCTGGGGAGCTTCCACATGCCACAGGGGCAGCCAAAAAAACAAAAACAAAAACAAAACAAAACAAGGAGTTCCCGTTATGGCTCAGCAGGTTAAGAACCTGACTAGTATCCATCAGGATGTGGCTTCAATCCCTGGCCTCGCTCAGTGGGTTAAGGATCTGGCGTTGCTGTGAGCTGTGGCGTAAGTCACAGACATGGCTCGGATCCTGTGTTGCTGTGGCTGTGGTGTAGGCCAGCAGATATAGCTCCGATTCGACCCCTAGCCTGGGAACCTCCATATGCTGCAGGTGCGGCCCTACAAATAAATACATAAATGCCTCTTTCTCAACCATTGACTCCAGGACCTGCCCACAGCTCTGGTCCCTGGGGGTGGGGCAGGGAATCTGATTCTTTCTGACCTTCCCCAGCAGTGAAACAGCACACATGTTTGCATCTCAACAACTTTTCCAGATCTAAGTTGCAAGCTCTGATGCAAGGGGGCAAGAGAGCAGCAAGGATCGGGGTGACGTCCTGCAAGGAGGTGGAATATTTTACAAGTTGGGATTCCTGGTCTTCCTGCAGAGCGCCCCGCCTGCAGCTTGCAGAGCAGGGAAGGTCAAGTGCATGAAATAGCACAACGTAAAGAGCATCAGAAAATGGGTCTACACTAGCACAGCTCTTGCCAACATGGGAATGACTGCCTGAGATCTCACCATCAGAGTTTCCTGTCATTGATTTGGGAGAGGGCAGCCCCCCCCCCCGACCCCTCCCCGTTTCTGACATGCAGACACAAGCCTCCTTGTGGCTCCTTCCTACCACATGCAAATTCCTACCTGTCCCCTACAGGCTTAGCCACACAAGGCTGAACAATAAGCCTCCAATAAGAACTAGGCAAAGCCCACATACATTGGACACTTACTGGATACCAAGTACAGTGTCAAGTGCTTTTCACGGTCATCTCATTTAGTCCTCCCAACTGCCGTTTGAGATGGTATGAAGCCCCCCGCAGTGTACAGACGAAACAGGCTCCGGGAGGAGTGCCTTTCTCAAGGAGCGATGCCATGGCAATCCCAATAGAAATACACCTGATGCCATTGCTCATACTTGTAAATACCACATCCTACCGCCCCCACCATATCACAGTGGCAAAGGGTTGGCACCGTGGAAGGACAAATACAATGTAGTGGAAATTCAGAGGAATTGGTGACTAGCCTGGCAGTCTGGGAGGGCTTCATGGAGGAGGAGCCAGAATTTGATGGACGGATGGGCTATCCTTCCAGTGGAGCCTGTGAAAAAGATGTTCCAGGAGGAGCAGAGGCTAAGAAGTAGGGAAATGGGGAAGATTCTTGGCACTTGAAGGCAAGCCTCCTAAGCTCATGTACTGGGGATGTGGGAAAGTGAGGGAGAGAGGGGCTGAGAGAGGCTGGGCTGGGCCACACTGTAGAGTAAAGTGGGGTCAACCTGGGAGCGATCTCTGGATCTGATCAGTCTGAGAAAGGCCAGACCCATGAGTCACACGGGGCCACAGAGCCCAGCCCCAAAGGCTGGGGGTATCCTTGCTGGAGGACAAGACACTCCCATCCAAACCTGTGAAGCCATAGCAACCATAGCAACCATCCCTGACTCCTCCTCCCAGACACCTGGACACCAGGTAGAAGCGGTGCAGGAAGAGGAGGGTACATTCATTCCAGAAAGAACACGTTCACACCCAGCCAGGGGGTGACCCCTAAAAGAACGATTCACATCTTCAACTCCAACCCAGCCTGAAAACCGGTTGAACTCTTTGTAAGCATTTTTTTTCCCCTCTCTTCTAACCAGACATTAAGGAGCTCAGAAAGAAGCCTTATTAGTAACAGGTTAAAGGGATGACATTTTCTCCTGCTCCTTTGAGCCCTGCTTGAGGAAAATTTCCATTACACGTAACGCTGAGATTCTGGGCAAGTTCTTGTTTCTGTTTTTGTTTAAAATCCTCACCACTAACAAAATAATTTTTGGAGTTCCCATTGTGGCTCAGCAGTAATGAACCCAACTACTATCCATGAGGAGGGTTCGATCCCTGGCCTCGCTCAGTGGGTTAAGGATCTGGTGTTGCTGTGGCTGTGGTGTAAGTCACAGACTCGGATCAGATCCTGAGTTGCTGTGGCTGTGGTATAGGCTGGCGGCTTCAGCTCTGATTCGACCCTTAGCCTGGGAACTTCCATATGCCTCGTGTGCAGCCTTAAAATGCTAAATAAATAAATAAATAAATAAGACCCACCACCACAAACTAGCTGTGAGAAATTTAAGATTATATAGGTCGAGAGTTTAGGCTAGATACACAATAAATCCTTAAAAATCAGCTTTTATTGTTATCGTTCCTTGAGCCTCTGTTGACCCCAAACTCCCCACCTAGTAAATGACATGCACTTGAAAGATGCGGATGTTTGTCTACTCAAGAACATAGCCGGTGCCTGGGGCAGGGGGTGAAAGTGGGGTGGGGAATTACTTAAGACAGGGTCCTGGAAGTATTAACACTTATAAAACGGGCACATACAATTCACCAGAGCGCCCTTCCCCCACCCAAGGCACCATCCTCCAGGGGCCACCGGCTGATGAATGAATCTGTGAATGATACATATTCCTCTGCTTAATGTTCAACAATAATGAGCTTGTATGCAGGGTGAGTCACCAAACCTGGTTCAGGGTCTGTGCCTCGTATGTAACCACACAATTCCAGAGGCACAGAATCAGCCACCCTGGAAATTTATTTATTCAACAAACACTAATTGGATGCCTGGTAACCTATCGATTCATGAGTTGAAAGGGGATAAAATAGTATTTAGAAGCTACGCATGCAGGCAGGTAACAATGTTACTGGACACGTTTTCCCCAAGCAATGGTCCTCTGATCTTTAGCAAACATACTTACATGACCTCGTTTATGAATTAATGAGAGCCAGCTAATCTTTCAGAAGACTTCAATTTACGGTTTTGGTTGAAAGACCTTCAGCATTCACAAATGAAGACCTGTCTTTCTGGGTTGGTCTAACTCCTTTGCTGGTTAAAAGGCTTCTGTGTCTTTAAAAGGAGGCGGTACCCTGTCAAATGGACCCTAAAGCATAGGCTAAAGGTGCGTGAGGTCCCACCCACTTTCTGTGACGTCTTGTGGGCTGGCTCCTGATTGCCCGCTTCAGACGTCAATCGCGGGGCGTGTGTCTTGCTGGGACACAGTGGAGGTCTAACCTCTGGTTTGCGGAGCGGTCGGGTGTGTTCTCTGCTCGCCCCCACGCCCTCGAGGCCCCCGCCGCCCAACCCAACGGCGGAGCCAGCAGTGGCTCCCACGGCGCCCTCCCGCACCGGATCGCTCCTCGCTGGGGCGGGACCTGGCCCGACGGCTCCGGTCACTATGGTCAGTGGTCCTGGGGGAAGCAGGGGAGGAGGAGTGGGAAGGGGGGCGCGGTAGGCGGGGTCGCCGCCGGGGCGCATGTGCACTCGCGGGACTGGGGTCGAGCTCGAAGCTCAGCCCCCAGCTTCAGAGCCGCCGCTTTCGGACCCCTCGGGAATACTGAGTCCGGACTGGTGCTGGGGACCCTGTCCTTCCTTGGAAGGCCCCAGTAGACGGCCAGCGACGGGAACCCAGTCAGGCTCCAGGCCCCCACCCCGGGGGCATTCTTCCCAGGTGTCCCTAAGTGCCTGCCCGACGGCGGGGACAGGGATGCTCCAGGGCTAAGCGACACCTGCTTTTTGTTAAGTAGCCCCCGAGTGGGCAGCTCACGGCTCCACCCACCCGAGGGCTCGTCCGTGAGAGATCTCCCCACTCCCACGCCCCGCGACTGGCCCGGGGAGGGGGTGCGCGGTGGCCGGACATCCTCTCTGTCCTGCACATCGACCGAAGGGCTTTGGAGTGGGGACTCGGGGGAGGGGCTGTCTCAAGTTATTAAGCACGTGATTAGGGGTCCAGGCAAAGACTAGAGGGACCTCAGCTTCAGAGAGCAGAAAGGGCCCCAGAGCCCCTCTGAGCCAGACTAAAACTAGGGCTTCGGCAGGTGGGGACACTGAGGTGCAGTGTGGAAGGGCCGAGGACTCACTGTAATGGACTTGGACTCCCAGTCCAGTGCTCTTTGTGTTCCATCAGTCCATCTGGGTGTGATGAAAGCCTAAAACTCTTCAACCCTGAGCCCCCCCTGCCCCAGGGAGCCTGTAGAGAAGGGCTGGTGGCCTGGCTTGTGGTCACACGGCCCTGAGTTCAAGTCTCACCTCTACCCCTTGCAAAGCCAAGAGGCTTTGGTTGGTCGCTCCCGCTCCCCAGTGCTGTTTTGCACATCTGTATAATGGGCTGCCACGAGGACCACGGGAGGAGATGCGCGTGGAGCGCTTGGCTCTGGTGCTGGACCATGGCTTTCTTTCCCTGTGACAACAGAGTCCTGGAAATGGGCTTGCACAGGTGCTTGGTTCTTCATACTTGGCCTCCTCCCTCTGGGCAGGGAAATGGGTCACCACTGCGGGCAGCCACTGAGTTGCAGCACAGGTCAAAGCCTGGTCACGGCCTGACACATTCCGAGTGTGGCTTGGGCAGCCAGGTCATCTGAGCCAGGCTGTTCTGGACAAGCCAGCCTGCTGCTGGGCGTGGCTGTGGGCTTCTGGGGCATCTGGAAGCACCAGCTTCCCGCTTCTACCAGTGCCTAAGGGTTTACCTGGCTCTGCTGCTCCTGGAAGGGGGCCCGGGTGTTTCTGCATCACCCACTAGGGAGTGGCCGGAGCCGGGGTAATAATGGGTTTAGCATCCTGGAGCCGAGGCTGGCATGCCTTCCAGCCACCACCAAGTAGCTGAGAGCATAGCAGGGGAGCTGGGAGCTGGGACCTGAACTTCTGGCCTTTGTGCTGCACAGTGAGGCTTCTGACTCCATCCTCCTGTCTGCCCTGGACTGGAGACTAGAGTAGACGGAGTCAAAGCCATCTTTCAGGGGTTGCCTGGGTGCCTTGGAGAGAGATGAAGTGATAATTCATCAAATTAACTCAGGATGTCTGCCAGGGCGGGTAGGGGTGCCAAAAGCAGTGCAGGACGTGCTTTTTTCTGTTCACTCAGCATTTATTGAGCACCTGCTGTTTGCCAGGCACTGTGCTGGGCCCTGGGCTCTGTGATGGTTTTTTGAGTCTGCATGGTGTGGGTGGTGGTGAGCGTGTGTGTGGTGGGCAGAGGAGAATATCTTTGGAAAATATAATGTCTTCTTTCCTTATCCATTTCAGAGTCACTGGGCTAAGCTTGAGGAAAGGTCCTAGAGAGAAAATACTGAGGAGTTCCCTGGTGGCTCAGTGGGTTAAGGACCCAGTGTTGTCACCGCTATGGTGCGGGTTCAGCCACTGGTCCAGGAACTTCCACATGCCGTGGACGCAGCCAAATTTAAAAAAATAAAGAAGAAAACACAGAACCCCTTGGGAAGGCAGGGTCCAGGTAAGGCCAAGGCCTGGGGCTGCCACTGGCAGGAGGTGTAGGTAGTGAGGGATCTCATGCTCACTTAAAGGGCATTTGACATTCAGTGAATGAATGAGTGATATGAATAGCAAAAGCACAGGGCCCTTCCGTGCTTTGTTCTTTGGTTTGTCAAACAAACCCCCAGTAGGCACCTTAGTCAGGCACTGATGAGAAAGACCAGAGGCCTGCCCCTCTCTTAGGAGCTCACTGCCTGTTGGACAAGACAGCACTGGACACAGGCAATTCCTGAGCTACTGGTTGTGACCTAAAAGACCTGACCACGGGCTTGGGGAGCACAGCAGGAAGCCCTGTATGCTAAGGAATCGGGCCTTGTCAGGGAAGACTTCACAAAGGGGTCTTTTGAACAGGGTGCTGAAGGATGTATAGGAGTGTTCAGGGAGGATTTAGAGAAGATTATATTCCAGTCAGAGTGGGACAGGGTGCTTATAGGCCTGGAGACATGGGTGTGAGTCTAAATTCAAGGGGGCCAGTGTCTAAATTCAAGGTCTCTGCAAGGCCAGCCAAGAACTGTGACCCAAGGCGGGGAGGGGCCCAGATGCAGGGTCTTTGCTGTTTCCTAAGCTGAACAGCAGAGTAGGGCGCAGGGCTGATAGGCTAAAAGCACCCCGGAGACTCCCGCATCCTAAGCCCCAGAGCTTGCAAACAGGATGCCTCCCCCCGCCCCAGGGCTTTGCAGTGGGACCTCTCTCTGACTCTGCTTGGTGACATCCTTACCAGAAGCTTTCAGGGTTTCAAAGTCACACCAGGGTGGCCAGATCCATGGACTGGGATAAAGGTGGTAGGCTGGAGTGAACCTGGCTTTTGGTGGGTCTCAGGCTGGTTGAGGGACTCCTGGGGCTGTGTGGACAGGCTCCAGATCTGCAGGGAGGCTTTGGAGGGAAAAGAGGCTGGGGGCGGGGCGTGTGGATGGGGGTTGGGGATCAGGTGCAGGTTAGGCAGGAGGGAAGAGGACCTCCACAAGGACTTGAACTTGGTCTGAACACCCAGCCCATGTTCCAGTGCATGAGGCTAGTTCTCAAGGTTCCTGGGGAGGAGCCAGTGTTGGGAGAAACGAGAAACATCCTTCTCTCAGACTGAAGTATATCCTCGACTCAACAGCTCAAAGCTGTTTCCAAGAAGAGGTGCTCTCTGCCTGACTTAATTAGTAGTAGCATCTATTTGCAAACCAGCAGTTAAAGGCTGCCATCCTTTCAGGTGGCCTGATTAGATCTGACAGGACATGTCAGGCCAGGCCTGTCCTTTTCCCATAACATCCTGGAGGTTTTCAGCCATGATTTAAAAAACACATCACCAGGGAGTTCCTGTCGTGGCTCAGCAGTAACGAACTTGACTAGCATTCGTGAGGACCCAGGTTCGATCCCTGGCCTCACTCAGTGGGTTAAGTATCTGGCGTTGCCGTGAGCTGTGGTGTAGGTTGCAGACACAGCTCAGATCTGGTGTTGCTGTGCTTGTGGTGTAGACTGGCAGCTGGCAGCTCCGATTTGACCCCTAGCCTCGGAACTTCCATATGCCACAGGTGCAGCCCTAAAAGACAGAAAAAATAAAATAATAAAAAACACATCACCAGTTAGAGTCTAGTCAGACCTAGAGTGTTGTACCCAATTTATGGGCCAGTTAACTGAGGCTGTACTTCCATGGGTGTAACCAGGGCTGTGCTGGTGGGGAGGGGGAGAGACCACCCAGGCCGATTTGGCACACTCTCCTCTTGCTGGCGAACTTGGGAAGTCGCTGTTGTAGAAACCCGCTCGCCCCTCCCAGTGGCCCCAGTAAACCCACCTGCGACCACCAGGGGGCGCTGTAGCCAACCCCAGGCTGCATCCCAGGGCAGGATCACCAACCTGGGAGCCATTTGTCAGACGCGGTAGATCCTAAATAGTACCGAGTGAAGAAGAAAAGCCATAGTATCTGTAGAATAATTTATACGCACATTTAAAAAACATCCATAAAACAACTCTGTATCTTTTAAAAAGACATGCATTGCACTCACGTGAGGTCCCTGGGAGAGGCAGATTCCTAGGGACAGAAAGTAGAATGGTGGTTGCCGGGGACCGGGGTGGGGGGGGGACTAGGGGGTTAACGTTTAACGGGTCCTTTCAGTCGAATATCATGAAAACGTTCTGGGAAGGGTGGTGGTGACAGTCGCATAACAATGTGCATGTGCTTAATGCCACTGAACTGCACGCTTAAAAATGGCTATGGTGGTCTATTTTCTGCATGTTTTGCCACAGCTTTGAAAAGATGGACACGTACTGAAAGACATTCCACACGGAGTACCTGTGGAGGGCGGGGGATGGGAACGGATCAGGGATGAAGGAGAAAAGGCAGGTGACCTGCAGAGGTCTGTGCTGCCTTGGGTCTCTTGAACCCTGGCTGTGGTGAACTTGGCTCTCAGCGTCTGAGACGTTCCCCCCCTCCGCCCCGCACCCAAACCACTGGTTAACATTTTTTCTTCTCAATGGACTGTTTTGAGTAGCCTAAGTGAATTTGTCAAAAATGTGAAGTCAATACTAGGTAAGCGTCCCTGGCACAGAGCAGGTGTCCCCTTCCTGGTCCGCCTTCAGTATTCTCATTCTGACTGGTGAGGGCGGTTTTCTACCGTCTTAGTTTCTTATCTTCCCGGATTTAAGATTAATTCCTTAACACTCCTTTCCAGTCCCCCAGTGAAATCTTCTCAGAAACTGCTCATTATAAAAATAACCAACATGGACCTACTATTGTAGCACAAGGAGCTCGACTCAGTATCTGGGTTAAGCTACCTGGAAAGAGTGTCTGAAAAAGGGTGACGTGGATGTCTAACGGAATCACTTTACTGTACACCAGAAACTAACACAGCATTGTACATCAGCTCGGCTCCAATATAAAAAACAAATGAGGAGTTCCCATCGTGGCCCAGTGGAAACGAATCTGACTAGCACTACATGAGGATGCAGGTTCGATCCCTGGCCTCGCTCAGTGGGTTAAGGATCCAGCGTTGCCATGAGCTGTGGTGTAGTTCACAGATGCAGCTCAGATTTGGCATTGCTGTGGCTGTGGTGTAGGCTGGCAGCTACAGCTCCGATTCGACCCCTACCCTGGGAACCTCCATGTGCCACAGGTGCGGCCCTAAAAAAATAAATAAAATAAAAATTTTAAAAAACTACTCATCACATATAACTGATTTTATGCCTGCCTCCCCACGGTTTTGCTGGTTTTCGTTTGGGGTGCGCCAAGCACCTGCAGCGTTCAGTACAGCTGCACTACTTTTTAATCAGCCTGTTGTTTAAAAAAAACCCAGGCCATCGTTATAAGTCAGCTCTATGTAAAAACAAGACTTTTTGCTAGTGAGATAAATAATGGGACTTTGGAATGAAATAAGATGGTGAGCAGTGAGTGAAAAGGGTGTTGTCAAGTGGGGACGTCTTTTAAAATGTTACCTGTTTGTCATCTTGCCTTCCCCTCAAGGCACCAGAGGTGGATTTTAAAATTCAGAACCTTGTGGGGACCTGTGGATATTTGCTTTATTAGCTAATTATTTGTATTTGCTTTATTAGCAAAATTAACTGTACCCCAGCCATTAACACTTATTATGTAAATAATAATAAGTATTATTATTCCAAGATTATTTATTTATTTGGGATGCACCCATGGCATATGGAAGTTCCCAGGCTAGGGGTCAAATCGGAGCTGTAGCCGACGGCCTACACCACAGCCACAGCAATGCCAGATCTGAGCCGTGTCTGCAACCTACACCACAACTCATGGCAACGCCAGATCCTTAACCCACTGAGCAAGACCAGGGATCAAACCTGTGCCCTCATGGATGCTAGTCAGATCCATTTCTGCTGAGCCTAGACGGAAACTCCAACCTTCCAAGATTTAGAATGGGTCAATTGTACATTCTTATAAATGTGACAATGAAGTTAATCAAGCCAGTTTGTTTGAAGTTAAAAAGAAATTACAGAGTTCCCTGGTGGTGCCGTGGGTTAAGGATCCAGTGTTGCCACTGCTGTGGCTCAGGTCACAGCCGTGGTGCCAGTTTGATCCCTGACCTGGAGACATCCACATGCCATGGGTGTGGCCAATAAATAAGTAAATAAATAAAACAGGATTGTTTTAAAATCTTTTTTCACCTGAAAATGGAACATTTTTAGGCTCCAAGTCAGAACAAGTTTCATGAGCATCCGTCAGCCTGTCTGGATGCAAAACTAAAGAAACAGAAAAAAATATCTTTCTTTGTGATGAGAACTCTAGGGATTTACCCTCCTAACAGTTTTCATATGTCACTGCTCATTTTCTCTCTCATGTTACACCCCTAGTACTTCTGTATCCTACACCTGGACCTTTGGACCTGTGACCCCCTTCTTCCCATGCCCTTCCCCCTTCCCCTGCCTCTGATAGTCACAGATCTGATCTTTTTCTCAATGAGTTTATTTTTATTTATTTATTTATTTTTTTTTTGTCTTTTTGCCTTTATCTAGAGCCACACCCGTGGCATATGGAGGTTCCCAGGCTAGGGGTCTAACAGGAGCTGTAGCCACCGGCCTTCGCCACAGCCACAGCAACGCGGGATCCGAGCCGCGTCTGCAGCCTACACCACAGCTCATGGCAACGCTGGATCCTTAACACTGAGCAAGGCCAGGGATCGAATCCTCAACCTCATGGTTCTTAGTCAGATTCGTTAACCACTGAGCCACGAAGGAAACTCCTCAATGAGTTTATTTTTAAAGTAGACTTGACCTACAGCACTGTGTCGGTTCCTGTTATACAGCCCAGGGCTGCAGTATTTCTCTGCTTTTCAAAGGACAAGTGTGGTTATTCTCACCAAAGATACTACATGATTATTGACTGTAGCTGCCCCACTGTACCTGTCGTACCCATGACTCATTTACGTTGTAACTGGACGTTTGTGCCTCTTAACCGCCCTTACCTAGTTCTCTCTCCCCGCAACCGTCTGCCCTCTGGCGACCACCGGAGTGTGCTCTGTGTGTATAACTCTGTTTCTGTTTTGTTACGTTTGTTCATTTTCTTTTTTTGGATTCTGCACGTAAGTGATATCATATATTTGTCCTTATCAGTACTTCACGCAGTACAACAGTCTCTAGGTCCATTCGTGTTGCTGCCAATGGCACTGCTCTTAATTTTTATGCTGAGCAATATTCCATTGCATGGATAGGCCACATCTTTATCCGTTCACCTGAGGATGGCCGTGCAGGCTGCTTCCACACCCTGGCAATTGTAAATAATGCTGCAGTGAACATAGGGGTGCACATATCTTTTCTAATTTGTGCTTTTGTTTTCTTTGGATAAATACCCAGAAGTGGGATTGCTGGGTCACGTGGTAGTTCTATTTTCAGTCTTTTGAGGGGTCTGAATACTGTTTTCTGTGGTGGCTCCAGCAGTTTACATTCTCACCAACAGTGCACGAGGGTCCCTTTTTTTCCACATCCTCCCCAGCATTTGTTATTGCCTTTTGGACAGAATTCATTCTGACAGGTGTGAGGGAATATCTTGCTGCGGTTTTGATGTGCATTTCTCTGATGATTAGTGATGCTGAGCATCTTTTCATGAACCTGTTGTATGTCACCTTTGGAAAAATGTCTATTCATTTCCTCTGTCCATTTTTTAATTGGGCTGTTTGTGGTTTTGATATTGAATTGTGTGAATTCTTTGTATATTTTGGATATTAACCCTTTATTCAGATATATCATTTGCACATACCTTCTTCCATTCGGTAGGTGGCCTTTTTCTTGTGTTGAAAATTTCCTTTGCTGTGCAAAATTCTTTTCTGGGTGGGGTGGGGTGTGGAGCATGCATTCATGGCAGGTAGAGATCAAACCTGCGCCACAGCAGCAACCTGAGTCGCTGCAGTGACAATGCCCGGTCCTTAACCCACTGCACCACAAGGAAACTCCTGAAGGACTTTTATTTTAATGTGGTCCCATTTGTTTATTTTTTGCTTTTGTTATCCTTGCCTGAGGAGACATCCAAAAAAATATTACTAAGACCAGTGTTGAACAGCAAAATACTGCCTATGTTTTCTTTTAGAAGTTTAATAGTTTCAGGTCTGCCATGTAAGTCTTGAAACCATTTGGAACTTATTTTCTGCACTGAGGCATGATAGTCTATAAAACAAGTCCGTTCAGAGGTTATAAGATGATACCCTGTCTTGATGGGGCCGAGCCTGATTCCCTGCCGGGGACCATGGCGTCCAGGGTCCTGGTCATGCACTTGCACCTGCTTCTGTCGGGGGAGGGTAACAGTCGCTTCGTCCTGCAAGCAGCAGTTCAGGGGCTTTCTCCTTGGTAAAAGCCCAGCAGCTGCTTTTGAAATTGTCACAACTTCACCTCTTTTTTTTTTTTTTGTCTTTTAGAGTGAAACACCTTTCAACCTAATATCAGAAAAATGTGACATTCTCTCCATTCTTCGGGATCATCCTGAAAACAGGATTTACCAGAGGAAAATCCAGGTAAGGCAGAGGATCAGGAGGAGGGGACCCTGGGTGAAATGGGCTGGCGGCGGGAGCAGAGAAAAAGGTTGCCACTTTGAAGACAAAAGGGCTTTACGTTTGGACCAGGTTCCTGGGCAAATTAAAGGGCTCTCAGAATATCGGGATGTTGGGCATTAGCCTTAGTGACAAATCCTTCAGTTGCGAAAACAGAAAAACAAGGGGGCATTTTTTTTAAAAAGCTGGACACTGTCCTAAGTGTCTCCTTTACTCACTGAGGCCTCATTACACCATTGCAAGGCTTGTATCACCCACATTTGACAGCCGATGGAGCTGAGGGCTGGGAGTCGAGTGGCAGGCGCGCGGTCCTACAGCTTGTGCGGGGACGAGCGGCCGTTTGGACCAGGCAGCCTGGTCTTCTGAAAGCTGCATCTGTCACCACTCTGGCCAGGGCGCCTCCCACTCCAGCCGGAGGTTGCCGGCAGGAGACAGGGACAGTCAGAGGACAGGGACCGAGGGAGGAGCCTGGGTGGCCCCCTCTCCCCGCCTCTGCAGCCACAGGGAGCGCTTCTCGGGGCAGGAGCGAGGGCTGGGCAGCGCACTGACTCCCGCGTCCCCTGGACCCCCTCTGGGACTGAGGTGGTTCCCCGGGAAAGCCTCGCCCCGGGGGCCCCTCAGCTCCGGGCCGGCTCGTCGCTGTGGTGGGAGCAGGGACTCCCTGACCCCTCGAATGCCATGCTCCTGTCAGAACCCCGACTTGGGCAGGATCACGGGGCGCCCAGGGGGACTTGGGGCCGTTTCAGAGGGAACCTGGCAGCGAAGAGCAGAGCCAGGGGGGGTGGCCAGACTGCTCGGTGACGTCCAAGGAGGCCTCGCCTGCCGACGCTGTAGACCCCGGCCCGCCTCGCAGCCAGGCCCACCCTCACGGCCTCTGCTCCTCTCGGTGCCACTCCTCCGGGAAGTCTCCCTGGACTTCTGAAGTCTGGTGAAGATGCCACTGCCCCGGGGCACCGCGGGGCTCCCCCGTCCTCCAGGCCGGATCGGCTCACCGTCCATCTGTAGACTGTGGACTCTAGGCTGCCACGCACAGGCCGGGGCCCCCGTTCACACTCAGTGCCTGACACGGACCGGTCGGTGTTTTTATTCCTGCGGGATGAACAGAGTCCAGAGTCGGGGCGCCGTGGGGGCAGCCCGGCTGCGAGGAGGGAGCAGGTGTCCGTGGGGGAGACGCGGGTGCTGTCGGCGCCGACGCCCACCTGTCCTTCTGTCCCCTGCAGGAGCTCAGCAAAAGGTTCACCGCCATCCGCAAGACCAAAGGGGACGGGAACTGCTTCTACCGGGCCCTGGGCTACTCCTACCTGGAGTCTCTGCTGGGGAAGGGCAGGGAGCTCCTCAGGTGAGTGCGGCACCGGATGCCGGCGGGCTCCCAGGTTTCCAGGCTGCGTTTCCTGCTACGCCGCCCGCCCCGAAGCTCCCTAAGCACTTTTCTTGGGCGCAGCCTGGCAGCGGCACTGATGTTGGGGGACACCCAGCTGCCCACTGAGGTGGAGGTGGGGCAGCCAGGGGCCGGCTGGGGATGGACCAGCGACCTGGTGGTCTGAGGGTGCCCAGGGGGGTGGCCTTGGGTGTGTTCTCGAAGACTCTCTCCAAGAAGAGAGCAAAGAAGTGTTGCGCTGTTGTTCTGGATAACTCCAGCTGACCTTGGTTGGAGGGTGTCACCCCGGTGTCTGCTGGTCAGCCTGGAGCTGGGGTTGATGCTGTCCTTTGTCCCCATAGCCATCCGCCTTAGCCCCTCAGGCGTTGGCCTCTTTTGGGGCTTCTCATCCATCATTTATACAAACCACTGGCTCTTCTGCAGATGCTAATTCCAGCTGAGTAGGTTTGGGGCAGAGGTTCCGTGTTTCGCATTTCTCACGAGCTCCCCGGAGAAGCTGTGCTGCTGGGCCTCAGACCACACTTTCAGTAGCAAGGAGCGAGCCTGGGATGTCTCGCGGCCCTTAGAGGATTCGACGGCGGCCCCAGGCCTCCTCATGAGACACCCTCCCCCGCTCGCGCTCCAGGACAGTGCGGTGTGGCGAAAGGTCCCAGCCTCTGTGACGTTTCTCCACACCGCACCGTCCTGGGGCTGGTAGGGGCCCTGCAGCAGGAGCACTGACAAAGCGGGTCACTGGAGCAGGGAGCAGGTCTCGAGGGACGGTCAGTGCTCGCCAAGGTTTAAGGGCTGTTTGCTGGGGAGGCCTGACTTGCGGTGTAGGTTGATCTGTGTGGATCACTCAGCAGGAGTCTTTTCCCCAAGCTACCACCATGGGGTCACTGCGCCGGCAGCTGAGAAGAGACTGCTCTGTGTTCCAAATTGTGTACCCTCTCCACACGCTACGGACAAAGAGAACCGCAGGAGCACAGATTATGATGTTTTAAAATTTTAGTTTTGGAGTCCCCGTCGTGGCGCAGTGGTTAACGAATCCGACTAGGAACCATGAGGTTGCGGGTTCGATCCCTGCCCTTGCTCAGTGGGTTAACGATCCGGCGTTGCCGTGAGCTGTGGTGTAGGTTGCAGACGTGGCTCGGATCCTGTGTTGCTGTGGCTGCGGCGCAGGCCAGTGGCCACAGCTCCGATTAGACCCCTAGCCTGGGAACCTCCACATGCCGCGGGTGTGGCCATAAAACCTGCGGCCATAAAATGACAAAAGGCAAAAAAAAAAAAAAAAAAAAATTTAGTTTTAACGCCTGGATGGCAGAATGCTTAAATTTAACAATTAGCTCTTGTGAGCGGGCACCAAACAGCGCTAGCACGCACTGGGAAGAGCGTTCCTGGCCGAGGGGACAGTGGGTGCCGAGGGGTGAACATGTGACTGGGGAATGACTGTGGGCTGTGAGGGAGGCTGTGGCACTGGAGAGGGGCTGGTGAGCTTGGCAGAGGAAGAAGGCTGTGGCAGGTCCCTGTGGAGAAGGGACCAGGAGGGAGGGAAGGCTGAGTGTGGCCCAGGCCAGAGATGGTGAGGACACGCCGGGTACCATGGGGACAGGAGGGAGGGACAGAGTCAAGAGAGCTTTGGAAGGCAGAGTTAACATCACCTGAGAGCTGGCAGCGGTTACCTCAGTTTCCTCACCTGTGAAATGGGTGCGCTACCCACCACCTGTGATTGTACAGAGGACAAATCCGTGTGGGTCCACAGGGAAGTGCTTTCAAAGGCAGAAAAGTCCTTCACCTGTTTGTGACATGCACCCTCTCAGGTGTGCGGGTGGGGGGTGAGAGTGGATGACAGTCGCCGGTCACAGCGATAGCCCCCCACCCTCGCCTTCCGCTTTGAGCCTGTCTTCCCCCTTCAGGTTCAAAGAGCGTGTCCTGCAGACCCCCAACGACCTCCTGGCTGCTGGCTTTGAGGAGCACAAGTTCCAGAACTTCTTTAACGCTGTGAGTTAAGCTGGGCATGAAGGCTGAGGGACCAGGGTCTTCCTCGCTGGCAGAGCAGACACGAGCGGGCACTGGCCGGAGTCCCGTCACAGCCTGTGGCCTGCGGTTGTGCCCCTCTTGTTCCTCCCAGCCGGGGAAGGACTGGAGGTTGCTTCCTGCACGTGAGGACATCTAGGGGACGGGGGTCCCAGAGCCCTGCCCTCCCTCTGGGAAGAGGCACCTGCTTTGGGGAGTAGCTCGTGGGCTGGAAGCTTCTCCCAGCCTCGACGGGCCCGCTCCCCTGGGCTCACTGTGAAGTGGGGGGCCCGGAGGGCTCACCTCTCCTCTGTGCAGAAGCCCCAGCTGTGCCAGTTGCATCCTCGGACGGGCCTCCGGGTGAGGGACTCATTCCGAAGTGTCCCTAACCCTGCTGCTTACCGGCTCTGGTGGGATCTCTGATTGATTCCGGTGCCTCAACCTGAGGATTTAAAGACGGAAATGCACGGAGGGAGGGGCGGGGCCTGCCCGTCCCCTGGCTGACTTTGCCGGGTGCTCCCCTGGCTGACGGTGGCCGGGTGCAGTTTTACAGCGTGGTGGAGCTGGTGGAGAAGGACGGCTCCGTGTCCAGCCTGCTGAAGGTGTTCAACGACCAGAGCGCCTCGGACCGGATCGTGCAGTTCCTGCGCCTGCTCACCTCCGCCTTCATCAGGAACCGCGCGGACTTCTTCCGACACTTCATCGATGAGGAGATGGACATCAGAGACTTCTGCACCCATGTAGGTCCCGGGCCCAGCCCTCTCTCCTTAGGAGATTTCAGCACCAACACTCCCTAACCAGGGGACTTGGGTGTCAAGTCTACACTGCCATTCCAAGAGCGCTAGATAAGCAAGCCCAGCAGGTCCTCCTGGAGCTGCCCGAACTGTGTGACCTTGGGCAAGTCACCTTCCCTCTCCTGGTGTCAGATTTCCCACCTGAGAAGTAAGGGTTTGGACTGAACCATTCACGAAGCTGCAGAGCGGCAACCCCAGAGGCACATTTGCCCTAAGACGTGTTTTGTTTCTGATGTGTGGTATTTACCTGAAAGAGTTGCCAACACTGAAACACTGGGCAGCTTTTGTATGAATGTTTGGATTTCTAGCTCCCCGAGCCTTAGTCTTGCACAGCCACAGTCAGCAGGAGCTAAGTGGCCACTGCCCCAGTTACTGGGACACGCCAGCCAGCTCGAGGCAGGAGCTAAGTGGCCACTGCCCCAGTTACTGGGACACGCCAGCCAGCTCGAGGCCATCGTTGTCCCTCTCCACTGACTCACTCGCCTAGCGCTCTGTACGCACGTAAGCTTGAGATCCCCTTACGATCGAGTCCCTTCCTGCTCCGGGATTCTCGGGTTCTGTGCATTAGGAAGCCCGAGCCGAAAAGCGCCTGCTCCTCTTTCCAGATCCCTTGGCGTGTCTCTTTTCACATAGAACTGGGGGTCGAGAATCAAAAAAGATTGAGACTCACCCTTGCAATTCTGGCTGTTTGTTACCTCCTCGCTGAGCCTGGGTCTCCTCCTTTGGAAAATGCAGGCATCCACATCTGCCTCATGGGTTGTTGCGGATTTTATTTCCCAGCGCAGAGGGACCTAGGACCACAAAAGCCAGGGGTGGACTTTTCACTTGCCCTCTGCAAGGCTTCCCTCCTCACCTGGGTTGTTCTTTCATTTTGGCCTCTGCAGGAAGTGGAGCCCATGGCCATGGAGTGCGACCACATCCAGATCACGGCCCTGTCCCAGGCACTGAACATTGCCTTGCAGGTGGAGTATGTGGACGAAATGGACACGGCCCTGAACCACCATGTGTTCCCCGAGGCTGCCGTCCCTTCCGTCTACCTGCTCTATAAAACATCCCACTACAACATCCTTTACGCAGCTGATAAACGTTGATTGATTTGGGGCCATGCAGTGGAGCCTGTCACCTAATGGGACTGCATTCTGAATGGAACTTTACGGCTTTGCAATTTTTTAAGCGATTTAGACTGTAGTTAAAAAAAAAAAAAGAAGTGCAGCCTTTTGGGCAAAGTCACTGGGAATAAGGCCTGCTCACTATGGACTGTTGGTAACTTGGCAATATTTTTAATATTTATTTTCAAGGAGGAACAAATATTTTCTAACTCTGGGGTAGGAAGCCAGAACTCCTGGCTCTATTCCCAGTTCCCTGCATAGGTCACCTCCCCTCTCTGGGCCCTTTTCTTCATCTGGAGTGTTCCTGCCAGCGTTGACATCCTGTTGTATAACAGTGGGTTCCTCTGGTTTCTTTTCACGAGGGGCAGTGCCTCCGTTTTCTGGGAGGAAAAGCTCAAGGTCAGCTGTCTTAAGTGACTTAACCAGTTCTCTAAAAAAATCAACTCAATCGGCTTTTGGACTGGACTTTGATGGATGGAGAACTGAAGCCAACTTGAATATGAGGGCTTCAGTGTACTTCCAAACATTCATGATTGATAGATTGCCTTTTTTTTTTTACCCCTATCTTGAGAAATAAGAGACTCTTATGCCAAAATCTAGAAAGAAGCCTATAGCCGTCTGCATGCAGCCTCTACCTTCCTCAAAGCCAAGGCCACCCCCCCGGACAGAGGCTTGAGGAAGACTAGGGTCTGGGACCAAGAAGCTGTCTCATCCCCAGCACATCCTGGATGGAGACTCGAGATGCTCAGCCAGGTGGAGACAAGGATCGGCACAGGCAGCCGCAGACTCCAGCTGAGCGGAGCAGGCGTTCGTTGAGGCTGTCACTGGCTTCCTTCCCCTTTCCCCCTTCTCTTTGGCTTATGGGCTGGCGAGAGGTCCGGTGGGGAGAACAGAGATGAATGGAGGAGACCTGCAGTGGGGGAGATCACCACTGTGGAAACTGCCTGGTAGCCACGAGCCCTGGGCCCTCGAGGAGCCCTGGACGGGCTGGGGCACAGCCAGCACGCTCTCTTCCTCAGTGGGAGGAAATGGAGGGTGCGGGGGGCTGGATTTGCCCTTTGGGGTGGTTACCTCCCTAATGGAAGGCCTTCTCACAGGAGCTCTGGGTAACAGACCGCTCCCAGTGCTTGTATACACACGTCAGACTCTTAACACTCTTGCGCCTTTGTGAAGTTCGGCGTCAGGGTGCTTTTAATCTCAGGCAGGGACCCAGGTTCCCATATGGCCCTTGGCTGGAATCTGGACCCAAGGGCTCAAGCTAAGTGACTGTCACTTTTTCACAGGAATGTACATCTGCCCCTCATCTCTGAACGGGCTCAGTGTCCCACCTTGCTCGGGACAGGAGTGCTGTGACAAGTGCACTAGGAGAGTGGGGGAGACACGCTACCTGTTTGTCAGCATCTCGATCCCTGCTTCCAAGCAGGCAGCGACCTCGACCTTGGCTGCTCTGCGGGCTTGTGAGGCGGGTCCCGGGCCTCCGGCTGGGCTCTCGGGCACAGCAGCATCAGCACTGGCTGCCACTGAACAGCACCTGGGACGAGTGAGCATTCCCAAAGGCAGAGCTTTTTCTTTGGCAGACAGGCTGCAGAGATTCCCGAGATGTGTCTACACCGTGCTTCCAGGCCGAGAGCCTGCCCGTGCTCATAGGGGACCCTCTTTCCAGAAGAAAGCCTATCAGTTTAGAATCAGACTGCGTAAGAGAGGCAGACTGTTTTCATGACCTTGTCCTCTGTTCTCCCCACTTTTCACAAAACCATTGGCCAAATCCAAACCACTGTTTTCCCTTCACTGTGGAGGAGAAGGAGTGGCAGGTTCAGACAACTTTAACTTAGTTAAAATCCAGCTGCAGGCGTGACCTCGCTTGTCTATAGCAGCCAGTCACGCCGGGGGTCACACTTCTCGGTGCTTCTCCATCTGCCCCGCGGAGCCTTCTCTTTCCAGACCAAAAGCTGGAAGGAAACTTTATATATCAATGTGAATGTTTAGCAGCAAGAAGAACTGTTCTGGCTTTTGGTTCCTATTTTAAGCACAAAGGGGCTTTGGAACCAGACTGCCTGTGTTCAAACCTCAACTTTATCATTAACTATGTGACCTGAGCCAAGTTGCTTCAGCTCCCAGAGTCCCAATGCCTATATTAGTGAAATGGAGACAATACCAACACATCATAGGATTACTGGTTCAAGTGCAACAAGATCACGTGTGGAAACAATTCTAGGAGCTGACACACAGCGCGCTACAAATGGGCTGCTCCCTGCCCCTTCCCCATGGGACGCAGCAGCAGGTTGCACGCTGGGGAAGCACACCAGCTTGGCAGTGGCACTGTGGTCTCCTAGAGTGGGATTTAGTCTTATGGACCAAAAGCATTTCTGTGATAAGCAGAAACAGGGGCAAGGGCTGTGGCTCAGTGAGTGGCTCCCTAGAGGCCCCTGGTCCTGTGGGATGGAGCCCAGGCCCTGCGGCTTCCTCAGGCAGTTGGGAAAACATTCTTCTACCATTAAAACGGTTTCTGGAACTTTTGTCCTGGCTTCTTAGTAGTTGGTACCCGCACGTAGTGAAGATTAACGTTCCTATCCCATGGGGCTTGTTTGTGTGAATGGATTAGCAGGGGCAGGCTGTCCTTGTTTAGTGAAAGGACCAGACATTCAGGAAATTCTGCCCTTGGGCTGGGCTGGAGGTGCCAAAGGAGCCGGAGGCCTCACCAAGGCTTCACCTGGTCAGGCAGAGAGCAGAACTGCCTGGGAGGCAGGCCCTGTCTTTTTAAAACCTAGTTCCTTGTGGAGTTCCCGTCGTGGCCCAGCAGGTTACGAACCTGACTAGTATCCACAAAGATGCGGGTTTGAGCTGTGGCCTCGCTGGGTGGGTTAAGGATCTGGCGTTGTCACAAGCTGTGGCATAGGTGTGGCTGTGGCATAGGCTGACAGCTGCAGCTCTGACCGACCCCTAGCCTGGGAACCTCCATATGCTGCAGGTGTGGCCCTAAAAAGCAAAATAAAGACAAGCCCATCTTCCAACCATGTTACCCCACTAAAGAATCTGCTGTTGGAGGGTGAGCACAGGATGTTGAAGGGCGTCAGTGATCTATTTGAACTGTGACAAGTGTCCTCAGGTCTCTCATGGCTTAGGTGCTGCTTACACCTCTACTGTGTCACCTGGAAAATGGAGAGCCCCCTACTATCCTGATAGCTGTCACTCAGGAACTGACTTCACAGGCTAGGGCCACTTTCTTCCGCTTTCTTCTCTCCAGGTCACGTGACGCTGGGGAGCCCTCCTCTGGAAACATACTCTTTTAAAACTCAAACAATTTTCCAAACTTGCCTTGGGCCTACAAGGAAATAGACAGGGTTCTAATCTCGGCTTTGCCATTTGACAGCTGTGTGACCCTGAGCACGTCTTAACCAGTTAGCATTGGCCTTCTCAACTACAAAAAGGTACGCAACTTGGGTCCCAGGGCCTTGACACAAACTAAATGACACTCAGTGAGACCAAAATCTGAATTTAGGCCAATTACCCCGTCGCAGTTATCCAGAGGGGCTAAGGAACTACAGCTGCCAACCATGAGGCCAAGGGGACATCTGTTTTGGGATTTTACAGCCACGCCTGTGGAATGGAGAAGTTCCGGGGACAGAGAACAAACCTGTGCCACAGCAGTGACCTGAGCCCGTGACAGACTGGATCCCTAACCTGCTGAGCCACCAGGGAGCCCGGGGCATATCTGTTTAGAAGCCCAGACTTGGCTGTGCAGAAATCTGTGCTTCTCCCATGACTGGCTATGCACCCAGGCTGACCCAGAGACGGCCGCCGTGGCACCGGGAAGTCGTGGGCATACACTAGGCCTTGATGTAAGCTCAAACGCTGCGAGAGGTAATGAAGCAGCTTCTGCCCTCCAGGAGCCCAGCAAGATTCCAGATACCAGTGTGGCAAGTGCCATGGAGAGGGTGGGCCTGGGCACCGTGGGAGCCCACAGAAGGGACACCTCACCCTCCTGGGGCTCAGGCCACCTGTGCTCAGGGAGTGAAAAGGCAAACAGGCCGGGCGAAAGCCCGTACAAAGGCTCAGAGCAGGAGAACGGGCTCATGAGGTCATGGGCGGCAACCAGTCCTGTCACACAAGCGGGGACCAGAGACACGGCTGGAGAGACTGGCCAGGGCCAGATCCCGGGCGCCTCACCTGCCTGGTATGGTATACTGCTACCGAGTGGCTTCCCCACAAGTGACTTGGTGACATTAAGGAAGCCGTGCTCTCTTGGAACCCCAGATGGCAGCCCCTTCCCTGCCCACCTCCCAGGGAGGCTCAGACAGCACGCGGCTGTGACATCGAGCTAGGGCGCTGTCACGATTCTGCTGTGGAGAGAAAATGGCAGGGACGCACTCCCTGGGGACGCAGGCAGCAATGACTTCGCAGGGGTCTGTGCAACCCACCGGCCTCCTGCTCCATCAGCGTGGTGACGCACCCGCGTGGTGACACAGCCCACGTGCATCCCGCGGCCACAGGACCGTGACAGTGTCCCCCACGTCCTAGCTAAAAACTCAGAAGATGATACGCTGGTTCTGACCACTGTTTTTAATTGCGGAAATCCAGTTAAACATAAAGAAGCCCGTAAACACTGGAATGCAGGAATATACAAACTCCTACACAGAATTCTTAACTCTGAAACAACACGGATCTGCATGAGGTCTCTCCTGCTACCGGGCTGGGGGGCGGTGGTGAAGAGAGGGAGATTTTTGTAAGGGAGGCTGACAGTGGAGTGACATGAAAGGTGGGAGGTTTTCCATACAACCCGAGGACACAGACATGACGCATGGTCACCCAGAGACGCTGACCTCGGGGGGTCAATTTGCACTTGTGCTTGGCTGTGGCTGTTCCTGCTGCTGCTCTTTTGGCTTCTTCTTATTCCTCTGCTTGGAGAGGCAGCTCAGCGCAGACTCCCTGTTCCTTGAGGCAGACATGAGCACAGGCAGTTTGCCAGACTGTGTTGGATACTTGGTTTTCAGGTCATCTTTAAACAACGGCTGGGAGAGTAAATGGCGCAGCTCCTTCTTCAGGATCTTCATCTGCTTCTGTCTCCGACGCTCTTCCTGCTGGTCAACTTTTCCTCCTGGAAACAATTCAAAATAGATCGTATTTACTATGACTTTTAGGAGCATTTTGTCTCCCCTGATGGATAATACTTGTGATGAAAAACCTTCTGGAACTCTTTGGTGAGGAGGGCTCAAAAGCTCTCTGCAGAAGCTGGTGTTGGCTAACTTCCAACACAGTTTAGGAGAGCCACTCAGGGCCACGCTGTCCTTTCCTCCTCACAAAAACCCTCTTATTTCACAGTTGAGGAAACTCAGGTCACTTGCTGAAGGTCACAGAACTAGCTATCAAACTGAGATCAGTACCCCAGTCTCCTGACTTGAAGATCAGTTTCCTCCCTACGATCCAACCACTCGTTGCCTGAGATGTGGTGACCGAACAGCTACAAACCCCTCAGGAGACCGTGAACGCACCTATGCGGTCCAGCTTTCCTGCATCTCCCCACGAGCACCGTGGCTGCGCCTGCAGGGGCAGACACAGCCCAAAGGCTCCAGGCCAGACTGTCCTCAGGAAGGGAAGCCGGGGCCTCGTGCATCACAGGCCTAGCCCAAGCCTGAGCCACCAGGAGGACCACTCACCGTCAGCAAGCCCAGGGGCTTGGTTCCCAGCTTCCGGCCGGGCAGAGGGCAGTGAGTCTGTCTCTGAATCTGTTGGCTTTGACACCAAGAGAGCAACACCCCAGCTGCCCACTCAGGGGGGTGGAAAGAGCACTGGACCTAACTCTGGTGTCAGTTCTAGACGTGGCTCTACCACTTCTTCGACTCGAGAGCTTTCCTAGAGCAAGAACCACACAGATTCACCCCTGAATCCTTGGTCCCTGGCCCAGGCTGGGAACAGGCGCTCAGGAAACAACTGGTGCAGAAGCTGTTTCCTTGAACAAACTGCTTCCGTGAGCCTCTAGTTCCCAAGTGTAAAAGGACAATAATTCCTGCTGTTTACATCACGAGACTGGAAAGGAGCTACTGAGATGATGACAGAAGTACTTGTCAGCTTAGAAGACAAGTGACAATAAATAATAACTTGGAATGTACTGCATACTTTCTATCTGCCAGACACTGTTTCAAGCACTTTACACTCATTAAGTCAAGCCATCTTTGCAACCCCATAAGTTGCCTTATAAGAGAGGACACCTAGGTACAACAGAGAGGTTAAGCAACTTGGCCTGGTCACACAGCTGGTGAAGGGAACAGGGAGCGGGACAACATGGGTGGTCTGGCCCTGAGCCTGCCTTATGAAAAGGGAACCGAAGCCTCCAGACCAATGATGACAGGGGAACCAAAGGCCCAGGGCTTTAGGCTCATCTGAACAAGGGCCTGTCACAAAGAAGAAAAAGGTGTCTTGCCAATTTTGACAGGATCCATGGTAGTGAGGAGGTTCCAACAGACAAAAGTTGAAAGGAAAAAAAAAAAAGCTGAATAAACCCTTCTTTGAGTCCACCTGGTGGGCCCCTTACCCTTATACATTTCTTCTTCCAGTTCGATCTCAAGGGCAGCCGCTGCCTGCTCAATCCAAGAGTTGTGCAGGCAAGCCTGGAAGTTCCGATACTCTGCTTTCTCGATCTGTCGAGCTAAACGGATTCGCTCCTATGGGAAAGGAACAAAGTATTCATCCGACAAAGGCTTCAGGCCACTGGGACGAAAAGTCTCATTTAAGTTACGTTTTTAAAAAAGCTCTTGAGATCAGTGCTCAGTGAAACGCACCTTAGCTCTAACACAATGTACTTGCTTTAGTTCCTCATTAAAGCACACAGGCAATCGCTGCTCATGAGTGTACACACGAATCACAAGAGCCGGCTTTCCAAACAAACTGGCACAGCCCTTTTCTTGGGAGCTCACCTGGGCCGGCCGGACTGCCAGTCCACA
>PVHT021183632.1:6148255-6165638 GCA_004024745.2 Catagonus wagneri
AAGAAAGAAAGAAAAAAAATTTTTTAAAGAAAAAAATATATAAAGGAGGAATAAAGGAACAAGGAATAGCTCGAAGAAATAGAAAACAAACAGCAAAATAACAGATTAAAACCCAACCACTATCAATAACCACATTAAAAGTAAATCATCTCCAGTCTCCCAAGGCAATAGAAATAACAAAAAAACAAATGGGACCTAATCAAACTTACAAGTTTTTGCACAGCAAAGGAAGCCATAAAAAAAATGAAAATGCAACCAACAAGGGCTTAATCTGCAAAATACATAAACAACTCATACAACTCAACAACAGAAAAACAAACAACCCAAGCGAAAAATGGGCAGAAGACCTTAGAGGACAGACTTGTGGTTGCCAAGGGGGTGGGGGAAGAGGGAGGGAATGGGATGGACTGGGAAGCTGGGGTCAGTAGATGCAAACTACTGCATTCAGAATGGATAAGCAATGAGGTCCCACTGTATTGCACTGGGAACTATATGCAATCTCCTGGGATAGACCATGATGGAAGATAATATTAAAAAAAGGAATGTATAGGGAGTTCCTGTCGTGGTGCAGCGGAAACAAATCTGACTAGGAACCATGAGGTTGTGGGTTCGATCCCTGGCCTTGCTCAGGGAGTTAGGGATCCAGCGTTGCCGTGAGCTGTGGTGTAGCTCGAAGACGTCAACTCAGATCTGGCGTTGCTGTGGCTGTGGCATAGGCCGGCAGCCGTAGCTCCAATTTGACCCCTAGCCTGGGAACCTCCATATGCCGTGACAGCGGCCCTAAAAAGCAGGAAAAAAAAGGAATGTATACATATGTATGACTGGATCACTTTGCTGTACAGCAAAATTGACACAATATTGTAAATCAATTATACTTTAATTTTAAAAATATGTAAAAATGAAGAATAAACAATTTTTAAATAAGATGTTACTACATATTCTAGGAATGTAACATCAGGTGATGTTTATGTCTAAGAGAAGACCTGCTTGAAATCTACTGAAATATTTTTTTTAAATGTAAATGACTCAACACAATTAAAAGATCATTGGATTAAACAGCAAGACCCTGTTGCCTACAAGAAACTCACTTCGAAGACAAAGACATAAAAAGAACAAAAGTACAAGTATGGAAAAAGACATACCATGCTAACATTAATCAAAATAAAGCTGGAAAAACTGTATCAATACCAGACAAAGGAGATTTTTAAAACAAAGACAACATCAGAGTAAGAGGGCCATTTCATAATGAAAAGTGAATTCATTTAGCGGATACGGCAGTCCTAAACATTTACACATCTAACAATAGAGCTTCAAAATACATAAAACAAGAACCAAGTGAACTGCAAGTAGAAAACTACCACTCAAGGAGTTCCTGTCATGGTTCAGCACAAATGAATCAGACTAGCACCCATGAGGACACAGGTTCAATCCCTGGCGTTGCCGTGAGCTGTGATGTAGCTCGCAGACACAGCCTGGGCCTGGTGTTGCTGTGGCTGTGGTGTAGGCCAGTGGCAACAACTCTGATTCGATCCCTAGCCCGGGAACCTCCATATGCTGCAGGTGTGGCCCTAAAAAAAGAAAAAGAAAACCATCACTCAAGAAAAATTCAATAAAAATATTTCTAACATATTAAAGCAATGAAGTTAGCATTTAAAAAACATCCCATAAAGAAAAGTGCAGGCACGGATAATTCTAACTACGTAAGGATGAAAGATACCAATTCTATACACGCTCTTTCAGAAAACTGAAGAGAATACTTCAAATGGCATTCTGGAACTTGCATTACTCTGATTCCAAAACCGGTCTGAGACATTCTAAGAAAAGAAAACTACAAACCAATATCCCATGAACATAAACTCAAAAATTGCCAACAATATTTTAATAAATCAAATCTAACAATGTACGAATGGGATAATAAACTGGGGCTAAGTTCGGTTTATCCCAAGAATTTGAGTTTAGGTTAGTATTTGAAAATCAATGTAATTCACCATTATCAACGAACCAAAAATGAAAAAAACACATATCTTAATATATCAGAAAAGGCATTTTAAAAAACACAACCATCATTTCTTATAAAAAATCTTTCTGAAAACCAGAAATAGAAGAGAATTTTCTCAACCTGATAGAGGACATACATGAAAGCCTACAGCTAACATCATACCTAATGATCTCCCAAAGATCAGGAACAAAGCAATGATGCCCACTATATCATTTCAATTCAAACTGTACTGGAGGTTTTAGCCAGTACAATAAGACATAACTAAACAAAAGCACCCAGACTGGATGATATTATCAGCTTTGTAGAAAGTCCTATGTAACCTTTAAGAAACTAGTTGAAGGGAGTTCCCTTTGTGGCGCAGCGGTTAACGAATCCGACTAGGAATCATGAGGTTGTGGGTTAGATCCCTGACCTCACTGAGTGGGTTAAGGATCTGGCGTTGCCGTGAGCTGTGGTGTAGGTTGCGGCTCGGATCCTGTGTTGCTGTGGCTGTGACATAAGCCTTGTGGCTACAGCTCCGATTAGACCCCTAGCCTGGGAACCTCCACATGTCACAAGTGCAGCCCTAGAAAAGGCAAAAAGACAAAATGAATGAATGAATGAAAATATCTCAATGATTTTACCCTAACTGCACACTGGACAATTTGTTACATAATTGGTTACACTGTTAAAATTAATTTTCACTTTTTAAACCTTTTTAAACATGGCTCCTAGGAAATCTTAAATTATATATGTGGCTCACATTACATTTAGATTTCTATTGGTTATTGCTGGTCAAGCTGAACTAACAGTTCTAGATAATACAAGCTCCTCCCCTCATCAGTAGTTTAATCTCCCCAGAGTGTGGCAACCTGTCATTGCTCCACAAAGTCTAAGAGGGTATCTTTAGGTCCCCCTTTAGGTGTCATTGCTCCACAAAGTCTAAGAGGTATCTTTAAACAATGCCTAGTCCCCAAAGTCACCTGCTGCCCAAATCTGCCTACAAAACCCACCCAGTGGTTATCCTTCCTATGACAATAAATTCACCAACTCCCAAAGCAGCCCTTTTATTTTTGGACAATTCTTGAAAATTAAGACACTTCTTCCTTACACTAATGCCGTTCTAACCTCTCCAGGGACTGACCTTAGCCCTATTTTCCTCCTCCCTTCCAAAAAACGCTCAAGAACAGGAAAAAAACTCCATCTGCAGGTCACTTACAATGAAATGTGTAAATTTTAGTTTACTACTTTTTTTTGCTGGTTGTTTGCTATTGTGTAAATGTCTAAATTTAGTGGACATTTACATTTAACCCACACAGCAAAGGAAATAGGTAATATTACCTCCATTTTACAATGGGGTCTATAGGGCTCAGAAAGATACTGCCTAGAGCACCAATCAGGAAGTGGCATATTTCAACCTAGAGCTAGCTGACTGCTAATCAACACTGCTTTTGTGACTATGTTCCCAACATTCCCCTCTCTCCCAGCCATCCAGCCCATTAGCAGCCACAAGCCCAATTCAGAAGCAATCTTACCAGATAAGGATGTCCTTACCTGTCTCAGCAGCCCCAAGGATGTCCAGTTTGTCACGAATGGCAGGTGCTAAAGTCAGAGCTTGGATCGGTGTGGGGGCAGAGAAGCCTAGAAAGCTGAGTGCTCGGAGAACTGGCTTGGGTACAAACAGATCCTTCCAAGCTGATACATCTGCCTTGTGATCATGCATTTCAGGCATCCATGTCTTTGCTTTTTTGGACACTTTTGGAGTAGTACCCTGAGAAGGCTCTGCTTTTTTTTTCCCTTTCTTTTTCTTCTTCTTTGGAACTGCCAGGGCTGGGCTTTCTGACGCCATCTCCCCTACCTCTGGATCAGGACAAACTGTGCTATCTCCCTGGGGCTCTGGCTCAGGATCTTTGACCACAAACTCTTCCTGGACACTTGTTCCTTCAGTTGTCACATCTTTGCTCTTCTTCATTTTCATCTTTTTCTTTGAGGAGCTAGATTCTCCTTCCTCCTCTCCTTCTGCAACAGCCTGTGCCTTTCTCTTCTTGGGCTCCTCTTTTAAGAAGAGACTGGAGGAATTCTTGGCAGGGGAGACTAACCGGTAATCTGTCAGTTCCTCAAAGCAAACCAAGTCATCCATCTGTCCGTCTATAAACATGTTTGGGTCAATCTTCACCTGCTTCCATTTTCCCACAACTTTGATTCCCTTCCTCTGAAATTTGCCACAGCTTGGTGGCTTTGGCCTTGATTTTGTCTCCTTCAACTTCATGGTTACTGAAAAGGAGAGAAATGTTCCCTAAGATTGGCAAACGAAAAGCCTGAGTTTTGAGGCAACAAATATTTCCTATGCAGCCTATAGAGCATCAGGCCCTGCAAAGCAGTAAGGACCCGAAAATGCCTCTAACACTGATGCTCCCAGCTAGAGAAGATCAAAGAAGGAAAGAAATATACCCACAGAGCAGGCAGCCTGGCCTGGAACAGAGGGGACACAAGAGGTGGAGCAAGAGCTTATGACCTAGATGGGGCATGGATTCCAGATCCCATACTTAACTGCTTTTGTGGCCGTGGCAGGTCCTGCTTGATCCTCTGAACCGCATATTTTTTAAAGGCAGAGAGGTTCATACTAGCTAAGTCACAAAATGTTCTATGCCATAAATAAAATAATGTAGAGCATGGAGGGTGAAGCCTGCCACACTCAAGCCATTTCGAAGGCAGAATAAGAATCTAAGGGGGGGGGGGTGTCTTGGGGGTGAGGAGGTTGAGGGCACCAGCTTTACTAAGAGTGCACAAAGCTTTCTTCCTTCTCAAGCCCTGCCCCAAGAGGGCACCTGCCTGTGCCACCACTCTGGCCTTTGCCTAATGGCTTAAAACCCCACCAGATGTTTCATTACATTTTTAAGTGATATAAAAACCATTTATGCAGAAGTCGTTTGACTGGATTTCAATTCATGTTCTCCTTTTTCAGACTGGCCAAGAAAGAAAAAAAAATCCAGTGGAAAGCACAAAAGGATTGGTGGACCCGCCACTGGCCAGCTCTAGGTCTCGGATGGACGTTACTAACCTCTACGAGCCTCAGTTCCTCGTCTGAAAAATGGGGATGCCGAGGATTTGTGTGTCCTTGCACTGTCACACGAAGACAAAAAGGTGACGCACATCCAGAGCCGCTTAGCATGGCGACCCGCGAGCGAAGCAACGCAGCGCGCAACCAAGGTTCACCACCGCATCGCCTACACAGCGATCACAAACAACCCGGATCAAGCCAGGCGGGTTGGGGGGGATAAGGCACAGGGTCCCTCCTCCTGGCGCCAGGCCTAGTGACCAGCGCTCACACCCCTCTCAAGCACGAACAGGCGAGCACGAAACGCAGAAACCGAGGCCGCCGAGTCTTTACGCCCCCTCAGTAGGAGCCCCCAGCGCAAGGCCCGCGGACACCGTCTCGGAACCCGAGAACGCAATGGCCTGGAGAGGCCAGCGATGGGAGCCCGCCCCCAGCTCCTCCCGGTGCCGGCCCCGGCTTCATTTCTCCCCGGTACTCACGGTGTGGACACTCTGCAGCGGTTTCCCCAGACGCCAACAAACTGCCTCAGCTACAGCTCCACCAGGCCTCCCACACGACTTCCACTGCAGTTCCGGGGCGGGGCTTGCACTCACGCACGCGTGCGCGAGACGGCAGGAAGTCCCGCCCCATTCTAAACGCCGCAACCTGATTCGCTGAGGCGCGGGTCGACTTCTGCAGCCCGAGGATGGAGAGAGAGCGGAAGGAGGATCCTCCGCGCTGGGCGGATTGGTGCTTCTGCCCGGCTTAGGGAGCGGGCGCAACAGGTAGCGGCTGGGTTGCATCCTGAGCGGTTCTGTGCTGGCTCACGCACGGGAATTCAAATTTTGTTGTATTCTTGCTTTGGTTTTAGCGCAGTGGCTGTTTAAGTATTGGCTGTGTGCCTGGAGCCTCGCAGAAGTTTTAGCATTTAATTTACAACTCAGGAGTTCCCGTCGTGGCGCAGTGGTTAACGAATCCAACTAGGAACCATGAGGTTTGCGGGTTCGATCCCCGGCCTTGCTCAGTGGGTTAAGGATCCGGCGTTGCCTTGAGCTTTGGTGTAGGTTGCAGATGCGGCTCGGATCCTGCATTGCTGTGGCTGTGGTGAAGGCTCCTGTTAGACCCCTAGTCTGGGAACCTCCATATGCCGCGGGTGCGGCCCTAGATAAGGCAAAAAGACCAAAAAAAAAAAAAATTAATTAATTAAAATAGCTTTTTGCACTTTTATCTCTTATGGCTCCTTTCAGTTGACTCTGAAGGTGCCAAAAGCAGGAAATAGAGGGAAGAGAGGTGAGGAGCAGATTGTGTCTCGCTTTCACTTCTGAAAACTCTTAGGTTTTGGAGCCTGACTCAGATCTTCACTGGGGAAATGGAATAAGTTACAAATTGCGCATGAGAGGGAAATTTTGACACCAGGTTAGATGTTGTTTTATTTATGCATTATTTTTTCACAGTAAAGCTGGATTTTTTCGTGATTATTATGGATACCATATTAAAATACCATTCTTTCTGAGTCTGTTTTAGACTTAGAAGAAAACAATAATCGCCCAGTTTCCTCACTCTCCAAAGTAGGTTGCGTGAAGAGTCTTAGATCAGGCAAGAAAATTGTCTCAAAACCAGTTTTGTGACTCTTAGCTCAATACCTAGTACAAAATAAGAAAGTGTTGAGGTTGAAGTGGCTTGAAATTTGAATTTCCTTGCAGAATGTTGTAGCCAAGGTTGCATAAAGTATAATCCAGGCTTATAATTTATTTTATCAAACATTTTCTTCTTCAGGATTTCCAGAGCTTTCAATGTGGCACTTTCAACTCTGCATTAGATTAAGAAATTTACTTTCTTGTCTTATCTCTTCTCCTGGATTGTAAACTCCTCAGGATATCACCTCGAATTCATCTTGGCATCCCCCAAAATGCCTAATCAGTGCCTGGCTCACTTACCAGACCATAGATATTTGTCGAATGAATGAATGAGCAGCTTGTTAGAACGTCTGGGAAGAAGGAGGCAGCGGCTGGAGTGATGAGATTGCAAGCAGGGTTTATTAACCAACAGAGTGGTTGGGAACTCTAAGCAAGTAAGACCCTCGCCCGCTACCCCACCCCCCAGCGCAGGGGAGTGCTTCGTTTTTTATAGACAGGGGGTCATTTTGTTGAGCCATGTAGTCCGTGGTCTTGGAACTATCATCTGTTACATGGGCCTGTTTGATAAGAAGGAGTCTGCAAGACTGGATTTGGCTGGGTTATGTTGATTTTTTTTAACCTTTTTTTAGGCCCTGTTTCATTTTCCACCTAAGACAGTTGACCTTAGCTTAGGAACAGGCTCCTTCCCTTCCACTTTTGTTGTTGAACCCAATACCAAAAGGGACAAAGAGTTCTGATCTAGTCACATAGCATCTGTTGATAGTTCATAGCAGCTTTACTTGTAATAGCTAAAAACTAGAAATGACCAAAAAAACAAAAAAATCGTACTACTGCCAATAATAATGATAACAATGGTAGTACGTGGCCAGAATTGTTCTCAGGAGTTTTCTTGGACGGAGCCAGTGCAAACGAGGGTCCCTGAGCTCAAACTTCTTTCACCTAATGATAAACCTGTCTTTGACGCTACCATCCGTGGCTGCATAGGATTCCATTATGTGGAGGTATAAAATTTCATGTCCTTGATTTCCTGTTGTTTCAGACCTTTGCCATCCTCAATAATACCGTGATAATCATTCATGTGAAGGTGTTTTTGTGAGCATGCCTGACTCTTCTCTTGCAATGAATGCAAAGCAAGAGTATTTCTGAGTCAAATGTAAGGAAAGCATTTATTGCCGGCTATAAAGTGTGGTCAGATCACATCCCACCCAGCAAGGTGTGAGATTCTCCTTTCCTTGCCCCAGGCAAACTGGGTGTTTTTATTTACTTTCTGGAGGAGCTATTGAGGAGGTACTCACTCCGCTCTGTTTCATCTTCTGCTGTGATCCCTCAAGGATGGAAAGTGGCGCATTCCCCAGAGTCCCTTGCAACACCAGTTCTGCAAAGGCACTGGATTGTGAGCCAAGCCAGGGGGACAGCACTGTGCTTCTGCGCCAAGCACAGTCATGGGGATCTGGTTTTCCACAGCAGCAGTAGAGTCCCTGGATCCAACTCTTACCTGATTGAGATGCATCATTTTACAGGCATGGAACATTCAGGGCAGTTTGGTCCCGTTGTGATGCAATGGAAACAAACCTGACTAGTATCCATAAGAGCACAGGTTCGATCCCTGGCCTTGCTCAGGGGGTTAAGGATACAGCGTTGCCGAGGAGATGTGGCTGCAGCAGAGGTGCAGCCCACGTTGCTGTGTCTGTGGTGTAGGCCGGCAGCTGCAGCTCTGACTCGACCCCCAGTCTGGGAACTTCCATATGCCATGGGTACAGCCCTAAAAAGAAAAAAAAAACTATCTCAGTTACTACAGATTAGGGTAAAGTTGATTTGGATCTGACAACCATGCTCCCCATTATCACTATCCCTCACTCCCACAAGTAAATGCTGCTACAATTCCATAAGTACCTTTATATGTCCTTTTAAAGTGACTTTTATTGGAGTTTCCTGGTGGTCTAGTGGTTAAGGACTCGGGGTTATCACTGTTGTGGCTTAGGTCACTGCTGTGGCTTGGGTTTGATACCTAGCCCAGGAACTTTTGCATGCTGCAGGCTTGACCATAAACAAAAACAAACAAAAGTGACATAAATGATAGATAGATAGATAGATAGATAGATAGATAGATAGATAGATAAAAAAGTATAGATATCTTCACAGGAAATAGTTAATGTAGTGCTGTTATGTGCCTTTTAATAGATATGGTGTTGTTTTAACTCACCTATTGCTCTGCGCTGGCCTTTTCCTATTCTATAGGTCTTTCTCATGATTTGAAACTACTGCTTGGTGTTTCCTGGGAATCATACACTATATTTTATTTAGCTTGTTCTCTATTTTATGAATATGTGTGTAGCTGGATGTTAAAATTAAAAAGGTTCCTATTTTGGAGAAATCTCAAACGTCGAAGCCAAGAACAGTGGGCAACAGCAGCCCCCACTTCAAAGAGATCTATTGGCCATGCCCCTTTGGGCCAACGATTTTATGACTATAAGCCCTAGCATGCATCTCCAGCCTATGTAAGGGAAGCCTTGGGATCCACTGGAAAAGATGCTTTAAAAGGAATGCTTTCAGCAGAAATCTGACTAGGAGCCATGAGGTTGCAGGTTCGATCCCTGGCCTCGCTCAGTGGGTTAAGGATCTGGTGTTGCCGTGAGCTGTGATGTAGATCTCAGATGCACGTGGCACGGATCTGGCGTCGCTGTGGCTGTGGCGTAGGCGGTGGCTGTAGCTCCAATTTGACCCCTAGCCTGGGAACCTCCATATGCCAAAGTGCGGTCCTAAAAAGCAAAAAATAAATTAGTCAATTAAATAAAATAAACGCTTTCAACAAATATTCGCTGAGTGCCCACTTGTTCTGAGTGCCGTGATACATGGATTAATGAGGCAAAGACCTCTCGTGGAGCTTTGACTGGGGTGGGGTTGGGGGGGCGGCTGGCGGATGCTTTCTTTGTAGGCTCTTGGACCCTCCTGTCAGCAGAAGTCACTCACCAGCAGGGTCCTGAACAAAGGGGAGCTTGCCCTCGCTGGACGCCTCCAATTCTTTTTTTTTTTTTTTGGCCTTTTTGTCATTTTATGGATGCCTCCAATTCTGTTCTCAGCCATGGCATGCCAACAATCCACCCATCCTGGGTTCCCCTTGACTCTCTGGGCATTGCTATTTGGCAACGCCTGTGGCATGCAGAAGTTCCAGGGCCAGAGATCAAATCCACACCACAGCAGCGATCTGAGCCACTGCAGTGACAATGCCAGAGCCTTAACTGCTAGACCACCAGGGAACTATATATATATACATATATAGTTATATAGATAATATTTATATGCATAAAACTCTCTATATATTTTTTGGGGGTGGGGTCTGGCCATTGCTTGTGACTTGGTTCTCAGCACCTTGCACTCTGCCTGCCTGTTCCCCATTTGGTTCACAGGAAAGAGTCACAAACTCTAAAGGGGCAGCTTATGCCCAGCGCGGCCCCCTGGCCCTGCCAGCCATACTCTCGAGCCTTTAGCCTTTATAGGTCCAACTCAGACACCTAGCTTCCCTCAAACTCCAAGGAATTCAGGTCAAGCTTTCCAAGGGGTCCCACTGAGGTCCAACTGGGCAAAGCCCTTTGCCGCTTGTCACCATGGCACTTGGAGGAAAGCACTGGCCACCTACTGCTCTCGTTCTCTTTCTCCCTCTCCTTTTCCTTTCCTTTCCTCTCCAATCTCAACTCCCTAACTTATTCATCCAGTTCTTTGAAAACGAGTTTTACAGTTTCTTAGCCTCCCCTTCCAGCAAAGTTTAGAGGTGGTGGTTCTTGGTCTGTGATTGATCCACTCCCTCTCTTTGAACCTCAGTGGAAATAGTAATGAATATTCAAGCAGTGCCAAGAAAGTTCTGCGTTTAACATTCTTATGTGGTAAAAGTATGAAAGCATGTGTGGGCATAAGCAACCCTAAATTCTGGATGGCGACTAGGTGTGGGGAAGGGGCCAGCTTGGAAGGGATTCTCAGGTTATGTAAATTGTATCCGTAAGGTTTGAAGCCCTGAGCTGAGTGGAATAAGTGTTTATCACCATAGTTCTTTGGATGCCTGAAAAGTGTTCATGTGCTCTACAGCCATAGCTGTCGAGGGCTCTTTCAACAGTTTGCAGTAACGGCAGCAGAGCAAATAAATGGCACTTGGTAGAGATCTAGGGGTTAGGAAGTGATTAGAAAATCGATCTCTGTCCTAACTAAGTTTGTCTTTGGGGGAAGGTGTTCCTGAAGGTGAGTTCATGTGCCCGATGCACAGGGAAGCCAAACCAACCGAAACCTCAGCGTTTGGAGTGGGTTTATGGCAGGACCCAGCAAAGGGAATGGATGGCTCCTGCCCTTTCCCCACCCCAAACCCTGAACTTCCTGTAGGGTATCAGCAAAGCTTTTGCAATCCATCTGCTCCCGCTCACGCACGGTTCTCTGACTGGCTGATGGTGATCCATCCTTAGGTGCCACAAGGTCTGGAGGCTAGGAGCTCACCAGCACCTCCTATTTGGTGGTGGTTGCATCCGAAAAACTCAGGATACATGCACCAGCTACTATAATCTAGCGAATTCAGAGAGGAGCTAAAGCACAAGATATGGGGGAGGGTTCTGCCCGCTCCCTCCCCCCCCATCCACAAAGAGAAGTTTTCGGTTTCCTGGGAAAACGAAAGCGATCTCACTGGCTGCCCTCATCCTCTGGGGCTGTGCGTTAGTGTGAGTGGCGCTGCTATAAACAGCCTGCCCCAGACCTTCTGAGAGCACATCCAAGCTCGGAGTCAGTTCCACAATTGCTGAAAATCTGCCTCTCTGGGTAAGACAGGGAGGGGTGGGCAGGGGCTTCCCCTCCCTGTTGCCCCCACCCGTGGATGGCCGGAGTGGGGGGGGGGGATGTTAAGCTAGCGAGGGGAGACCCATTTGCATTCACTCCAAGAACCGTCTCATGTTTCTCATCAGAGCAACTGCAGTTCGAGAAGCTGGGTCTCAGAGGGAAGGGATTCAAGCCCTGACCTGTCCCTGGGCTCTGGGGCTCTGGGGCTCTGGGACTCTGGGAACCACAGGCCTCGTCTTTGCCCTGGTTACCCTCAAGTCTTGAGACTGGGTGGGGGTGAGAGAGGAACTAAATCAGAGCCATTTCAGGCCCACGTTTTGTTTCTTTTTTTGGTTGGTTGGTTTTTGCTTTTTAGGGCCACACCCGCGGCATCTGGACGTTCCCAGGCTAGAGGTTGAATCGGAGCTGCAGCTGCTGGCGTAAGCCACAACCACAGCAACGCCAGATCCGAGCCGCGTCTGCGATCTACACCACAGCTCACGGCAATGCTTGATCCTTAACCCAGTGGGTGGGACCCGGGAGCGAACCTGTGTCCTCAAGCATACTAGTCAGATTCGTTTCTGCTGAGCCATGACAGGAACTACCCCCAGGCCTGCCTCCTCCACAAGCTCAGGGCAGTCTCTTTACCCCCCTGGAGCCCCTTGAGATTTTGGGGGCAGTGGGAGCGACCCTGGCACTGGTGTCCCCCTCCCATCAGAGCGCCACCCTTTCTGCAGGTTCCGTGCTGGTTAATTTCTGCACCGCCATGGCCATGGTATTCACCCAGGCAGTCTTATCCTCTAGCCTGGCTTCCAAGATACTGGCGGCAGGGAGCCTGGCCAAAGCGGGCGGGGCAGCGGTTGGCAGCGTCTTAGCAGGACTTCCTTCAGCAGGTGAGTGTTCCCAGCAGGGGTCGGTGGGGGCAGGGCGGGAGCCAGGGAGGGCACAGGGGAGAGTGGCCTTGCTGCAGCCTCTCTCCCTCACCTGTCCTTCCCCAGGGACATCTGCCCAGGATTTCTCTCTGAGAAAAGCCAGAGGGAGGTGGGACCCTGAGGGGTGGGGGGACCATGGGGAGTCTGGGCCCCTCTCCTCTCCTACCACCGAGGCCAGGGACCCTGCCACTGAGCTCCGCTCTCTGGCTCTCATTCCTCCTGGTTTCACCACCAGAACTCACCCCCTTGAGGTTTTTACCTAAGGGTCCTCTTAGCCTTCGGTAAGTCTGTCCTGCTGGATCTCAGATCCAGAGTGTGGATTTGAACAAATTCTTTAGTTCTGGCCCCTTTTCTTCATTAGTTCTTTCAAGCCCCCTCTCTGCTTTTGTTTATTTATTCTCACTGTTTCTTCCCTTTTGCCTACAGTCCATCCTCTCAAAGTCAACCTTTCTAACATGTTGAATGCGTATCTATTTTTCATACATATTTTTGCAAAAAGGGTGATGTTTGCATCTGTTTTAATTTACATATAGAAGAGTGTATATATCTCATTTTGTCGTGTCCCTCCCCTACCCCCGAGGACTAAGTTTTTGACACCCACCAGGGCCCCCAGTTGAGCCTCTAATCCTTTGCTTCTAATCACTGCAAAGTGCTCCTACATGCGTCTGTCACATCACCTTTCTCTCCCCTGGGATGGACCTCCTGGGTCCTCCCACCTCTGCCAACAGTATAGGATGGAATCCAGGACCACTACCTGACCTCTGACCTCTGACCTCTATGTACTCAACCTCTGTTCTTCCTTAGGGCTCGTCCTATCATCCAAGGCTGCCCTGGCCGGGGCCACATCTACCCTGGGATCCTTGCTGGGGACACTGACTGGTTCCTCCCTGCTAGGATCCCCTATGACTCTGATGGCTTCGTCACTAGGAGGTAGGTGACAGACCCTGGGTGACAGACGCTCCTCCTTGGACACCTCCCTCTCCCCCACAGCAAGGAGTTCCCTGGTGGCCTAGAGGTTAAGGATTTGGCACTGTCACTGCTGTGGCTCAGGTTCAGTCCCAGGCCCAGGAACTTCCATGTGCCACGGGCAGGGCCAAAGAAAAGAAAGGAGTTCTTGCTGTGGTGCAGTGGGTTAAGAATCTGACTACAGGAGTTCCCATCTTGGCACAGTGGTTAACGAATCTGACTAGGAACCGTGAGGTTGCGGGTTCAATCCCTGGCACCGCTCAGCGGGTTAACGATCGGGGGTATTGCCATGAGCTGTGGATCGGCATAGGCCAGCAGTTGTAGCTGTAGCTCCAACTCGACCCCTAGCCTGGGAACCTCCATATGCCACGGGTGTGGCCCTAAGATGACAAAAGGCAAAAAAAAATCCGACTACAGTGGCTTGGGTCGCTGCAGAGGCATGGGTTCGATCCTCGGCCTGGCGCATGGAGGTTAAGGATCATTGCAGGTCAAAGATCTTGCCGTTGCCACAGCTGTGGTGTAGGTCATAGCAGTGGCTTGGATTCGCTCCCTGGCCCGGGGAACTTCCACATGCTGTGGTGTGGCCATAAAAAAAAAAAGGAGGGAAGGACGGAAGAGATGGGGAGGGAGACGGAAGGCAGGGCACAACAAAACCCCTAGCTGATGGTTGAGTTTTCCGGAACAAGGACCTGAAGCCCCGTCTCCAGATAACTCTAGGCCAAGGCAGGCAAGTCCATTCTGGACAGGTCATCTGACTCCCCAGCAACCCTTGCCAAGCTCAGGGCTGTGGGGTCCACCTTCTCAGGAAGAAGCCGGCAGGGATCCTTCCTTCCTGAGTTTCCCGACCTGGGGCAGCCCTGTCCCCATGGGTGGGCCATGGGCTTGGGGGTGGAGGGGCAGCCAGTGCGGATCTGCTCACAGAATGTTCTTTCGGTTTCCAGCCAAGACCGCTGTAGCTGTGACGGGAGGAGGTGAGTTTCTGCCAGAAAAGTCTGGTCCTCGTCTGTTCCCAGACCCTGGGACTTGGGAAGCAACTGGCCTGGTACCCACCCAGGCATGCCCCAGGTCTCCTGTACATGGTGGGGAGAAGGAGCTGGAGCGAGAAATGACAAGTTTCCATGGAAACTCGCGGAGGCAACCCCAGCAGGAACCTCATATCTATGTAGAACCTCCACTGTGTGACCTTGACTGTGGCTTTGAACCCCTCTGAAAAACGGGCCAAGGCTGCCCATTCAGAGTTCTCTTGAGGGAAATGGGATACAGAGGATGAGACTTGAGAGTTTGGACACAGGAGATGTATTAAGGAGAAGCCACTGGCTCAGGGACTCTGGCTTCCGAATGCTCCGTGGTGACCCTCAGGGCCCATAGCTGGGGTCCCAGCAGGGCTCGGAATGAGCTCCGTGCTTATGCAAGGCCCTGGGTATGATTTGCTTGTGTTAAAAGATTTCTTCAGTGAAGATAAGAAGCTTGCAACCTCCGGCGCCCCTACGTTCCAGCATCTCACAAAGGCAGAAGCTGAGGCCTTTCTCCGATCAGAGCCCTGTCCCCGGGGACCCCGCAGCCCTTCCCTCTGCTTTCCCCACCAGCACTCCTGACTGCTGGCCGTGCCTGGAGCCTCTCCCAGGCTCAGAATTCACTCCTTCTCTGGGCTTCCTGAAGTCCCCCAAGCTTGATGGGCTGTGTGTGCGCGCGTGTGTATGTACGTGCGTGTGTCTGTGTGTGTTGGGGAAGAGGGGTCCTGTCTTCCTCTTAACATAGCTCCTCTCCCCCTACAGCCCTGGCCGTGGGTGCTGTGCCCGTGGTGCTGGGCACCGTGGGCTTCACGGGGGCAGGAATCACCGCCTCCTCCTTGGCGGCCAAGATGATGTCCGTGGCCGCCATTGCCAACGGGGGCGGTGTTGCGGCGGGCAGCCTGGTGGCGACCCTCCAGTCTGTGGGTAAGTGTCCCTGGCGGCAGGGCTTGCTGTGAGGGTGAGGAGGATGGCCAAGGGCCTCAGCGCATCCAGCCTGCATCGGCCCTGCCTGTTCCTTTGTCTCCCCTCCCAGGTCTCTGGGTTCCTCTGAGGGACATGTGGGAGGGAAGGAAGGCGCTCTGGCCTGCGCTCTGCTGGCTTCAGACTGACTCTGGTCAAAGCAGATTTTCTGGGTTAACTGGAGTGTCTCTGCCCCCACTTGGGGCTCAGCCTTCTTCCCTAGACAGCGAGGCAAATCCCAGCTCTGGGTTCCACGCCTTTGGGTACCTGCCTGTGACAGCCATGGCCCCGCCCCCCCCAGCCAAAAACCCTGGGGGCCAGGGAAAAAGAGAAGGGTTCTGGGTGGCATCTCTAGGCCGGAGGCCCTCCTGATGGGCCCGGGAGTCTCGGACCCCACAGTTCTGCCCCGCAAACTGCCCCACTCTGTCTCTGCTTCTCCCCCAGGAGCAGGTGGACTCTCCTTGTCATCCAAAGCCCTTCTGGGCACTGCTGGGTCCGTCCTTCTGACCAGCATAGTGGGCTTGTGATAGCTCCCTGTCACTCCCTCTGCAGAGAAGAGGATTTGGCAGGTCCCTGCCCGCCAGCCCGATGCCGTGAGGGATCAGTCCTGCGATGACAAGACACCAGAGGCTACACCCCCCAGTGAAAACAAGCAATAAAAATGAGTCATTGCAAGCCCACCGGATCCTTTCCTTCTTGGTGGGGGAGGGCTCACTGCTCTTAGAGTGACATGGTGCTGGGGTGCGCGGAGCTGGATGAGTCTAAACGTGAAGACCCGAAGCTACCCCTGGAAGCTGTCTGTGACCCTAGGCGGGTCACCTCCGCTCTGGGCCTCCCTTTTCCCCTCTGCAATGGGGCATTGATCTAAATGACCTCAAAGGTCCCAGCCGGGGTGGGTGTTCCGCTCAGTTCCAGCGCAGTCACGAGTGGATGGGGAGGGGGCATCCTGTTCGGAGCCTCGTTTGTACTTAGCCCCCCCCCATTTCCTAAGTGGCCTGACAGAGGCTCAGAAACAGGGGCCCCCTCATGTCATTGCGTCCTCCCAAAGTCAAAGTCCAGTGCCCTGGTCTTCCCCCGCCCCTTCCCCAATAGCAGGAAGGAAAACTGAGTTCAGCAGGGGCTCTGCCCCTTCTGCTTCAGGGTCCTGGTCCCTAAATGTCCTTCTCCCCGCAGAACAAGTATTCTAGAAACTTCTCATCACCAGGATGGGTTCCATCCCAGAGCATCAGAAAATTCACTGTCTGGAGTCACTCCTCCTTTCCACAAACTCTGAGCATGCGGGTCAGACATTGGGCTGGGTGCTAGCTCTACAGGCCACCCCGGGGCACCCAGTGCTCTGGGCTTTGTGTCCTGACCTCCTTCCACACCCCACTCAAGAAGGTGAGGCCTCCCAGTTCCCAGTTCCTGTTTCTACTCTGATATTGATTCTGAGGCCCCGCCTCTGGGTTCCATGGTCCCGGCATTCAGGTTTGGCCTCTGTAGTAGCAGAATTCTAAGCACAGAGCCCGGTGACCACAGCCTGGTATAACCCCGCAGCCCCCCGGCCTTTGGGTGCAGTGGGTCCTGAAGAAGAAGATGAGATATCACTCCTGAAATTATGCTAAGTTATATGACAAAAGGGAGGTTGTGCAGTGGGCCTAATCCAGTCACAGGAGCCCTTTAAATGCAGAGCATGTTCTCTGCTCATCACAGAAGATGAAGTCAGAGATTTGGAATAAGAGGGGGATCTGGGAGTTCCCGTCGTGGCTCAGTGGTTAACGAATCCGACTAGGAACCATGAGGTTGCGGGTTCGATCCCTGGCCTTGCTCAGTGGGTTAAGGATGCGGCGTTGCCGTGAGCTGTGGTGTAGGTTGTAGACGTGGGTCGGATCCCGCGTTGCTGTGGCTGTGGCGAAGGCCAGCAGCTACAGCTACTGTTAGACCCCTAGCCTGGGAACCTCCATATGCCGCGGGTGCGGCCCTAGATAAGGCAAAAAGACAAAAAAAAAAAAAAGAGGGGGATCTGGAGTTCCTGTTGTGGCTCAGTGGTAATGAACCCAACTAGTATCCATAAGGATGTGCGTTTTATC
>PVHT021183632.1:6170473-6199566 GCA_004024745.2 Catagonus wagneri
CTGCTCGCCAGCCCCCTACCCCCAACCCGCCCACACTCGCCGGTCCCCCACCTTCACTGCACCCATGCATCGCTCTGCGCGCCCCTGTTGGCCCCGCCTGCGGGTGGTCCCCCCACCCCACCCACCGCCCGCGGCAGAAGAGTCGTTCACTGAAAAAAAAAAAAGCCTAAACGAAACCTAAGGTGAGAAACAACATTTAATTTCACTTCCAGAGGGAGATGCTGATAGATTTTGGCGCATTTCCTTCCAATCTGTCTCGCTCAAGACCGCCCCACCTCTGTCACTTGCCGAGTATGTGATGTCCCCTCTAAGCTCCACTCCCGCTGCACCCTTGGCAAATGAATCCTTTGTTTAACTGCCATTTACATTTCCCCAGGCTGCTTAGTATTCTTCAGCATTTTTTAAAGGTTAAGTTTACTGAGGCACAACTTACCCAAAGTAAAATTCAGCTTTTAAGTGGAACTTCCGTGAGTTTGTGTTAGTGCAAGTTCGTGTTTCCCACGCCCAGGGAAGCCAAACAAATTGAATCGTGGGAGTCTGGAGCAAAGGAAGGTCTATTGCAGGCCTTTCAAGACCTGTGCCTCTAAAAAAAAGCCTGGACTCCAGAACCAAAGCTGTAAAACCTTGTTAAAAGCCAGGTTGGGGGGGGGGGGAGGCGGTCACAGGGTAAGAGACCAGCTCCTGCACAGTTCTGATTGGTTGATAGTGAGGTAACAGGGCAGTGTCACAGGAGTTTACATTATCAAGCCTTGGGCACCAGTAAGTCTCTTGCTCAAGGTCATCAGCAAGTTAATTTCTGGAGTTCCGGTCATGGCTCAGAGGAAATGAATCCGACCAGGATCCATGAGGTTGCGGTTTCGATCCCTGGCCTCACTCAGTGGGTTAAGGATCTGGCGTTGCTGTGAGCTGTGGTGTAGATCACAGACGGCGGCTCTGATCCTGCGTTGCTGTGGCTGCTACAGCTCCGATTAGACCCCTAGCCTGGGAACCTCCACATGCCCCAGGTGTGGCCCTAAAATGACAAAAGACAAAAACAAAAAAAAAGTTAATTTCTTCCATTTGGTGATGATTTTAGCATCTGTAAAACAAACAAACAAAAAATCAGGAAACATGCATCAGGTACTATTTATTACCTAGGTACTTCAGAGAGGAGTTACAACAGAAGATATGGGGGAAGGGCCTGCCCCAGGAAAGTCCCTTAGGGTCCTGCTCTGTTACCTTTGGACGGTTTTATGGTCATGGAAATACAGGCTCAGATACAGAACATTTTCATTACCCATCTCCCCACCCCCAGATTCTCCATGCTCTTTTGTAGTCAACGCCTTCCTAGCCCCAGCCCCTGGCGACCTCTGATTTCTTTTCTGTCTCTACAGTTGCCTTTTTTTTCAGAATTTCTGTATGTTTCTTACTTGTCATCAAACATTCTTTCCCAGAGATAAACTATGATTCAGTATATTAGCCCCCTTTTTAAAGGTTGTTGTTGTTTGTTTTGTTTGTTTTGTTTTTATGGCTGCACCTGTGGCATACGGAAGTTCCCAGGCTAGGGGTCAAATTGGAGCTGCAGCTGCCAGCCTACACCACAGCCACAGCCATGCGGGATCCAAGCCTCGTATGCAAACTCCACCATCACTTTCCGCAACTTGGGATCTTTAACCCACTGAGGGAGGCCAGAGATGGAAGGTGCGTCCTCACAGACGCTGTGTCAGGTTCTTAACCCGTCGAGCCGCAATGGCAACTCCCGTTTTTAAGGATTTAAATTCTTTCTAATTTTTGCTGTATAAGGTACCCTGGCTTGAAGTGCTTATGTCATGGTGCACAAGTACTTTTTAATAATGTAGTCCTAGAGGAGGAATTTCTGGGTCAGAAATGTTACATTTTTAATGGCACTTGATAGTTATTGTTAGACTGTCTTCCAAAAATATTGTTTCAGTTTACACTACCCCCCAAAGTGTGAGGATATATTTTTCTCCACTCCTAATCATCAGTAAGCTTTGTCATTAAAAAGAAAACTTTGCTGATGAAAGGTGAAAAATGATGCCATTTTAATTTACATTTCTTTTTTACTGCTAGTCAGGTTAAACTATTTTTTTAAGTTACTTAGGCTTATGTAGTCTTGTGAATTATCTTCTTGTATTCTTGGACATTTTTTCCATTGAAGTGTTACTTTTTTTCCTTATAGATACATAGGAATTTATTATATATTAACTATTTTAATCCTTTCTCCTAGATGCTGCAGTTTTGTTTCTAGTTCATAACTGTCTTTTTTTGAGGGGGGAGAGGGGAGAGGTGTGGTGAAATTTCTATTATCATTTTTATTTTATTTTTGCCTTTTAGGGCCGTACCTGCAGCATATGGAGGTTCCCAAGCTAGGGGTCCAGTCAGAGCTATAGCTGCCGGCCTACACCACAGCCACAGCAACGTGGGATCTGAGCTGCATCTGCGACCTACACCACAGCTCAAGGCAATGCCGGAACCTTAACCCACTGAGTGAGGCCAGGGATCGAACCTGCAACCTCATGTTTCCTAGTCGGATTCGTTTCCTCTGCGCCACGACGGGAACTCCTGGGGTAGAATTTCTGACACAGAAGAGTTTATAATTTTTATACAAATTAGAAGATATTTCACTTATTATTTTTGTCTTTGTGTGCCTGAAAAGGCTGTTACTCCTACTATTAGATACCTCATCATCTGTATTTTGGGGGAGGGGGTTCTTCAGGAATTTCAGTTTTTACAATTAACTTTTTAATCCAACTCGAATTTATTTTGGTGCATATTAGGATGCTTTCCACATCTATGTATGTCTTAGCCAACCAGCTCAGATATAAACACCATTTATTAAATTCCAACACCGTTTATTAAATCGTCTTCCATTTCCTCTTTGATTTGAAATTCCAAACATATTCAAAATTCAAGGTGTTCCCTTGTACTGCAGCAGGTTAAAGATCCAGCATTGTCACTGCAGCAGCTTGGGTCCCTGCTGTGGCACAGTTTCACTCCCTAGCCCAGGGGACCTTCACATGCTGTGGATGTGGCAAAACAAACAAACAAACAAACAAAACACACAAAATTCATATATATGTATATATACCGGTATACCTGTTTTGGAATATTCTCTTCTGTTCCAATGAGCTAACCCTTCTGGCAACAGTATCACACTGTTTTAGTGTTTAAAAATTTAATACCTGATTTAATATCTATGCTAGTTTTCACTTAGGTTTAAAAAAATCTCCTGGCTCATCCTACCTCTTCGTTCTCCAGATAAAATTTACCAATTTTTTTTCAATTTCAAAAAAATTCTCTGCAATTTTGATTGAAATTGAGCCAAATTTTGAAATAAATATCCAGGGAGAAATATTTTTACAAAGTGATTTTTTTTTTTGTCCAGGAACATGATAAGTCTTTCTACTTATTTTTTTTTCGTATCACTGGGTAAAGTTTTGTAGTTGTCTTTGTACAAGAACCACACATTTTTTTTTGCCTTTTTTTGTCAGTTTACGGCCACTTCCACGGCATGTGGAGGTTCCCAGGCTAGGGGTCTAATTGGAGCTGTAGCCACTGGCCTACACCGCAGCCACAGCAACGCAGGATCCAAGCCGTGTCTGCAACCTACACCACAGCTCATGGCAACACCGGATCCTTAACCCACTGAGCAAGGCCAGGGATCAAACCCGCAACCTCATGGTTCCTAGTCGGATTCGTTAACCATTGTGCTACGACGGGAACTCCAAGAACCACACATTTTTAAAGCAAGTTTTAGATTTAAGGAAAAATTGCAAAGATAGTGCAGAGAGTTCGAACATACCCTGCACCCAATTTCCCTTATTATTAGCAGCTTATATAAGTAGGGCACCCTTGTTGCAATTAATGAGCCAGTGCTGGCACATTACTGTCAAGGTCATACTTTATTCAGATTTCCTTAGTTTTAACCTAATGTCTTTCTGTTCCAAGATTCTATCCAGGATATCACATGACGTTTAGTCATCATGTCTGCTTAGGTACTTCTTGGCTGTGACAATTTCTCATATTTTCCTTCTCTTGATGTCCTTAATAGTTTTGAGGAGTACTGGTCAGGTATTCTGGAAAATGTTCCTGTGCTGGGATTTGTCTGAATGGTCCCCTTGTGATTAAGGGTTTTGAGGAGGAAGGTCAGAGAGGTAAATTGCCATTCTTGTCACAGCATATCAAAGATACATGCCACCAGCGTGACTCAGAACTGTTGGTACTGGTGGGAGAAATTTCTGCTACTGAGGTATGGGGAAGTCATTTTGGCTTATACATGATTTGGTTTGAACTTTTGATGCTAACAAGAATGGCCTGTCTTACGGCCTGTCAAATGTACTTTGTGTATCTGCTTTAACCAAAAATAAAAACTCGAAAAGGAAACAAAAAAACGTAGTTACCAGATTGTTTAGAAGATAGGTCCTTTCTATGAAACAAGTGCTAGTACTTTTTTTTTCATACTGTGAATAGTAGGAGTTCCCATCGTGGCTCAGTGGTTAACAAACCCAACTAGTATCCATGAGGACAAAGGTTCGATTCCTGGCCTCGCTCAGTGGGTTAAGGATCCGTTGTTGCCATGAGCTGTGGTGTAGGTCACAGACACAGCTCAGATCCCGAGTCACTGTGGCTGTGGTGTAGGCTGGCAGTTGTAGCTCTGATTCGACCCCTAGCCTGGGAACTTCCATGTGCCGCAAGTGCAGCCCTGAAAAGACAACAACAACAAAAAAAGACAAAAATAAGTAAATAAATAAATTATGAATAGTATTTTATTTAGTCATTTCCACTTACAACTGAAACTGAAACTCTGGAAATTCCAAATTAACGTCCTCACCCTCGAGCTTCTTATAGATGCCAGAAAATGTTTCAGCCTTGTGCTCCAAGTTGTGCTTTGAAAAATGGAGCTTTATAAGGCAGCTGCCATCCAGCTTCACACAGATTCCCTCGCCCATAATCTGACGAGGGTAAGCCAGGTCTTCTGGGATGGTATCGTGCATGGCTGGCAGGGTGCAGCTCCCGGGACACTTTGGCTTATTTTTTGTATGGCTTTTTTGAGTTGGATTAGGCAGAATTCTCCTCTGAGTGATGAACTTCTCCAACTCACGCATGACCCAGACCTGGATTTTCTGGAAAGACTTCAGCTGAGGAACAGAAACAAAGAGAGTAATAGCTTTCCAACCACCGCCAACCTCAACTTCTTCGGCGGCCATGACGTTCAGCTCACGCAGCGGGGCCTTGAGGTCCAAGTTCATCTCCAATCCCAGGAGAGCCTGGGAGATGCCCGGCTCCCACTCCTCCGGCTTCTCGCCATTGGGCTTCACAGTCCTAGCACTGGAGCTGAACATAGCATTGATGATGCTGGCTGCTAGTACTCTTTTGAAGATGAGATTTCCTTCCCAGACACCAAGGTCATACTGACCTGCTGTGACCATGCTATTCTGTCTCTTTGGAAATCTTGCAAGAATATACCGCTCTCATGTTTCATGTTTGTTCTTTGTTCTGACAAAATATTAAACTGTGGTTGAGGAATCTGGGGATCTGTTGTGGATGTGGTTTCAGACACGTTCCTGCATTATTAAGTTGGTTTTTTTTTTTTTTTTTGCTTTTTTAGGGCTGCACCCAAGGCATACAGAAGTTCCCAGGCTAGGGGTCAAATTGGAGCTGTAGCTGCCAGCCTACACCACAGTCACAGCAACATGGGATCCAAGCTGCGTCTGCGACCTACACTGCAGCTCATGGCAACACCGTATCCCTGACCCACCAAGGGAGGCCGGGGATTGAACCTACATCCTCATGGATACTAGTCTGATTTGTTTCTGCAGTGCCACATCGGGAACTCCAAGAAGCTGAATTTTCTGAACTATATCAAACTCAAGGACACCACAAGCTAATCTCAAAATGGTATCTGCTAGTAGCTGCCAGCTGCCACCTTAAAATGGACTCAAGTTCTCTCTTTGTAACCATGCAACCATATCAGACTCCAACCAATTCTTGCTCAACAAGCATCCTTACTTCTTGTTAGCTCCAACCCTAACTTGACAAACAATTTATGTAACCTGTGCTTTTTGCCTCTACAGGCCTTCCCCGCTTTGCAGTTTGGTGGAACACAATTCAAGCACTTCTCAAAGCTGTGTGTGACCCCTGCACTGTCGTCCTCAGTGTGGCTTGAATAAAACACCTGGCTGAGGTGGTGTTTGTCAGGCTTCACTCCCATTAAGTTACCCCCTCAACCCTTTCCATCCTCCTGGAAAGGAAACCATTGCAGCCAGCATTTCAAGGGTGGAAGTTGATGTCCCACCTCTTTGACTTGTCTCTTCCCCCCTAACTACTAGTTTTTTTTCTTTTTACGGCCGCACCACAGTATCAACCCTAAGCTGCTGCAGTGACACCAGATCCTTAACCCACTGAGCCACAAGGGAACTCTCTATTAACACTTTCTTATATTTGATAATTTGAAGCAAGTGCTTAAGAAATACAACTATACATTCCTATCTATATATTTATATCCAGCCCCCATGAATGAGGCAGCTGCATGTACAGACTGATTCAAGTACCAGCTGTGACAAAATTGATGATACCATTTTTTTGAGATGGTGAATAACTCTTGGTAAAGTTCAGAACAGATCCAAGGACAATGTATCCCTCATTTGCAAGATGAATGAAATTCCTAAAAAAATTCAATCTATATTAAAATTATGCAAAAAAATACATATAAAACATGGTGAATTTGTAGGCTCAGATAACTGAATTTTTTGTCTTTTTAGGGCCACACCCACAGCATCTGGAGGTACCAGGCTAGGGGTCATTTCAGAGCTGTAGCCGCCGGCCTACAGGACAGGCACAGCAACGCGGGATCCGAGCCCTCTGCGACCTACCCTTAACCCACCTAGCGAGGCCAGGGATCCAACCCGCATCCTCATGGTTGCTCGTTGGGTTCGTTAACCACTGAGCCAGGACGGGAATTCCTGTAGAGGATAATTTTAATCGTGCAGGACTCTCCTGCCTATTTCCGGATGTCACTCATCCCTGGCCCTGTGTACTAAATACTGGAACGTCCCTGCATCACTCTATTAAAAACATGACATCAGTTTTCCAAAGTTTCCACTAGAGGGCAGCACCATCCCAGTTAAAAGGTAACATCTTGGTAACAACCTGGAATGTTTCTATTTAAAGAGAAAATGAAACCAATGATAGTGATATTTTGGGCATTACTTTCAAGAATAATGTGTACACGAATTCCCTTGTGGTGCCGCGGGTTAAGGATCTGGCATTGTCACTGCTGTGGCGAAGGCTGGATCCCTGGCCTGAGAGCTTCCACATGCTGCTGTGCAGCAAAACAACAACAAAAAAAGGAATAATTTGTATGTATCAAATATTTTTTTCTTTTTTTTCCCTGCCACCCCGAAGCATACAGAGTTCTCCTGGAGGGACCTGAGCCTCAGTTGCAACCTACTGTGCTGGGTCAGGGATCGAACCTGCATTCTGGAGCTGCAGAGGTGACGCCAATCCCATTGCACCACAGCAGGAGCTCTAAAGTAGGCTCCAATCTTTAACTTGTGCATGAGAATTTGGTATATGTGCCATTTTAGAGTTAAGATCCCAATTTTAATGGTGTACTTCAAGACATTTAATCTTGTGATTACAAAGATGAAAAATTTTCTAGGACGTCCTTCCGATGGTGGCTCAGAGGTAATGAACCCGACTAGTATCCGCAGGGAGGTGGGTTTGATCCCTGGTCCCGCTCAGCGGGTTAAGGATCGGGCATTGCCGTGGGCTGCGGTGTAGGTCCCAGACATGGCTCGGATCCCATGTTGCTGTGGCTGTGGCATAAGGCGGCACCTGCAGCTCTGATTCAGCCCCTAGCCTGGGAACTTCCATATGCTGCACCTGTAGCCCCTCCCCCCCAAAAAAATCTATTTTTAAGCCAATTTTAAAAAGAAAACTTAAAGTTCATAATTGTATGGCTTAATTTTATTAGATTTATAAGATTCACTAATGTTCATGGGATGGGATAGCTTTGTTTGTTAGAGACAGATGTGGTGTTTTAAAAGGAAAATTGACTATATATAAGTTTGTGTGTACGTATATGCACAAACTTAGAAAGAAACTTTCCCTGTTGTGGCTTGGTGGTTAAAAACCCAGCATAGTGTCTGTGAAGATGCAGGTTCAATCCCTGGCCTCACTCAGTGGGTTAAGGATCCGGCATTGCAGCAAGCTGTGGAACAGGTCACAGATGTGGCCTGGATCTGGCGTTGCCATGGCTGTGGTGTAGGCTGGCAACTGCAGCTCCTATTCTACCACTAGTCTGGGAACTTCAATATGCCACAGGTGCAGCCCAAAAAAGAAAAAAAGAAAGAAAAAAAGGCCATGAGAAGAATAAAAAGTCAAGCCACACAGTGGAAAAAAAACATTTGCCATATATGTAACAAACTCTAATATCCAGAATATATAAATTATACCTACAAATCAATAAAAACGTGAACAATCAAGAAGAAAAACATGCGACGCCTAAAAAGAAACTACAAAATGAGGCTATTCAAATAACCAATATACATGTAAGAAGCACAGTATCACTGCAAATCCAGGAAATATAAATTAAAATCACACGTGGTTATTTTCAAAATATTTTTCAATTTCTTATCAAATCTCGGCTATCATTTTCTTTCTTTTTTTACCACCATGTATTTTTTAAATGATTTTTTTCCATATTAGTTGGTTTACAGTGTTCCATCAATTTCTACTGTACAGCAAAGTGACCCATTCATATATATACATTCTTTTTCTCACATTATCCTCCATCATGTTACATCACAAGTGACTGGATATAGTTCCCTGTGCTACACAGCAGGACCTCATTGCTTATCCACTCCAGATGCAATAGTTTGCATCTATTAACCCCAGACTCCCAGTCCATCCCACTACCTCCCCCTCCCCCTTGGCAACCACAGGTCTGTTCTCCATGTCCATGAGTTTCTTTTCTGTGGAAAGGTTCATTTATGCCATATATTAGATTCCAGATATAAGTGGTATCATACTAGAGACGCTCATACTAAGTGAAGTAAGTCAGAAAGAGAAAGGCAAGTAACACCACGTATTCTTTGCGCTTTTGTCCCTTAATGGGCACTTAGTTTGCTTCCATATCTTGGCTACTGTAAATAACGCTGCAGTGAACATAGGGGTCCATATACCTTTTCACATTAGAGTTTTCATATTTGGAAAAATATCTAGAAATGGGATAGTTCGATCATATGGGTCTAATCTGAACTTTTTGAGAAATTCCCACATTATTTTCTATAGTGGCTGCACCAATTTGCATTCCCATCGATAGTTCATGAGGGTTCGCTTTTCTACACATCCTCGCAAACATTTGTTATTTTGTCTTTTTGACAATAACCATCCCAACGGTCGTGAGACAACACCAGGACGAGATGTTTCGTACGCGCTGGTGTATGAAGGGGCTCTTTTCTGAGGGGTATTTATGGGGAACGCTCTCCTGGGTAGCTGACTCTGCTGTGACTCGGGGTGGAGGGCTGCATTAGCTTCTGCGGGCTGCTGTAATAAATTGCACAAACCTCGTGACTTTAAAAAAAAAACAACAACAACACAACCTATTCTCTTAGAGTCCCAGAGACCAAAAGTCTGAAATCAAGGTGCATCAAGCTCCAGGGCACAGTCTTCACGGCCCCTTCCAGCTTCAGGGCGGGGCTCGAGGTTTTCCTTGATTTGTGACTTCAGCACCCCAATCTCCGCCTTTACATCCTTATCGAGTCCAAGCTCTTACTGCTCGACACAGGGTGGGCCAATAAATCAAGAGCCAAGTTGTTAGGGCAAGGAATAGTGGCTCCCTTCGGAAAGCCAGACCAAGAAGATGATGGACTGGTGTCCCAAAGAGCCATCTTCCCTGAGTTAGAAAACATGCTTCTTTGATCCTAAAAGGGGAGAGGGTAGAGTCCTGGTTCACGCTAGACTCCAGAGGGGGTGTGTTAATTTCTTCTTTCCTGCAGCCCTTAGGCGGGCATGGTTAGAATGTTTCCTGTAAGCTGAACAAAGGTATTTTAGCTTAATACTCATTACCTGAGGGGCAGGGTTCCCAGAGATGGGCCGCTACGTGTAATTTAAGTTCTTTCTCTCTCTCTCCCCCTCCCTCTCTTTTTTAATATTGGCCGCATGTAGAAGTTCCCCGGGCCTGGAATCAAACCCTCAAAACTGTACCACAGCAGTGACCCCAGACACAACATCGACAATGCCAGATCCCTAACACACTGAGCCACCAGGGGACTCCCCCCTTCTCTCTCTCTTAAGAACACTGTTATTGGTTTTAGGGCCGATCTCGGTAATGTACAATGATCTCATCTTCAGATCTTGAACTCTGCAAAGACTGCTTTTTTGTTTTCTGTTTGTTTGTTTGTTTGTTTGTTTGTTTTTAATGGCTGCGCCTGTGACATACGGAAGTGCCCGAGCTAGGGGTCGAATTGGAGCTGCAGCCACAGCAATACTGAATACAGGCCCCATCTGGGACCTGCACTGCCACTTGTGGCAGTGCCGGATCCTTAACCCACTGAGTGGAGCCAGGGATTTTGCATGGAGACATCATCAGGTTCTTAACCCACTGAGCCACTAAGGGAACTCCCTGCAAAGACATTTTTACTAAAAAAGGTCACATTCATAGATCCCAGGGGTTAGGACATGGATGTATCTTTTGGGGGGCTGCCATTCAACCCACTCTGGTAGGCGAGTAACCCACACCTGCCAAGTCCCCCAAATGCAACCACTGGGTACCTCTGTATGACGGTTAATTTTCTGGATCAGCTTGACTGGGCTAAGGGAGGTCAGACAGATGGTAAAACATTTTCTGGAGGTGTTCGTGAAGGTTTCTCAGGTGAAGAGAAGAGATGAACAAAAAAGGCAAAGGAAGGTCATATTCGGGTCTCTGCTTGAGCTGAGACAGCCGTCTTCTCCTGCCCCTGACCTTGGCGCTCCTGCTTCTCAGGCCTTCAGACTCAGACTGAATCCTACCACCAGCTCCCCTGGGTCTCCAGCTTATAGATGGCAGATCCTCAGGCTTTTTGGCATCCACAGTGTTGTGAGCCAATTTCTCAAATCAGTCTATCTATCTATCTATCTATCTATCTATCTATCTATCTATCTATCATCTATTCTTTCTATATATCTATGTATCTATGTATGCTTTCTATCTATTCTATGTATGTGTATATCTATTCTTTCTATGTATATCTATGTGTATCTATTCTATGTATATCTACGTATGTATGTATGTATGCATGCATGTATCTTTCTATTCTATTCTATGTATACATGTGAGTATCTATTTATCTATTCTTTGTATGTATGTATGTATCTGCCCTATGTACCTATGTATCTATATATCTATCTTTCTATTCTATGTATCTATCCATTCTTTCTATCTATATATCTATATATCTATCTATTCCATCTATGTGTCTATTCTATGTATCTATCTTTCTATTCTATGTATCTTTCTCTTCTATGTATGTATGTATGTATGTATTTATCTATCCAATTGGTTCTGTTTTTCTGGGGAACCCTGACTAATACACCTCTCTACCCATCTGACTCCTTCCTACTCTCAAGTTCCTGTCTCTCAACACATGGCACCTGCCTTGTCCCTGCCCCACCCCCACCCAGAGGAAATGGGCTTAGTTCTGGGTCTCCCTTGCCTGCCTCGGATCAAGGCTAATATTCTGATCAGCCCTGCCCTGCCTTCCTAAGCTGTGCTCGAGTCTCAGTAACATGTATCTGATCCCCAGTCTTCTCTCACCTGGATTGCAGATGTGGGCCTTGTTGATCCTTGGTCCTACGTGTCCCTAGCCCTGCAGCTGCTTTTCTGTCTCCCTGTGAACTCTACTTCTTCTGGGCTTCTTCTTCTACTTAGCTTCCTAGGAGGACGTGCAGCTGGTACAACCAGTTTCAACACAACTCTGGTAGGTGTAGGCACCAAGGGACATAGCTATTGCTATGGGCACCTAGAGCCGAGAATACCTGACAGGCCGTGTCCGTCTTCAGCCAGAATGAACTCACATGGTGTAAGGGAATCTCACCTTCCCCCTCTTTCCTGCTCTCCTTTTCTCCCTCCTAATTTCATTTCATCCCATTTTATTTTTCCAGTTTCATCACATGGTATATTGGTTTGTCCGGCCACGAGAAGGCTGCATAATAAATTATGCCCAAACACGGTGGCTTAAAACAACATTCTTTTTTTTTCTTTTCTTTTGGCTCGACTCTCCTTTAACCTTCCCTAATGATCTGTGTGCAGCTGGTGAGGATCTGACCCACATGGATTCAGTCTGGAGACCAGCTTGATGGGACAGCAGGTGCACAGGGAAAGTTCTTTTCATAGCTGGCAGAAACACGCGAAGCTTAAGACCTAGGCTTGGAACTGACATGACGTCACTTCTATTCCTTCCCATTGGCCAAAGCAAGTCACACCGTCAAGCCCCAAATCCGGGGGTGCGGAATTACCCCGCCAGAATGAGGCCATGCCAAGGGTGTGGATAAAGGGAATGTGAAGAATCGGGGCCAGTAAATCCATCTCCCACTCCTGGTCAGAGCTCAATATGTACTATTTATTTTACATATTGACTTGTATAGTCTCTGGGTTTTGAATGTGCAGCTAGGAGCATTTAAAACTATTGTCTGGGAGTTCCCGTCGTGGCGCAGTGGTTAACGAATCCGACTAGGAACCATGAGGTTGCGGGTTCGATCCCTGGCCTTGCTCAGTGGGTTAACGATCCGGCGTTGCCGTGAGCTGTGGTGTAGGTTGCAGATGCGGCTCGGATCCCGCGTTGCTGTGGCTGCGGCGAAGGCCAGTGGCTACAGCTCCGATTAGACCCCTAGCCTGGGAACCTCCACATGCCGCGGGTGCGGCCATAAAATGACAAAAAGGCAAAAAAAAAAAAACTATTGTCTGCAAGCACTTCTTTACCTTGATTTCCTCAAGGGATCGGTTTCAGCTGCAGAAAGCACAGAGGGCCAGGCTGCCTGTGGTTTTAGAAAAAAAATAGAAGAGCTTTGTCAGAAAAAAACAAAAACAAAAAACGCCATCAGCCATGAGTCGGGGAGTTTAGGATCAGGGCCTGGGACTCCACTGCTGTGAATTAGAAACTTTGATTAGCAGAGCCATCAAAATGCGGCTGCCAGGACTGAGGTCAAGGACAAGGCCTCTGGGTCAGAATGAAGCTTTCAGTCCATCTGCAAGATTGCAGGGAAAAGATGAATAACACAAGCCCTCTGCCAAGAGCAGTCCACCCCTTATCTCATTTAATGCTCACCACAGCCCTGGAAAGTGGGTATTTTTAAACCCAAGAAATGGAGCACTTACATCTGCGCAACTAGAATACTTCTCCCTGGATAATTACTTGAGTGAAATCTCGTCGAGTGTGACGCGGTCCATTTCCCAGCATTGCTGGAGAATTTTGAAACACAGGCCAAGAACCCTCCCATGCAGGTTATATCAAGAAGCTTGCTTAATAGAAATCCCAGTGTAACAGGAATGTCCTTCATCAATGTGCGGGCAAGGCCTCGAGGCAGCCTGCGAGAGCTCACCAGCCTTCCGCTTTGCAGCCTAGAGCATAAGGCTGCTCTGAGGTTCCTCCATTCACTGGCTGACCTCAGACCTGGGTCTCCAGGTAACATACGTGGGAGGCTCTGTCATCTGGGGACAGGCTGGAAACCCACCAGTTCTCCTGGAGGAACCAGGGACCTTCACAGTCCCAAGATCTGGGGCTTCTCTTTCCATCCAGTTGGTTGTCATGTTTAGATTTCTGGAAGCAGAGTGGGAACCTCATGCTCTTGGTCTGCCTTTGGTCAACAGGTCTTGGTCACTGGGGAAGAGATGGGTGGACTTGACACAGGGCAGGAGAGGGAAGCACTGGTCTGTTTCCTGCTCTTGTCCATCATTGTATCTTCTCCATTTCCCATCTGGCTACATCTGGTTACCCCCTACTTTCCTTTTGTCCCACCAAGAAGCGAAATAGCATGACGTGGTTTTCTAGTTGAGGAAACATGTCCTCTGCAGCTTTCCCAAGGCCACGGAGGCAGGCAGGGGCAGAACTGGACTTGAACTAAGAGCTGTAGGCTCTAGACTGCACACCCCTGCTCCCACACCACTCTTAGGTTTGCTGATCACAGCGCTTCTCACCCAAATCTCCTGGGGGTCTTGGTAAAAAGCAGGTTCCGATTCAGTGATTCAGCAAGCCCAGAGAGGGCCTGAGATCCTGCATTTCTAACAAGCTCCTACATGCTGACGCTGACACTAGTCCGCGGACCACACTTTGAGTAGCCAGAGTACAGCGTGTGTTACAAAGAACTCCTACTTGTATTCTTCTTTTTTTTTTCTTTTTGCGGCCACACCTACAGTACACAGAAGTTCCTGAGCTAGAGGTCAAGTTCCTGCAGCTGCCCACCAACACCACAGCCACACCCATGCGACAGTTTGTGGCAACGCTGGTCCTTAACCCACTGAGCAAAGCCAGGGTTCGAACCTAAACCCTCACAGACACTGTGTCAGTTTCGTAATCTGATGAGGCACAGGGGGAACTCCTTTTTTTTTTTTAATATTCTTTTTTTTTTCCCCCTTTGGTTGCCCCCCAGCATAGGAGTTCCCAGGCCAAGGATCAGATCCCAGCTGCAGTTGCAACCTATGGCGTGATTGTGGCAAGACGGGAAGGACCCTTGGACCCACCGTGCCGACCAGGGACTGAACCTGCATCCTGCAGCTGCAGAGACTCCACCAATCCCATTGCACCACGGCAGGAACTCCCTTCTTTTTTTCTTTCCAGCACAGAAGATCTTTTTACTTAAGCAAGTTAACACACACTTGTGTGTTGGCATGGGCACCTATGCAATTTGAATGCCATCCCCTTTGTTTTACACTGTAACATATGTAGTTACCGTGTCAAAAATTGAGCAGTTTTGCTAAAGAATTTTTAATTTTTAAAATCTTATCTGTTTGTCTAGATTTTAATGTTTTCCATTATCATCTACAAAGTAAATCATGTGTTATTCCTCTTGATCCAGGACTGGCGGGGCAGGAGTGAGTGCATTGTATTTTAAATGTGAGGAGAGCTGGCATGACACTTCTGAGGCCTCCTGGTAGCAGGCAGCATCAAAATCAGAAGCCAGGCATCTGATTAGGAACCCGATGCCCAGCTGGCCGTGCTCCTTGGCTGCTAAGACACAACCGTATAAAGCTGTGGGCTCTAGCCTGCTGGGTACAGCTCTGTGGCCGCTGCAAACACAGCCTATGTGTTTCATATCGCCCACGCTCCTGTCTCTGAGAGCAGCCTTGAAACTGTGGTGACTGTCTTCTTATTCCCAGGTCCCATTGTTCCTGGCCTGGTGAGGTGCCCCAGTAAAGTGAGAGGCTTCGGAAAAGTTGTGCGTGGCCGTGGATGGAGAGCACACGCATCTCCGAGGGCAGAGCTCCCGGTTTCCCTGTGCAGGATCAAGTGTGCTTTGTGGGCTGTCGTTGGCGGTGGAAAGGGGCCGCATAAATTATACAGTGAAATAATAGAGGCAGCTGCAATCTGCCAGAAGTTCGGTGATGGCAGAGATGGTAGACTTCTCTGCTGGGCAACTCTGGGCTGTGCTGAGGGCACCCAGAAAACTCAAAGAGCAATGAGAGTGAAGGCTCGGCGTTCAACTTCTGGATTTCCTCTCGGGAGGGAAAGAGGCTTTTCTCTATGGTCAGAGCTTGCTGGCCTTTAACAAAGGACCAGCATACTCAGAGGTGCAGATCTTACACAGGAAAAGAAGGAAGAAAAGGGATCTATTTAAAGTTCCCATTTGGACTTCCCGTGTGGCTCGCAGCATAACTACTCGGCGTTGCTTCTTCAGTGGCTGTGGCTCGACCCCTGGCCTGGGAACTTCCATATGCCGCAGTTGCGGCCACTTGTTTAAAAAATAAATAAATAAATAAATGAAGTTCCCATTGCAGTGCAGCGGAAACAAATCCGACTAGTATCCATGAGGATGTGGGTTTTATCCCTGGCCTCAGTCTGTGGGTTGGGGATCTGGCGTTGCTGTGACCTGTGGTGTCGGTCACAGATGTGACTCAGATCCTGTGTTGGTGTGGTTGTGGTTTGGGCCGGCAGCTATAGCTCCGATTCGACCCCTAGCCTGGGAACTTCCATATGCCACAGGTACGGCCCTAAAAACCCAAAAAAAAAAAAAAGAAGAAGAAGAAAAGAAAAAGAAAAGGGTCCTATCAATGAGTGAAGATGTCAGCCCCAGTGAATTTGAGGATGTCAGGGGTCAGAGTTGAAAGGGTAAAGGTGAGAGAATCTGAGAGCCCAGCCCATCAGCTGGACAGCAGGGAAGGCAGGATGGAGACGGCTTCTGTGTTAATTTCAGTCTTCAAATTATGCAGTCAAATTGGCTTTTCACCCCTCTGGCCTAGAGGTCTACGGATTTTAACACACGTATAAGTTCATGTAACGCCCACCATAATCAAGATGCAGAACAGACCCATCACCCCCAGTAAACTCCCCTCTGCTACCCTCCCCAGGGACCTTCGTCACCCATCCCAGACGCCTGGCAACCGCTGGAATGGCGACATGAGTGGAGTGCCAACTCAGGCCTGGCAGATGGAGGCGGTATCTCAGGGACAGAAGGAACATGGGCCCCTGGGCTGCAGAGAGCAGAGCTGAGTGAGAATAACCTCCTATTGTCATGCCCCTTTCCTTCAGGGCGGAACCTGGAAGTTCTGTTCACAATCATCTGCAAAGGATTCTGGGAATGATTTCTTCTGGGCGGTCATTATTACAAGTCTCTCCTGTAAAATGGGGCAGGGGGACAATTAGCCTCTGCTACAGCAATGAAGTTCAAGAAATACCTTGTTTCTTCCTCCCTTCCTTCCTCTCTCTTTTCTTTCTTTCTTTCTTTCTCATTCTCTTTCTTTCCTTCTTTCCTTCCTTCCTTCCTTCTTTCTCTCTCTCTCTTCCTTCTTCCCTCCTTCCCTCTTTCTTTCTTTCTCTTCCTTCCTTCCTCTTTCTTTTCTTTCTTTATCTTCCTTCCTTTTTTCTTTCTTCCTTCCTTCCTCTTTCTTTCTTTCTTTCTTTCCTTCCTTCCTTCCTTCCTTCTCCTTCTCCTTCCTTCCTTCCTTCTTCCTTCCTTCCTTCTCTCTCTCTCTTCCTTCTTCCCTCCTTCCCTTTCTTTCCTTCCTTCCTTCTTTCTTTCCAGCCCTTTTCCAGGCCGGGGGCAGGCTGCCTGCTGCAGGGCTTCCTTCCCCCCACCCCCCAGCTCCACCCAGAGCAACCCCTGGTGTTGTGGCTGCTTCCTCTTTTGCCCAGAGCCGCTAACGAGGACAGCACCTTCATTCTCTGAGCTGCACTGTGGCTCCCAGGAGGGGCCATAACATACCCCTTCCCTGGGGACCCAAGCCCCAGTCATGAAGGCCATGGTCTTCATAGAACAGCTCCTTGGCATCTCAGCCCCCCTGGTCCAGGGTCACTGCCTCAGTACCCTGCATGGCATTCTCAAGGCAACTCCAAATCCTAGGAGTTCCTGACATATTCTTAGGGAGTCTCAAGGTTAAATTTTTAGAACAAGTATAAAGAATTCATACTGGAATTCCTGTCGTGGCTCAGCCGTAAGGAACCTAATATTCATGAGGATACAGGTTCGATCCCTGGACTCCCTCAGTGGGTTAAGGATCCCATGTGGCTGTGGCTGTGGTGTAGGTCGGCAGCTGCAGCTCCAATTCGACTCCTAGTCCGGGAACTTCCATATACTGTGGGTGCAGCCCTAAAAAAAAAAATAAGACAAAAAAAGGAGAATTCATACTAATAATGATATTAAAAATGTATATGTATATTTCAAATCATCGTCTTTTTTTCCTTTTTTTTGCTTTTTAGTGCCACACCCGCGGCATATGGAAGTGCCCAGGCTAGGGGTTGAATCAGAGCTATAGCTGCTGGCCTATGCCACAGCCATAGCAACATGGGATCCAAGCCACGTCTGCGACCTACATCACAACTCACAGCAACACAGGATCCTTAACACACTGAGGGAGGCCAGGGATCAAACCTGCATCTTCTTGGATACTAGTTAGGTTCATAACCTCCTGAGCCACAGCAGGAACTCCTCAAATTGTCTTTAAAAATAAATTCTGAAGCTTCAGGGAACCTGACCAACTTAACATTAACTAAACCTAACATTGTTAGGTACCATATCTAGAAAGTGGGTGTCAGAACTCCCACTGTGGCATAGTGGGTTAAGAATCCAACTGCAGCGGCTCAGAGGGTTCAATCCCTGGCCCGGCAAGTGAGTTAAAGGATCTGCAGCATAGGTCGCAACTGCGACAAGGATTCAATCCCTGACCGAGGAACTTCCATTTGCTGCAGGTGTGGCTATTAAAAAAAAAAAAAAGTAGATGTCTCAGGTAGGAGCCTGGCAAGAAACAGATGATACAGTCAGCTTGAGTAGCCTCGGGAGAATTTAATAAAGGGACCACGCAGTACTTCTCACCCTCAGTGGCCTGCGAGGAAGGTACCAAGGAAAACAATACCCTGACAACGCTCTCCTCCCTCCTGGCCCTCCTCCGGTTCCTCATTAGCTGAGCCCAACAGGAAGCTAGAGGCAAGGAGCCCGGTCCCGCGTCCCTGGCCATCGGCCTCCCCAGATGGATACCACGTCGCGAGAGGCACAGGGACAGAAGGGGCTCATGGCCCCCAGCACAATAAGCGATGGAGGACGAGCACAATCATAATAAAAGCCAGCACTTCCTTAGAGCTTGCTTTGCACAGGGAGTTGTCCTCAGGTCTTTTCCTAGATTAACTCGTTCCATCCTGCAGGGCAATGAGCAAAGGACACAGAAGGCGAGGCGGAGATTTAGAGGCATTCCTGGCAACTTTAGATTCAAAGGATGAGGGGGGGTGGATTTGAGCTGGGCTCTATGGGTGGAGTGGCTTTGAAGAGGATGTATTTATGTTGAAATGCCCAGATCCAAGGCACAAAAGAGAAGCAAACACTCCTGGATCAAAAGGTACAATTTATCTCACTCGCCCACAGTGGCAAGCGGCCTTTTGTTTGTGGCAGAGGGAGAGGAGGAGGTACCTAGGAGGGGTCTGCGTGTTGGGGCAGGACCGGCATCAGGAAGAAGTCACCGCCTTCCTGCCCCTGTGACAGCCATCCAGCTCACTTTAATCACGCCCTCTGAGAAGGTCAGGCCAGAAGAAGGAGGCGTTGGAGATCACAGACACCAACGGTAGCCTCGTTATTAAGCTCCCTGTATATGTATGCCTGCCGAGTTTATGCCCCTTTCCTCTAAAAATCACCTCTATCCAGTGTTCCTGTTGTGGCTCAGCAGAAATGGATCTGACTAGCTCCATGAGGACACAGGTTTGATCCCTGGCCTCGCTCAGTGGGTTAAGGGTTTGGTGTTGCCATGAGCTGTCATGTAGGTTGCAGACACGGTTCTGATCTGGCATTGCTGCGGCTGTGGCGTAGGCCAGTGGCTACAGCTCCAATTTGACCCCTACCCTGGGAACGTCCATATGCCGCTGGTGCAGCCCTAAAAAGATCAAAAAAAAAAAAATCACCTCATTCTTGCAAAGGAGATACTGTGGTCTTTTTTTTTTAATAGATGAGGCAACTAGGTCCAGAGACAACTGGTAATGTGCCCAAGGCCACACAGTTAATAGGTGATGGAGCCGAGGTTCAATTCCAAATCCAATGAACTTCCCATTAAACCGTGTTGCCTCTGGTCTCTGAAACAGACACAAAACACAAAGAAGTGTGGAAGACTGGACAAGACCATGTGCATAATGATGGGAGGAGCTGGACTGAGGAAGAAAGGAGGGCTAAGATTATGTGAGATAGTTCCAGAAGGAAAGCAGGCATACAATGAACTTTTTCTTATGGCCACACCCACGGCACATGGAAGTTCCCAGGCCAGGGACTGAATCTGAGCCACAGCTGCAGCTGGATCTTTTAACCCATTTCACTGGCCCGGGGATCCAACTTGTGCCTCCACAGCGATCCGAGCCGCTGCAGTTGGATTCTTAACCCACTGTGCCACAATGGGAACTCCCGTGTGTTGAACTTTGAAGGACATGGTGAATTGTCATTAGTGGAGAAAAGGGAGAAGGTTTTCATGGTAGGGATATATCTTAGGCAAGTGTACAGAGGCAGGAATGAGCATGGTTTATAGCACAAGCAGAGGCAACAGATCCGATGAGAACAGGAGGCTAAATGGTGGAAGGACTTTACACTGGAAAACACGGGGGCGGAGACTTTGAACTGGCTTCAGCGGGACTTGGCATTAGTTCAAGTTCTTGAACTGAAAATTGACATCAAGAAAGCAGTGATTAAGGAAGACTGAGATCCAAGGTACACAGTTCTCCCCCCACAGACAGAACTTTAAAGAATGCGCATGATACAGCTTTGTAAGCTAGGTGTTAATGACAAGTGGCTTTTAAGCGCAGTCATTGTCTTAAGTTTTCCCTCTGGCACTGGGTATGTTTTTCAAAAGGCTGTCATTCACAATGTTGCTAACATATGAAGTAGGTGTTTTTCTCCTTTTTTCTGACTTAATGAGTTTAACTGATACTTGTATTACTTTTCTGGAGAACTACTGCCCCCAACCAAAATCTATGAGCGTGTGTGTGCCCACACAGCTGTGCGGAGAGCCCTGTGATTTGACAATGGGGACCGTGGCACAGGTGCCAGAGCCCCTCCAATTACCCCTTGACTTGCCTAAACCCTCAGCAAGGGCCGAACAGGAGGGCTTGCTCCGGGGATCCTTAGGGCACTGATGCCCAGAATGGGCCCGGCATGCCAGGCTCTGCTTGGTCCCCTAGTGGAACAGTTCTTCTTCCAAGACATGGTAAGATCCTGGAAGCTGGCTTTGAGCTGGTTTTTATAAAACTGGCAAGTCAAAGTTAAACAAATGAAATTAGCCTAGGGCTCAAGGAATATGCAAGGTAGAGAAATGGCTGAGATGTTAAGAGGTCATTTAAGATGCCTGAACAGGTGACAGTTCAAGGCCATGGTTATGGCACACCCACCGAGTGTGAGGCTCTGTGCAAGGCACAGGGTACATGCACCGATGACTGAGGCCACGTACCTACCCTCAAGTGGAGAAGCCACAGTGGGGGGTTCTCAGATGTCACCTCTTCAAGGACTTCTTGTGACCCCCTCCCCCCCACACACCCATTTCATTCAGGCTCACGTGACTGTCTTCTCTGGGTGCTTACCCTGACAACCACATCTTTAGCTGTTTGCTAACGTGTCTGTCTCCCATGCCTCGTCACTTGGACCCATGTTTTTAAAAAACTGATTGTCCAGTGAAATGGAGTAAGGGAGCAGAAATCCAGCCAAGGGCGTGGAGGAATAATTTGGAGTCACCTTGAGACCATTTGCTTTCCTAAGCGAAGTGATTTATGAAACATGCCCTCGAAGCTCAGAAAGAAACCGCCTCCTGTGCTTCAGAGTGAGGTGGAATTCTGGGAAACTGCAGCCACCCACCGACTACAGGATGCTCGGCCACCTGGGACCAGCTGGATGTTAGAGCAGGGCTACTGAGAGGGAACACGGATCACCGATGACCCTCTCACTCCTGGCGGAGGGACGAGGATGCGGCCATGTGTCCACCAGCCTCGTGGTTCCACCACCAGCAGAGGGGAGTGGCTTAGGGTGACGGTGACAGTGACTACTGCCCCTCAGTCTTCTGGTCCGCTCACATCACGGCGCCAAGGCCCGAGTGTCTATCCTTGACCAGCGTGACAGCACGGTATTTGCAAGGCAAAAAAGGACAGATGATGCAACGCTACCACCCAGCTGGTAGGCCTTTGTCGATTATCATGTGAAGAATCCTATTTCCTTTCGCGCTCGCTCCACATGATCTCAGTTCTTCCTTGACTTCCTTTATTTCTCTCTTCTTTCACCTCATTCTTTAGGCCTCCAGACAATAATAGGCTAACTGCAGACGTGCTGAAAACGCAATCCCACATTCCATTCTCCAGTGTTAAGTTCACTCTAATTATGTGGGCCTCGTGAGTTGACACAAGACGCAGAAAGGCCACACGCATAGCAGGCAGCCATGGTTTCTTAGCAACAAACTAGAGAACTGTGTTAAGTAGATTTTGTTCGTGTCTGGGTTCGTGTATATCCAGAGCTGGAGTGACCGCTGAATGGAGACAGACATTTCAGACGTGCTTTGATTTCCCTTCAAGACTTTCTTGCAGTGCGGTGTTTTTGAAATTGTTTTGCGGGTCTGGAGCTAATCTTAAGAGGAACTAGGAGTTCCCATTGTGGCTCAGCGGTAACGAACTTGACCAATATCCATGAGGACAGGGATTCACTCACTGGCCCTGCTCAGTGGGTTAAGGATCCGGTGTTGCACTGAGCTGTGGTGTAGGTCGCTGATGTGCCTCAGATCCCACGTGGCATTGGCTGTGGCATAGGTCGGCCGCTGTGGCTCTGATTCAGCCCCTGGCCTGGGAACTTCCATATGCAGGGGTGCAACTCTAAAAAGACCCTCTTCCCCCCCCCTCACCCCGCAAAAAGAGGAACTAATCTCTGTTTTTGCTTACATTCAGTGTGTGCTGTGCTTTGAGTCACAACAATTTGCCTGAAGCGGCACAGAAGATCTGTTCTTAAGATCTACCTTAGTTTCTAAATCCATCAATCCCTCCCATTTCCTGTTGCTTGAGTGATCTTAGAGGGCATGCCTTATGTCTACTTCTCCTTCTGTGATAAAGTTTGGGGAGGAAATGACACGTGTCCCATGTCACTTAGCTAGTGAGGGGTGGGACTGGGACTCAGACCCAGATCAGCCTCCCATGTCATGTCTGTGGGGGGATTCAGGAGGTTTTTGGCTGGAAACTAGACCCCTTCAAAATGGGAGCTGGAGTGTTCTCGGGTTCTGCAAGCTATGCTGCTACTACCCAAGGGCCTAGCATCAAACGTCATCGTTCTGGTAGGGCTTCCTTCTGGATCAAGTTTCCCTGGGAGCGAATAAAGCCAGACTCTGGACTCCGTGGTGTACACTGCCAGTCCCATCCCTGGCATTTCTAAAGAATGAATGAGTGACTGATTTTGTTTCCATTTGCAGCTGAGGTTTATGCTTGCCCTGCAAACAGAAGCACAACATAATGGGTTCCATTACCCAATACTCAGGAGATTTTTTTTTTTTTTTGGCCATAAACGATGGTATTTTGCATGTTACAGAGAATTATAAGTTCTCATTGTTCAAATTATTGTTCTCAGTAATTATTGTGGTGACACAGGGAGAGAAGCGGAGCTGCCCCCTCTTATGAAACCGCGAGCCAGCCTGAGTCAGGAGTGAACATCAGCAGGCGAGGGGTGAAACAGGTGGCAACGGACTGCCTGGGGCTGTTTACCCAGGCCAGCGCTGTCACAGATCATGGTGTTAAAGATCCTCAGGAGGTCTCGCTCAGAAACCGCGAGGAGGCAGTCGCTGCTTGCCCAGTCTGTTACCCCCTGAATGTGGGCCCTTCTGACACAGGCTTACCCTTGAGGTGTTCTGAGTCTTTGGGGCTCCTATTTATAGCTGGGTCTCCAACTCTAAATGAGTACAGGCTCTGCTTCACTGCCATCCAACCCGCGCCCTCTGGAAGCACCTTATAGCACATAGCACATTCTGCACCTCCGAGTTGTCCCCCGATGTGACATCTGGAGAAGCTGGTGGACCAGTAATCACTCTCTCCTTTGTGTCTATTCACTAAACACTTCTTCTCCTTTTTTCTCTATTATAATAAATACTCTTTTTTTTTGCCAAGTGTCAGACATGTTGGGAGACGTCAGAATGAATGAAGAAGCCCCACTCATGGGGCACAGTGCCCTGGTCCGTGGAGCAGATTTTATCTAAGGTCTACCAGCAAGGGAGGGGCCTTTGCAACGCAGCAATGCCAACTACTTAATACGGAATATGAGCACGGTCTTAGAAGTCTTCGCAATACTGGGTCCTGTGTCCCGTTATCTCCTCCCCTCCACCCCGCCTCATTGGGGGAGACTCTTATTGCTACCTCTCCAAAGGATTCAGGGAAGCCCCCTGATGGCTAAAGATTCATTGAGGTGATCTCCTCAAATAGGAAGCACCCTCCTTAAGCCTTACATCTGATCCTACCTGTTTTTTTTTTTTTTTTTGATGGCGGCATCCTTGGCATATGAAAGTTCCCAGGCCAAGGACCGAATCCAAACGGCACCTGTGACCTATGCCACAGCTGCAGCAACACCAGATCCTTTAACCCCTGGTGGCCAGGCCAGGGATGGAACCTGTGCCTCTGCAGCGACCTGAGCAGTGAGAGTCAGGTTCTTAACCCACTGTGCCACAGTGGGAACTCCCTACCTGTCATTTTAAGGGGAAAGAGTGAGTAGTATAGAGTTGCTTTTTTCAAAACTGTTTGATCAAAAAAGTTTTTAAGTTTATTTTTAAAGTTTTATTGAGATATGGTTGATTCACTGTGGAGTAGTATAAGGGTTCGATTTATCCGTGGATATAAGTAAGATCACACACTTTCTCTTCCAGCTTATCCCCACACCCCTGCTTTGTCTAAGAAGTAATTCCTGAGTAACTACAATCAGTTTTGATTTTATATGGTTGTTATATGCAGCTGCCCTTGTTAACAGTTTGCACATCTTCATTCTCCTCTTAGAGCCTTAGCTCAAATAGGCAGGGGTGCCTCTCGTTTCACCCCTTTCGTTCTCGCTTAGCTCCCAGCATGATGCTAGATGAGTGGAGAGGTGCTTTATAAATATTTCTATCAGCGCGAATATACTCTTCACATTGTGTTTGTGTAAAGGAGTCCCTTCATTTTTGCAACTGAGCTGAGCATCAGGGACAGGACCCTAAACCAGCTTTCAGTTTTGCTTGTTTAAGGAACTGATGAATAAATTGGAGGTTGAAGAAGTCCCCTTGTGGGGCAACGGGTTAAGGATATGGCACTGCCACAGCTATGGCACAGGTAACAGGTGCCGTGTGGGTTTGATCCCTGGCCCGGGAACTTGGCCAGGGTGCGGCCACATGCTGCAGGTGTGGCCAAAAAAAAAATAAGTGTGAGGTTGAAAACAGAGACAAGTAACAAATGCATGCTGTGGCCAGGTTTATGCCAACAGTGTGTGGGGAGACTGCAAGCAGCTGGGTGGCACTGCTTCCCTTCAGAGCCCTGAAACCCAAAGTATGAAAGAAAATATTGTGCTGGCAAATGAACCCAGAATCCCAAACTCGAAAACCAGCAGATGAGGGAAGCTTGCGTTTGTCTATGCCCCACAGTGGTCCTTCAGCTTCTGCGCAAGTGCCAGTGTCCCACCGGACTTCACTTACCAAACACAAGGTCAAAGATAAAGCTGTAAAGAATTTCCAGATGGTGATGGGAGAGCATTAAACTTCAAACGTAGGTTTTCTGAGTGCCGGGCCTTCCCTGTGCGACTGTCCAGGCTGCAGGCCCATGGTGCTGGCCCTGCCTGGCACAAATAGGTACTCGAATGTTTGGTTAATGAAAGAAAAAATGCTACCTCTTATTTATTTATGTATTTATTTATTTATGTATTTAGTTTTATTATTAAATTTTTTTTGTGACTGCACCTGAAGTGTATGAAAGTTCCCAGTCTAGGGGTTGAATTGGAGCTAAGCTGCTATCCTATGCCACAGCTGTGGCAACACGGGATCCAAGCCGCATTTGCAACCTATGCTGCAGCTTGTGGCAACACTGGATCATTAACCCACTGAGCAAGGCCAGGGATTGAACGAACCCACATCCTCACAGACACAAGGCAGGTCCTTAACCTGCTGAGCCACAACAGGAACTCCCAAATGTTACTTCTTAAACACAGGCTTCATTAACCAAAGTTCAGCTTTTGGAATTAGTCTAGGGCCCAACTGCAGTACGGCGGGGGGCAGGGCACTCTCTCACACATTCACCAAGCAGTTGTCCTCAGCCCCAGCTGCCTGTCCTACAGTTTAACCCAAGTCTGATGCTATCGACCTCAAGGTAGCATCACATCGCCCAGGTTAAGGGCTCAGTCCCATGGGACTGCCCCCACCTCCCCACAACTTGTGAAGCTACTCACTAGTCCAGGTTACCACCAGCGCTTCTGACCCACCAGCTATAAATCAGAGATTCCCACAACCCCCTCTTTGGGTTCGATTAATTTGCTAGAGTGGCTCACAGAACTCAGAACAGTTTACCTACATTTCCTGGTTTATTCTAAAAGGATATGATAAAGGACACAGATGACCCGCCAGATGGAGGAGACGAGGACATGGAGCTTCCAAGCCCTTTCCGGGTACCACTCTCCCATCATCACCTCCACCTTTCACCCACTTGGGTGTTCTCTGAGCCCCCTACTGTTGGGATTTTACAGAGGCTTCCTCATGGGGTTGTGATCAATTATTAACTCCATTTCTACATTTTTCCTTCTCTGGAGGACAAAGGGTAGGACAGAAAATTCCAAGCTTCTCATCATGGATTGATTATTCTGGTGAACAACCTCCATCCAGGAGCCCACCCAGAGTGGCCTCAGTAGATCAAAGGATGCTCCTAGCATTCTAACTACCTAGGAAATTACAAGCGTTTTAGGAGTTCTGTGCCGGAAACCAAGGACAGAGAGAGACCGATGCATATATTTTCTGTTATCTCACAATTGTCTATTAACGGCAGACAGAATAGAAATATTAATCTCTCAGATATTTTTAAAAAAACTTCTGAGCCAAGAGTTTTAATCTCTTATGAGATTTGTTAATCAGCTACCATACTGAGCGGATTTGAGTTTCAGCCATTCTGTCTTTCGCTAGAGAGAGGCGGTCCTCCAGAGAGAGGAGGATGAGAATTGCTTTTGTTTCATGTTGCTTTCAATGAATTCTTTTAAATTACTTTTTAAAAGTCATGAAAGGTTAAGCACACCTGTCTATTTTTCCCCACTCGTGCGTGACTTGAAAAAGGTTCAGGCACACTTGACACCATTGTATCTAAAAAGCCTGAGACTTTTACTCAGTTACACCTCTGTCTCCAGACAAGAGGACATGTTATCTGAAAAATACAGGTCACTGTGACGGAAGTTGATGGATTTACAATCTTAGATTTGTTTGAACCAGGCTGGGGGTGAAGAGGGAAACTTAAAAATTTGTGGTTGGGGGAAGCAAGGCCCTGCAAAGGAAATATGACTGTTCTTGCTGTGTGGAATTTGATATATTAATAACCACTCTGGTTTGAAAGAGCTTAGATGAACACACTTGTTGAGGCAACATGACCACTTGCAATACCTTGGGGGGCCTGGAGGCTCTGGGCTTTCCTAAGTATTCCTGTGTCAATGCCAAGGTGAATAAATGCCATTGAAAGAGGTTGGAATGCACTTTTCTCAAAGGGGATAGATGAGGAAGAAAACAAATGACAGTTGCCTGGACTCCTAATTTCAACACGCTCCTAAATGAAGTTCATTGTTAAAAAATTCAAAAGAATCTGATTTACACTACATTGATTTCTTCCTTCACTCAGCATTTCTCCAGCTGTATGCCAGGCACTGCGTTAGGTGCTGGGGCCTTGAGACAAAACTCGGCTCAGTCCTCAACTGGGAAGAGTCCTCGGTTTATCCTGAAATGAAAATGGAGTGGGTGGAATGGGGGTGAGCATGGAGCACTCCCAGCTCCTGGTGCCTTTTGGTAAAATGACTGTTCACATCTAGAGCCCCTGATGTTGGAGGAAGTCATTCCACCCCACGGAGGCTGGGAAGCTATGAGTTGTCATAGCAACAGATTAGACAGATGGAACTGGGTGTGCGGGCCCCAGCTGTGAGTGTACTGTCCCCTCCTCCTCTGCCTGAGTTCTAGCCTGACGCTTCCTTGCTGACGGCAGAGACCATTTGCCTGGATGTGGGACTTGGCTGGAGACGAAGAGCATATGGAAGGGGGCTGCTGGGAAGGGGCGAGGATAGTAGAGACACTACAGATTTGTAGAGAATAACAAGCTGAAATTTAGCAAAATCGTAACACTTTATGGGACCCTCGGCACATGCCAAGCGCCAGCGGAGCCTCAACTGAGCTGATTCTCCTAGTAAAGCTCTGTGGCTGGGAGTCCTCTTTCCCCCATTGTAGAGGTGAGAAAACTGAGGCTTAGCTGGGCTGTAGATACATTGCTCAAGCAGGCAGCAGAGCCAAGGAGCCTCTGGGTCTTTCTGATCCCCATGCCTGTGCTCGCAGCGCCAAGAGGCAGTGGTTGTGAATAGCAGGCACAGTGAACCTGGGGGTATGGAGGGGGGAAGGGGTACAAAGCAGATTCCCAGGCCCAGCTCCAGACCTGCTGAATCAGGATGTCTGGGGAGCAGGGCGCAGGAATCGGAACATGAGGGGACTGGGGGGAGTCTTGGAGATCCGGGTAAGGCTAGAGAGAGGAAGTGACCTTCTCCAGCTCCCAGGGTTGGTTAGGACTAGGATCCTTCCATGCCAGCTTAGTGGAGTGGAGTGGCATCTTCACAGAGAACCAACAGAGGACACGATGCGCCCAAGCCCTGAAAGCTGCCCTTCACTTATGATGACAAGGCTCCATCTAACCAGTGCTCCAATCAAGAAGAAGAGAGAAGCCCTAACCAGGGCTGATCATATTTTCTTTTCAGCAGGACTGCCTGCAAGGCCAACCCACATCCTAGCCCAGTCGCCAGGGTAACCATCACCCCCACCTTGACAGTCAAGTGAGTACGCAGCTTCTTGCACCCACATCCAGGGGCCACGGGACCCAGCCCTATAATCAGCCTCCCGCTGCCTCTGCAGTCAGGCAGCAGCGTCAGCTCCCTGCTCTCAGGGCCCATCACTGCATCACCGATCCGCTGACACCCCCCCACCCCACGCGCACACGCTGCATTCTGCCTCCCTCGCCCACTGCCTCCCAGGAGACAAATGTGCAATCTGCTCTCGGCGTGTACCGTCACCCCTGGAGGGGGGGTCTGCCCTCGAGTTGGGGCACAACCCAACACGCCCGGCCCACACACGAGAAAAAACACCCCCTCCTGGAGGAGGAGAACCGTGGCAATGAACGCCCTCTCTCCCTCCGGAGACAGCTGAGGGGGCGGCTGGAGTTAGGAAGAGTTTGCACAGTGACGAT
>PVHT021183632.1:6200566-6224040 GCA_004024745.2 Catagonus wagneri
CCCCCACCCCCACCCCGAAGCTGCTGGAAGAGCCGGGTGAAACCATTAGGGTGCTCAGGACTTAACTCCCAAGGGGCCAGATTTGACCAGTAGAAGGGAGCCAGCAGCCGGAGGAAGCCTTATCTGCCTCCTTCTCACCGCCTGTCTGGAGATGTCCTCTGCGGCTGAGCACCTGGCTGTCCCTTTCATGGACCGGAGGTCAGCTCCGCAGCACAGCACCCGAATCTGCGCCCCATCCCCCCGTCTGCCCGGCCTCATTTCGCTCTTCCTCCCGCTGGCTGCTTGGGGTTTTACCTCCCCAGGAAGGGGGCGCACTTCTGCTTTGCCTCTGACTGTTTTCTAAGGGAATCTGAGCTAGGTCAGTACAAAAATTCAAATAGGACAGAACTCTCATTCTGTGTTATCTAGACCAACTCCCTCATTCGACAGAGGGAGCTGAGGGCCAGGGGAGTTAGGCAATTTCCCCAAATTTACAAAAAGTTAATGGAGAAGCTGTGCCCAATCTTCCTTCCTTCTTTCCTTCCTCCCTTCCTTCCTTCCTTCCTCTCTTTCCTTCCTTCTTTCTTTCTATCTTTCTTTTTGCTTTTTATGGCTGCACCCGAGGCACATGGAAATTCCCACTCAGGTTAGGGGTCAAATCAGAGCCGCAACTACCAGTCTACGCCACAGCCACAGCAACTTGGGATCCGAGCCACGTCTGCCACTTACACCATAGCTCACGGCAACACTGGATCTTTGATCCAGTGAACAAGCTCAGTTGGGTTCCTAACCTGCTGAGCCACAATGGGGACTCCCTGTGCTTATTCTTTCGCAAATAATTAATAAGCACCTACCATGTGCCTGGCACTATTCTAGGCACTGGGAATGCAGTGGTGAATAAAGTGGACAAAACCCCTCTCCTTATGGAGGATAGCATTTGAGTGAACGGCTAGAGGGGAAAAAGACTGTGAAAGAGACAAGTAAGTACATGCTCAGAATATTAGACTGTTAAGTGCTGATGATAGTGATGGTTGAGTATTATGGACTGGCCTGTGTCCTTCAAAATTCGTATGTTAAAGTCATAACCCCCAGTCCGTCAGAATGTGACTGTGTTTGGAGATGCGGGGCCATTAAAGAGGTGATCAAGTTAAAATGAGGCCATTAACAGTGGGCCCTAACCCAAAATGACTGCTGTCCTCTTGAGAAGGGAAATCTGGACACATAAAGAGACACCAGGGTGCCCACAGACAGAGAAAAGACCCAGTGAGGACACAGCAGGAAGGCAGCCGTCTCCAAGCCTCAGAAGAAACCAACCCTGCTGACACCTTGATCTTGGTCTCCAGACCATGAGACAATACATTTCTGTTGTTTTAGTCACCAGTCTGTGGCATTTTGTTGCAGTGGCCCTAGCAAATTAAGACAGATTTTATTTTCATAGAAAGCATCCTGAGGAGTTCCCACTGCAAGGGGATCAGTGGCATCTCTGCAGTGGTGGGGGCTCGGCTTCGATCCCCTGCCCAGGGCGGTGGGTTAAGGATCTGGTATCACCGCAGCTGTGGCGTGGGTTGCAACTCTGGTTTGGATTCGATCTCTGGCCTGGGAACTCTATATGCCTTGGGGAGGCCAAAAAAGCAAAAAGCAAAAAAGCATCCTAAGCTGGCCTCACTGAGAAGATGACATTTGAGTAAAACCCTGAAGGATGTGATGGGGTCATTTGCCTGAAACTCCAGCAGGGAAGCGTCCCAGGCAGAGAGAAGGGCAGGCTTCGTGGCTCTGACGGGCTCAGACCTGCAGTGTTGCAGGGGAAGCCAGGACGCCGGTGCGCATGCAGAGAGCAGAGTGAGTGAGGGGGGAAACCGGAGGATATGGGACCAGAGATAGGATGTGGGACGCCGGTCTCTGCATCGGATGGATGGGGAGTTACTGCAGAGTCTAGACCAGTGGTTCTCCACTGGTGGGAAGGGGATTTTGCATCTGAATGTCTCATTCGGCCATGTCCTAACTGAGGAGGGGAGAGCAGTGCTCAGGATCAGACACTGGCGTGTAGTGGGTGGAGGCCAGGGGTGCTGCTCAATATCCCACAATGCACTTGAGAGCATTCCTTCTAGCTCCCCAATAACGAATTACCAAGGTCCGCATAGGATAGATGGGCCAGGCTGCAGTAACAGGAAACATGAATTCTCAGTGGCTTAACACAACAAAGGTTTATTTCTCACTTATACAAAATTAGGTGAGGTGGTCCTTCTACAAGGCTTGTAACTGCATTTTTTTCCATAGCAGTTTTCATGGTTTGTAATTATTTAATTATACAATTACCGGATCAATTTCTATTGCTATCCCTAGGGTGTGTGCTCCTTGATGGTGGGGCCCGTACCCACCTCACTCTGTATTCCTAGACCTAGAACAATGTCTATATTGTAACTATAATTAATGCCTTACTATAACATACAAAGTAGAATTCCTGAAATGTTTTTTGAATGAACGAACGGATGAAGGCAGGGGCTACACTACAACTGGCAACCACATAATCTCCCAGAGCTAAAAAATTCTAAAATATGTCATGTATAAAACATTATAGAAATAAATATGTATATTTTAAGCCTAAAAACACACACGTATCTCTACCCAGTTCAAAACATAACACACCGTTAATGTCTGTACGTCCCTGCCTGGTCATATCTCCGTCCCAGAGAGTAACAAAAGACGACATTTTGTGTTTATCATCTCTTCTTCGTTTTCATCATTTTAACCACCTATGGTTATTACATATACTATTGTTTTTGGACATCAGGTAAGTAGTATCACATTGTAGATAAGCTTTGGCGATTTGCATTTGTTGCTCAACATGTTTGTGAGATTTATCTTTGTTGAATAATGTAGCTGGGGTTCCTTTTTACTGTCATGGTTTTCCATTGAGTATAATATAATTAATTTACTCTTCTGTTGGTGGGCATTTGAGTTGTTAGGCGATAGCTGCAACTGTAATTTGTACCGCTGTGAACTTTCGTGTGCACATCTCGCTGTGTAAGTGTTCAAAGAGTTTCTCTGGGGTATGTACCTTGAAGAGGGAAACTCCGTTCTACAAGTTAAAGCCAAATTATTTTCCAAAGTGGCTTCTAATGTATCTGAACCAATTTTTGCTTCTACCAACACTGTGAAAGGAGTTCCTCTTCCTCTACATCCTTCAAACACCTGCTGTGGTCAGACTTTACATTTTTTTTGCTTGTCTGGGGGTGCATGCGTTTACTCTTTCCCTGATTATTAACGAGGTCGATCTTCTTTTCTTTGGTTTATTGGTGAGTCCTCTTCTGTGAAATGCTCGTTTATATATTTTTGCCCATTTTCTCACATTGTTGTCTTCTTACTGATTTTTTTTAAGAGTTCCTGATGCTGGACAGCAATCCTTCTTTAGTTGATTTATTATAAACATCTTTTCCTGGTCTATTGTTGGTCTTGTCACTGTTTCTGTGATTTATTTTCTGTCTTTTTGCCTTATCTAGGGCCGCACTCACGGCATACGGAGGTTCCCAGGCTAGGGGTCCAGTTGGAACTACAGCCGCTGGCCTACGCCACAGCAACGCCAGATCCTTAACCCACTGAGCACGGCCAGGGATCGAACCTGCAACCTCATGGTTCCTAGTCGGATTCCTTAACCACTGAGCCATGATGGGAACTCTGTGATATATATTTTTTTGATTAATACAAGTTCTTAATTTTAAAGTAGTTAGATTTATCAGTCTTTTACACTGTGTGCTTTTTGTCTTATATAAGAAAACTCTGCCTATTCTGATGTCATAAAACTATTCTCCTGTATTTTCCCCCCAAAATTTGAAAGAGTTTTCTTTTATATTTAATATTTTTTTACTCACCTGAAATTGATTTTGTCTCAAGGCTGAGATAGAAATCTAATTTAAAAATGCTTCTCATCGGAGTTCCCTTCGTGGCTCAGTGGTTAACGAATCCGACTAAGAACCATGAGGTTGCGGGTTCGATCCCTGGCCTTGCTCAGTGGGTTAAGGATCCGGCGTTGCCGTGAGCTGTGGTGAAGGCTGCAGACGCAGCTCAGATCCCGCGTTGCTGTGGCTGTGGCGAAGGCCGGCAGCTACAGCTCCTGTTAGACCCCTAGCCTGGGAACCTCCATATGCCGCGGGTGCGGCTCTACATAAAAAAGGCAAAAAGACAAAAAAAAATAAATAAAAAATAAAAATGCTTCTCATCATTGCATTATAATTGCATTAGTTTCCTACTGCTGCTGTACCAAATTATCAGCCATCTCATGGCTTGAAACACCACACGTTCATTATCTTACAGTTCTGGAAGTGAGAACTGGGTTTCATTGGGCTAAAATCAAGGTGCCAGCAGGGGCTGCATTGCATTCCCATCTGGAGGCTATAGGAGATGTCCCCACTCCCCCCCTTTTCCACCTTCCAGAAGCTGTGTGGCCCCCTTCCATCTTCAAAGCCAACGATGGCCGGTCAAAGTTCTCTTGCATCACATCACACTCTGATGCCGACCCTCCTGATTCCCTGTTTCATTCCTAAGAACACTTATGGTTACACTGGGCCCACCTGGATAATCCAAGAACATCTCTTCACCTCAAGATCCTTAAACTAGTCACAGCTTCACAGTCCCTTTTGCCATGTAAGGTGACATAGTCACACACTCATAGGATCAGGATGTAGACATCTTTGGGAAAGCATTATTCCGCCTCCCGCAATAATCAATTGATTCAGCACAATTTATTTCATCTTTTCTGAACCTGGGTACACTGGTCTGGTGGTAATAATAATAACAGCAAACACTGAATGCTTACTGTGTGCCAGGAATTTCTCTAAACATTGTATGCCTATTATCTCATTTAATTCTTACATGACTTTGTGCTAAGGGCTCCAAAGTCCATGCACCTAATCACCATGCTATTGCTGAATGAGCAAATGAAATAAACCTAGCTTTCCTTAGCTGTTCAAGCCTAAGCCACCTAACTTCTCTGAGCCTCAGTTTTTCTTTATCTATAACATTGGAAGATTGCAACATCTCTTTTGTACTTCACAGGGCTGCTTTTAGGACACACTGAGGCAAGCTGTAAGAAAGCAGTTCAGATAAGGAAAGCGGGGCTGCAAGACTCATTCCACCCCGTGGTGCCAACAGGGCCAGGAGTGGGACTCAGGTTTCCTGGCAAGGTGGGCTATTTCCACCAGAGGGCTGGTGACTATAGCAGCACAAATGTTCAAACTGAGTACTGTCCCTTCATCAGCCTCCTGCCCATGAAAGATATGTCTGCGTATTCAGTCACTTGTCGATTAAGATGGTCATCGAGCCCCCGAGGATGCTGTTAAAAAATTCATATAGGAGATAAGACTTCTTAGCTGAAACAGGGTAAAGTTTACAAGTATAATTTAGTATTAGCTACAAATCAAGGGGAAAGGAGGAGAATTCAGAAACTGACAGCAAAGGGAGGCTGCAAGGTATCTGCTAAGGAAAACCACCTCCATCACCTCTTTGCCTCTTTTCCATCCTGATCTACCTCTTTCTGTTTTCCCTTGAATTCTCCTTAGTGGAGTAGGGATCAGAACATCTGACCTTTTTTTTTTTTTTTCCCTTTTTAGGACTGCTCCTTCAGCATATGGAAGTTCCCAGGCTAGGGATCAAATCAGAGCTGCAGCTGCCAGCTTATGCCACAGCCACAGCAATGCCAGATCTGAGCTGCTTCTGCAACCTATGCCACAGCTTGTGGAAATGCTGGATCCTTAACCCGCTGAGCAAGGCCAGGTATCTAACCCGCACCCTCATGGATAATTAGTCAGGTTCTTAATCCGCTGAACCACAAGAGGAACTCTGAAAACCTGACTTTTAGCTTTAGGGTAACCACTGATTGTTTTGCTTTGACCTTCAAGGCAGTGTTGGAAAAAAAGAAAAGGGGCAAAGAGTGGGAGGATTCACTCTACCAGATATTAGGACAAGTAACAAAGTCACAGCAATAAAATCAGTGCAGCACTGGTACAGGAACAGATCAAGATCAATAGAAGAACGATGACAGCCCAGAAACAGAGACTGCTGTCTATGGGGACTTGGCTTACGATGCAGATGCCGTCACATCTTAGTGGGGAAAATATGGATTATTTGCTGCTGGGAAAACTGGCTTACTATGTACAGAAAATAATACTGCATTCCTATTTGCAGTATATGTGAGATGAACTATGGATGAATTAAGACCTGTAATAGGTAAAAGTACAAAGCAAAATAGGGGAAAATATAGGGGAATATTCTGCAAGTATGGGTAGGAAAAACTCCTTAAACAAGACCCCAAAGCACTCTTCACAAGGCTGAAATTGGATACATTTGGCTACATCAAAATTAAGGACTTCTGGCAGCTCCCACTGTGGTGCAGTGGAAAAGAACTAGAATCCATGAGGATGCGGGTTCGATGCCTGGCCTTGCGCAATGGGTCCAGGATCTGGCGTTGCTGTGAGTTGTGGTGTAGGTCACAGACTTGGCTCGGATCCCGCGTTGCTGTGGCTGTAGTATAGGCTGGCAGCTGCAGCTCCGTTTCAGCTCCTAGCCTGGGAACTTACATATGCCGCAGGTGCAGCCCTAAAAAGAAAAACAAAAAATTAAAGAATTTCCCTACATTGTAGGATAGAAAAGACTAAGATAAGAAGATGCACAAAAGAATGGGAGATATTGGCAATGTCCAAGACTGACAAGGGATTGGTGTTTAGAAAATATAAGAAAATTTCAGAGTTCATTCAGAAAACAATAGGAAATAGAGCAGAAAAAAATCGGCAAAGATGTCAATAGGTAACTCACAGATGGAAAGAATCTCAATGGTTCTTAAGTATGTGGAAAAATGGTGATTGCTAATCATTAAAGAAATGTAGCCTGCTTTATAGCACAGGAGACTCTACCCAATTCCTGTGATAATCTATAGGGGAAAAGAATCTGAAAAAGAATGGAGGTATCTACATGTATAACTGAACCACTTTACTGTACAGCAGAAATTACCACAACATTGTAAATCAATTATACTGCAATAAAACTTAAAAAAAATGAAACAAATGAAAATTAAAATGTGATACTACTTTGCCAATACCAGATTGATGTGAATTAGGACATAATACCAAATGTTAGCGCATAAAATGGAGAAACAGGAACTTTCCCATCTCCTTATGCCATCGGTGGGAGTGCAAACTGGCAAAGCCATTATGGAGAGTACTGAGGCGGAGTGAAATCAAGCGGTATAGACTCATGACGTAGCAACTCCATGCCTTTCTTATGGTCCCTAAGAGACATGTGTAATACCCATTCCGGCATGGTCTGTGATAACAAGGCACTGCTGGAAACCCAACTGTTCATTATTTAGAGAACTGATAAGTAAAATGTGTTAGCCTGGGTAAATCAAATAGTTTCAGTGAACTCCTGGTATATATATATCCACAGAGAGCTCTCTAAGATATGTTGAGGGAAAAACAAGAAACAGAATGAGTTATCACAGTACCATTCATGTACATCAAAAATAGACAGTTAAACTAAAAACAGTGTATTTCCAGGATATACACAGGTACTGGGTCATATCTTAAACCAGAGAGGGTGCATATGGGGCGCGGTAGAGAAATGGGAGCGTGCAGATGGAATGAAAATAACACAGTGACATAAAAAAGAGATAGGCCTTGCTAACTCTTAAGAACTGAAGAGTATAATCAACAAAACTCTAGTCCCTGAGGTTCAAAATAATCGCCCCAATCCCCTTCCTATCCTTTCCTACTCTTAACAGAACCTAACGCAACCAACTCAACGTGGCTGCTTAGGGTCGGCCTTTCCTCTCCACCTTGCCAAGCACTAGGTTCCCTGCACTTTAAGCTCTACTCCGACTGCACGCACGTCCTACAACCAAAACACGCGCAGGCTTCAATCCGAAATGGGTTTACTCTTACTTCTTTTGGAAAAGTCTTAAGATTCAGTTTAACTCCTCTCCAGGAATCCTGTAATGATGGCGGTCCTTCCCTAAGTGCTAGCTCCTCACAGGCTGCGTTCCCTCAAACTCGCCTATCAATCCAGCACACCCCAAGTTCTATTTACTTATTTTGGGTACACACCCCTCCCTCAAGGCTAGAGCAGAGTGACGGTGGTCTCCGCATCCACAGCTCGAGCGCTGGGGCGGGCGGCCCCAAGAAAAACTGCACGGTTAGGTCATCCTAACAAGTTAAGCAAGATCCCAGCCCTCTCCCTCTCCTTTGTCTCCCCTCTTACTGGCACAGCAACCCCACGCCGGGTTACCGACCCCAGCCCATCCCCACCCGCCGCAGGACGTGGAAGGCTCTGCGCACGCGCCACGGCTGGGCGCGCGCTCGGTCGGGGGAGGGGAGGGCAGCGACAGGAGGGTTGCGGAGGGGGCCACTGCGACGTTGCGTGGCAGTTGCGTCCCGCCCGCGAGCCGGCAGAGCCCGGGAGGGGGCGGGGCTGGGAGGGCACCTCCCCCGACCCGGCCCCGCCCCCGCAGCCCGCCCGCGCGCCTCGCCCCGCCCCCTCGCCTTGGCCGCCCCGCCCCCCTCGGCGGCCGTGCTCCTTCTCCCGCCGCCCGCTTGCCTCCCGCCCGGCTCTCGCAGCCGAAAGCGGGAGAAAGTCCTGCTGGTGGGCGGCCGTGGGGCTGCGCACGTCCGACATCCCGGGGTCGCTCCGGCCCGGCCGGCGAGGGGGCCCGGCGGTCCATGCATCCGCCGCCGCTCGCCGCCGCGATGGATTTCAGTCAGAACAGCCTGTTCGGCTACATGGAAGACCTGCAGGAGCTCACCATCATCGAGAGGCCGGTCCGCCGGAGCCTCAAGGTGCGCCCCGGGGAGGAGGAACTGCCCGCAGGGCGCCCGCGGCTTGCGTCTGCTCTGATCCCCGCCCGTCCGCTCCCCCGGGCAGCCCGGGACCCTCTTGGAGTCCTGCTGGCCCCCCCAGTCCTCCTTCAGCCCCCGGTCTCCGTGTTACCCTAACCTGGCCCCTCTAGCGACCCATTCCTCGACGCGGCCCTGGTTCCCCCAGCCTGGACCCCCCGGCCCCGAGGGACCGGCACCCGGGGCCAGCCCGCGACCCCTCGGAAGCCCTCGGCTCTCTAGTCCCCCGGCCCAGCCGGCCGCGGGCCCTTTTCCCAACCCGTCCCCCTAGGAACGGCCGGCCGAGTCCCTGACATTCGGGCCAGCCCGGCGTCCTCCCCGCGCCGTCCCTCCGGTACAGCCGGGGCCCCTCGTTAGCAGACCCTCTTCCCGCGTCCCGGCGGGAGCTGCCCCTCGCAGTCGCAGCCGCAGCCACCTTGGTCTGGGTCCTCTCCTTGGTGTCCCCCCACCTCCCCGCTTTGGCTCCCTGGTACTGCTGCCTGGGTTCTGGCCCCGGTCCCATTCCTCAGTCCGCACGGCCCCGACTCTTACCCCCACCTCTTCCAGAGCTTCCCCAGATCCCATCCCCCTCCGCCCCCATCAGAGCAAGCCCGGGTTCCCAGTATCCCCTTCACTCCCAACTAGCACCCATACAAGAATCGTCCTGCCGCGGGTCTTCAAAGCCTTTGCGACCCTTTGTCCCCATCCTGAGTCACCGCGCGTCCTCGCCTCCTAGCCGCTCTAGGACTCTAGCTGGGACCCTGCTCCCCAGACCCCTTAAGCGAGTCACCCTTCACTAGCCCCCCACCCCCACCTCCCACTAGCTCCCCCACCCCGCAGTGTCATCTTCCTCCCGGAGGCCCCAACCCTTCAGTGCTGGTAAACCTAGTTGACGGGACTCGACCCCCGACTCCCAACACACACACACACCCATCCACTTCATAGGTCCTTTAGCTCTTTTCAGCCCCACCTGCCACAGTAGCTGAAATCTTTGATTTCCTTCCAGTTACAGAGTTTAGTCCCTTCCCCACCCCCCCTCCAGATTTCGTCTTTCTCATCCTCACTGGGCTGCAGCCTTTATTCCCCCTGTTAGCATTTCCTGGGATAGAAAATCCTGGCAAAACAGTCTTGGGATATTAGAGATTAAAAGTATGTATATATTTTATATATTCACCTGAAATTGATTTCAGAACCGTTCTGAAGCCACAATGTCATTCTCAATCTTCAGTCTAGAAACCGGAAGAGTAAAACAAGAAAAAAAAGCCCCAAACCCCCAAACTCCGCTACCTAAACCCAATAATTAGAGATGCCTGTGGTTCGAGCTCGTCAGACCCTTGATTAATTTTCAATGACAGTGCTTAATTGTGAAACTTTTTCATTAGTCTGTACTCCTGTAGGGTCCCCGGAAGCAAGACTGATCAGATATTTGTGTCCATAATTTGTATTTTGCACTTGACAGACACCAGAAGAAATAGAAAGACTGACAGTTGATGAAGACCTCAGTGATATTGAAAGGGCTGTTTATCTGCTCAGGTATTTCATAAAGTCTTTTGGTGATAATTGCTGCTCTTTTCCTGGGGCAGCACCCACGAGTGACTTCTGAAATGCCACGTTACCATTACGTTCAGATTTACTTAACCACATGAACAGAGTACTTTTTGCATGCATAGCACTTAATGATGTTATAAATTAAGATTCAGATACGGATTTATAAGTTGAAAACGGAAATCAAATAAGATACCCAACTTAGAGAATATTGTTTGCAGGAGGAGGAACAGAACAACTGATGGTTTGAGTTGAATCTCATTTAAAAATTTTTTTTTGCAGCTTTGGTTCTCACATAAGATCCAGTAGATTTAGATGAGACTTAAGATTATCCAAGTGACTAATTTTAAGTTAATTGTAGAGTGCGATTTTATATGCTATTTACTGAACGGGAAAAAAAATCCACAAGTAGGATGGTTGAATTTTTTCTTCAGCTTATCCTGTTTATGTTACTTCTGCTACATGAGCTTTATAATTTTGCCTGCGAGGTTTCAACATTTAATTGAGCCTATTCTCACTTAAGTTTCATCTCACAAGCTGTACAGAATTGCTTAAGGCTAACGGTTATTACATATATTTGCAAGATTTCTCTCAACTATCTCAACAATTGTATTGCGGATTTTCGCTTCTTAAAAGCGAAGGTGAACATTAATGAACAGATCTATAAAAACTTAAGAAATAGAAATTTTCCCAAGGTATTTTGTCTACATTGTTTTAGAATTTGTGTTTAAGTTGCACAATTTTTTTGTCCCTCTTTTAGCAAATTAGTTTTCTCTTTAGTTTTTCAGAACCTGGTGTTGTTTGCATCCTGGGATATTTGTCATGCCTGTTTCCTTAGCTCAGGTCTGCTTTGCCAGTTTCAGTTTCTTGGTTCTTCGTTCTTGTTTTATAGATCAGGTTTCTGGTCCCATGAGAGTCAGTGAATGACCCTGTTTTTTTTAAAAAGAAATAAAAAACACTCTCCTTGACTTCCATTTTCTTAATTATTCCATAGCCTATTAGTGACATCTTGGATTCCGTTCCTATTTTAGTCAGAATTTTAGCATGCTTACAGTTTAGACATTCTCATCAATAATTCTGCTATGTTAAAATGTTTCCAGATCTTGGCTTTTATGTTTATGATATTTCCCCATCTCTTTTGGTGATTTATCATCATTTCTAACTATTTATTGAAAAAAATTTTTATTTCTGTATGTATTAACGGTATCTGTTTTTGGCATTTACGTAGAGAAAACTCTGCTTAACCTGTTTTGGCAGTTTTTTGCATTACATGTGAAGCTCTCTGTTCCTCAGTGATGAACATATCCAGTATGGTGAACAGTAGTTGTAAACACCGGCCTTTTCCTACAGTTCTTTTGTTTGGAGTAGGTAGACAGTTGATGAAAATCTGGATAAGCTTCTTTTAACATAAAGCAATTAATAATTTGAAGTCGGTGCCTGCTTACTCCCACTGAATCATCTCTGTGTAAACGCTGACTTATAGTTAAGAAATGGAGAGTCTTGCTCTACTTACTGGTGACAGCGGATACTTTATTCTAGCTATCAGTGACAAGGCTTCTTTTTTAGGATAGCTTACTCTCTCTTTTGCTTTTCTTGTTAGTGAACCAGGTCATCTTAAGTGGTCTGGACTTCTCGGACATAGAACATAAGTTTCATCCAGTTCTGAAACTTACAAAGCCCTGACAGAGACAGACTGGTCCTTTCATTCTCAGGCAAGAGAGTTTAAAAAGAGATCTGATTATCTCCTTTAGTTTCTTGTGGCTCATCTACCTTGAAGGAAGTTTGCAAGGTGAGTCTGAAGACAAACACTAGTTGGGTTGTGCATAGGTTCACAAGCTGAGTTCTCCTTTTGTATTCCTGCCATCTCACCACCTCCTGGGGGAAAGTGGGATTTCACCCTTAGGCCAGCTTCTGAAGGGTTCTTTCTTCCCTGGGATTTAGGGGAGGGTATGGGGCTTGTCTTAAGTGTTCCAAACTTTGCTGCCGTTAAAGCCTCATGTCCTCTCATGTATGGAGCCTTCTAATTTAAATGTAGTTTGTTCCTTTTAAAAAAATTTGTACTTCCAGATGCTGTAGAACCTAATTCTTAGTCCTGTTTTTTTTTTCCCCCTCTGTGATTTTCAGGTTTATTTTTGAGTGCTTTACCTTTTCTTCTGTATTGGATATTTAACGTCCAGATTTCTCTTCTTTGCTTTCGACTGTCGGATTTGTTTCTTGAGCTCTCTTATTTTGTATGTTAAATCTATTTTGGAAGAGTATGTTACATTAGAATTCAGAGTCAAATGTGCAAGCATCAGGAGGAAATGCTTTGTAGTGGTGGAGGTTCTGCTGGAATTTAAATTGAACTTAATATCTAAAAAAGCATGATATGCAGAGTACTTCCATCCAGCGAGAAACAGATTACACTGTTCATGATCTTACCCTAAATATGGCAGATCAATTATTAATGCTATCTTCATAATTAAGCTTAGAACATTATGGTATTTGAAGATTTGACACAGATGATTTTGTGGTTTTGCATAAGTATGATGCTGATAAACCCATCTGCGGCATTTAGCACTGAAGCAAATAACTTTCCTTGTAGTCACAGCCTGTGGCTTAGTCACAATCATATCACAATATCGTCCTCTTGTTCTCTCTCTTCCTTGTGATTATGGCGTATCTTTTAGGAGTGTACTTAGAACGTGGGAATAGTTTTCTTAGAGAAGGGTCCTAAGTTTATACTATGTACTGTGCTTTCATGAGGTAAATCTTTGCTCACATAGCTCTAATTGCCTGCCAAGTACATTCTAGACCCTTAACCTTGTCATTAGTGACTCCATTTAACTGTACAATGGGATGTCCCACCAGGCCCTCAACTTTTTTTAATGGGTTGATTGAGATGTGGTTTGTATACCATATGGTGGTTTACCCATTTAAAGTATACAGTTCAGTGGCGTTTTTAGTGTATTCAGAGTTGTGTATCCATCACCACAATCAGTTTTAGAACACTGTCCTCACCCTCCAAAGAAACCGGGTACTATTAGCAGTCACTCCTCACTTCTTCCCAATCTTCCCAGCCTTTGGGAACCACTAGTCTGCTTGCTTTCTTTATGGGTTTGCCTCTTCTGGGCATTTTATGTAAATAAAGTATGCAACATGTGGCCTTTTGTGACTGATTTCACTCAGTATGATGTGTTCATCCATGTTGTAGCACGTGTCAGTAATTGGTTTCTTTTTATTGCTGAGTAGTACTCCGTGGTGGAGGCCCTTCCTACGTGGTGAAACCACAGGGGTCTCTGGCCTTCTGTTACCACTTAGTGGCTGCATCCCTCAACTAGCAATTGATGACTGCTCTGTGTTCCTTAACGTGTGTGTGTGTGTGTGTTCAACAGGCTATAAGCTCTTAGAGGGCAAGCGCTGTTTTATGTTGTTGTCATTTTAGTTCTTTTCTTGTTCTATGCTGTGATTTAAATATATACCTCTGAATGGGATAAAGTGTATTTATTTTAAGATGCCCAAAATGCCAGATGAAGTAAGCAACTCCTGACTTTTTTGTGTTGTAGGCAATAGAGTCAGACAGATTTAGGTTATGTCCTCTTCTACCAGTTATTATCTGTGTGACCGTGGGCAAGTTACTTACAGTTGTTAAACCCTGGTTTTCTCATCTGTAAAGTGGAAATAGTGATTCTTGTTTCCCAAGGTGGTTATATTATGTGTAGAGCCCCAGACACCAAATATGTACTCAGTTAACAGGTGCCCTGTTTCCTTTGCCACATCCCTAATTCCCTACTGCTTAGGTGCTCAACGTATATTTCATTTTAAACTTTTAAAAGAAGATAGCAGTATTAATTTTGCTTTCCAGTAATTTAAAAAAGCGACGAGCAAGTCAAGTATACCAACTGAAGTTTGTGATAGGTATCTCTTAACTTCCTTTGCTAATAGTATTTATCAGAATCTTCACATATTGTAATTATTTTAACCGGATGGTAAGGTCAGCCTGTTTAAGCAATATTTGCTATTTATATTTTGCATTAAATGCGTTGATTGGTTAATGTTGCTTTCATTTTGCTTACTTTTACAGTCACTTTAAAACTACTTATTACTTTGCACTGTGAATTGTAAAACGTTTTGTGCTTTGCATTTTAGGTTCAGTCAGATAAAATACATCTTTAATCAGGAACTTTCCCCCTTTTCTCCCCACCCCTTTTTTAGGAGTAATTGCTCCCCCTAGTGATACCACAGAGTGAGAATTCTGCAGCTAAATCTGGGAAGAAACAAAAATGCTGTAAACTGTGGCTCTTGCTAATCACACATCTGGGAACTCGCATTCAGGACTGGTCCAGGGTAGCAATGAAGTCAAGAGGAAGAACCCTGGTGATTAGCTCTGCCACGGGCTCGCTTTTAGTTGTTTTAGCTTTAAAAACACCTGTCCTGTTTGCTAGGCAAGTGGGAAAAGTTGTGTGAAAACCTCCTTTGAATGCTTTTATTTCTAGGATCTATATTCCCACACTTCTTTTGCCTTTGCTATTGTCTTGATCGCTTTCTTTCTTTCTTTTTTTTTTTTTTTGATGGCGTCTGCCATTTAGTACTGTTTGGGTGAGGTGGAGCGCATAATGGGTGTGTGTGTGTTGCAGGGGTGGGGGTAGAGGGGGGATGGGTCTCAGGTGGCCAGTATCGCTTGCTCATTTTCTTGAGTGTTGAACAGGAGAGGCACAGCACCGTTCTCAATTCCTCACAAGTAGGATGAATAGTTGGTTAGTTAATCCCCCCAAATTGGAATCATAGAAATGACACATACCTTCAGTATTTCATTTAGTGTAAAAAAATTACGTTTGTTTGCCAATCTTTTACAGTAGGTGCACTAACTTTTGAGTATGGGTCTGCTTAATACAGTTTATAGTCTTTTTTTCCTTTCTTTCTTCTTTTTTTTTTTTTTTTTTGGTATTTCTAGGGCCACACCTGTGGCATATGCAAGTTCCCAGGCAAGGAGGTGAATCAGAGCTGTAGCCGCCAGCCTGCACCACAGCCACGGCAAGGCCAGATCCGAGCTGATCTGTGACCTACACCACAGCTCACAGCAACACTGGATTCTTAACCCACTGAGCGAGGCCAGGGATCGAACCTGCGTCCTCGTGGACACTAGTCAGACTCGTTTCCACTGAGCCATGATGGGAACTCCCATAGTCCTTTTTCTTACCTAAATACCCCATGATACATTTACTGTGTCAAGTTCAGGTTTAAGTTGAGTGAGAATTTAAAGATGCTTATGAAGAAATCTTGAAAGCCTGTCTTAGATTGTTACAATTTTCTACTCATCTTTTTCAAGTTGTCGTAGTCTTCCTAATTCCATCGCAGTTTTCTTTGGCAACTTATCTTTATTGAGTTTTTCTAAAAACTTTCAATTTAGTTGTCATGGAAACGATTCTCTTTGCATTCATAATGTTTATGTAATATTTAATTAAATTATGCAATTGCAGTATCAAATAAGTTAGGATAAACTGGTTGGAGAACAAACACAGCTGACTCTTTGTTACCACTCACCTGGTCTGGGCGGAAGCATGTGGTCATTTTAGAGAGTAACCTGTTAGCTCTAAGCTTTCAGCTTGCCTTTGGCAGGGAAGTGTAGCACTTACTTCGCTGGGAGAGTCTTTTAACACCTTGAGAGAGACACTAGCCCTTTTCAGAGCATGCATTGCGACAACCTTGCTTGATCCTTGCGTGCCCAAGGTATGCCTCTCTTGTCTCTTCATCGAGTGTGCTCCATAGTCTGGTCTGTTCTTCCTTCGCCATTGTATTCTAAAAAACAGATTAATGGATTAAGAGTCTCAGGTAAAGTGGTACTCTGATAAACATGCACTTTGTTTGTTAAAACAAATTTTGGGACCTAGGTAAAAATGAGCACACATAAATATACAGCTTGTTATATTTTCACAAGTTAAAAAACACCATATAACCAGCACCCAGATTAATAGGACAAAATGTGTTGCATTACCCTGGTAGCTACCCTTGTACCCTCATCCGGTGTCCCCCATCTTCTGCAAAGGGTGACCACGATCCTAGCTTATAACACCATGGATTGATTTGCCTGGTTCTGAACTCTGTTGAATGTGCCGTTTTGTGTTTAGCTTCTTTTGCTCAACTTTTTTAAAGAAAGAGTTTTGTCCATATTGTTGCCTAGAGAAGTAGATTGTCCATTCTCATTCCTGTATAGTATTCCATTATGTGGATATACCATATTATTTGTTTATACTGCTCTTGGTGGATGTTGTCTTATTTTCAGGTTTTCCCTATTATGAGTAATGCTGCCATGAACAGTCTTGTGCAAGTCTTTGGGTGGATATGTGTATGCATTTCTTTTAGGTATCTTCATGGAAGTAAATTGTTGGTCATAGCATATGTGTATGTCTAGCTTAGAAGATAGTGCTCAACAATTTTCCAAAGTGCTTGTACGAGTTTATATGTCTATCAGCAGTACACGAGTGGTCCCACTCTATATTTTTTAGGAAACAAAAGTGACAAGCTTCCTAGTACATAAATTTCTAGTGTATCAATAATGAACTGCCTACCTAAAACCCATAGAATTTTCTGTTATTCTGTGTATGATTTACTTAATCCTGTAATTCTTTTCTTTTCCTGTGAGAGAGTTTCTATAACACTTTGCAATTAGTTTTTATTCTGCTAGACTGCTTGGTTAGAGACTCTTGGTTAGAAGGTCTTCTTTCAGGAATACTGCCTCCAGTCGCTGTGCTTTTAATGATTCCAAGTGGTCTGATTTTTAAAAAATTGCCCAAGTCATCATCCTGTGTGAAGACGATGTGCACCTTATGTGCCTTTCTACATAGAAATGGGAGGCCTCTTCCCTTCTGTGTTCTAGGGTAAGGCAGATCACTGTTTCACATAGGAAAAGGACTGCACAGTAAATTCCACTTCTGTCTCCCAGATTGCTTACGTCCTTGGCAACCCCTGAATTCTCTATTTTGGAAAAGTACTAGGTCTCTGCATGTAAGGGGCGATTATTTCCCATCTCCTTGTCCTTACCTTTTGTTATGAGAACAAGGATGGGGGAGGCATCTGTTTCTTTTTCTTTCTTTTTCCTGTTTACTGAAGCTTCAGAAGGCTTTCACTGTGACATCAGTAGAAAGCAGAATGCTCTCATGGGATCTGTAGGAAAAGCTGAAAAATAAAAAGTAAACTTTTTTTTTTCAATAAAAGTGACCATATAATGTCATTGGGGAGACCTCGAGCTTAATAGCATGGTGTGATTAGCACAGATTTGAGCCGTTTTCATCTTGTTGACTCTAGTTGTTTGATAACGCATTTAAACTGCCTGCAAGTTTCTATGATAAAGCACTATAAAGTAACCCTAAAATGAATGCTTGTATAAAGGTTTGAGTAAAATACGGGTTAAGTTATATAACTGTAGTGTAACTATATTGTTGCATGTGTATGTATGTGTATATTTATTTTCGTGATCAGTTTGTTCATTCTGACGCTCGAGACGTGAGACACAGGGAGATTGAGTTTTGTCCCAAAACATAGCTAATGAGTTCCGAGTAAAAGTCTGGAGTTGTATTGCTTGGCTCCCAATCTTATCGTTCAGTAGTTTCTAAGTAGTCACATCGTGACAACACCCAAGTGTTGACTGTACCAGGTGGTAAAAACCATAACTTTCAGGATTAGGGTCACAGGAAGGGGATTAAACCAGTGACTCTGACTAAGGTCCACTGATCTTCAAACTTGCACCTCCTTCAACTTGGATGTTTTGCAATTTACGGTGTCTTTTGGCTGCTGTGTTGGCCACCAACTGTGGGGGTGGAGAGAGAGTGTTCAGACCTAGTTCTTTGCAGTCACCACCTTTTTGGCTTTATCCTTACAGGACATTGGTGTGTGGTAATCACGTCAGGAGTAATTGCAAAATCGATTATATCCTTGTATATGGATGTGTCTTACGGTGTAATTTCCCCTCCAAATCAGAGATGTTTTAATGGAAAGGCTTTTGTAATGCAACTAGTGGTCACTTTAGAATAAATCTTGTGAATTTAGGTTAAAACATGCAGACTATTTACTCAGTACTTAGCACATGTTAGGCATCTCCTGAGGAATGAGTGGCATTGTACCAGCAAATATTTGTGTACAAGGAGGTACTTGTTTAAGGAAGCCAATGCATTTTTCTTAAGTTTCAGTACACTAGAAATCATCTCCATTTATAAGGATGTGGGTTGTTGGGAAGGCAGAATTTAGTGTCAGAGGTACTTTATATTGAGACAGACCCAGATTTGTTCTTGGAGGCTGAGGCTTGCTCATTTATTTATTGAGCTACTTTGCTTCTCTGAGCCCAAGCCTCCTAATCTAAACTAGGGAAAATAAACCATATTTGGTAGGATGGTTAAGAAGATTAGAGGGAATGGATGCAGAGGACACAAGGCTTGGTGGTGAGTGTTCAGTAAAGGATGATTGTTACTAGTAGTTTAAATCGGCTGTTTGCAATTCAGAAACTGTTTTACTTTGAATGTATGGGAAAATTCCTATCCAGGAGCTTCATGTAGTTATGACATTTTATTTCCAGATGGTGCCCCTCTGCAGTTAATCTGCCACCCTGACCCTAGGCAATGAGTGATCTGCTTTTTGTCACTATAAGTAGTAACAAATTCTCTTGTTCTAGAATGTAGACGTATTTTTTTTTATCTGTTGGATAAATGCCTAAGAACGGAATGCTGTGTCATGTGGTAAATATATAGTCCATTTTTTAGAGTTATATTGAAGTATAATTGACATCTAATAAACCGCACATATTTAAATTGTACAGTTTGAATTTTGACACATATATACCCATAAAACCATCTTTCCCATTAAGATGATGAACATATCCGTCATCCCCCCAAAAGTAACTTTGTGCCACTTTATAGTATCCTCTCCCTTCCTTCTGATACCCTCCCCCACTCCAGGCACCTGTGATCTGCTTTCTGACACTGTAGACTGCAGTTTGTAGAATTTTATAGAAGTGAATCAGAGTAGCTACGCTTTTGTCTGGCCCTTTTACACAACATAATTATTTTGATGTTCATTCATGATGTTGCATGTATCAATAGTTTATTCCTTTTTATTATTGATACATTATTCTGTTTTAAAGATATAGCACATTTTGATTATCCATTCATCAGTTGAGTTATTTGGGTAATTTTGAGGTTTTGACTGTTACAAACCAAGTGGCTGTTAGCATTCATGTACACATCTTTATGTGGACACACGTGTTCCTTCCTCTGGTCCACAGCTAGGAGTGGAACGGCTGGGTCATTTGTAGCTGTATGGTTACGTTTTTAAGAACCTTCTAAACAGTTTCCAAAGTGATGATACAATTTTACATTTCCTCTAGCAGTGTATGAGAGTTTGAATTGCTCCATATACTCACGGACAGTTGGTATGATCAGTCTTCTTGATTTTAGGTCGTTTTGGTGGTATTTCTAGTGATATAGCATAGCGGTAGTTCATGGTATTTACAGTTTGGATTTCTGAAATGACCCGTGGGTGCTGATCATCTTTACATGTGTTTATAAGCCAGCGAATATCTCTTGTTTGGTGAAGCGTATGTCAAATCTTTGGCCCATTTGTTAGATGTATGCTTTGCAGATATCTTCTACCAGTCTGTGGCTTCCCTTTTAATTTTTGTAAGAGCACATGTCTTTTGAAGACCAAAGTTCCTGGCTTTGCCGTGCTCTGATTTTGGTGAGATATAATTTATTGATTTTTGTCATTATAGTTGGTATGTTTTTGTTTTGAGAACTCTTTGCCAAATCTAGGTCATTACATTTTTTTTTTCCTGTGCTCTCTTATAGAAGTTTTGAGGTCTTAATTTCAAGTCTGTCATCCATTTCCACTTAAACATTGTATGTGATGTGAGGTAAGGGTTGAGGTTAACTTTTTTCTTCACATGGTGTAGTAGAAAGGGTCAGTTTGCCATCGTAAGAATCAGGTGACCTGGTGTCTATCTCTGTGGTCACGTTCACATCACTTTAGTTCTTCATACACTGTTTTTCCTTCTTCTCTCCATATGATGCGATGGGTTGGGCCTCAGAATTGAAGGTTCCCTCTTGCTTCTGCAGACTTACCTTTAATTTTAAGAAAGATAAGGAAAACACGTTGAACCTCAGTTTCTTATTTCATCCACTAGGCGGTGCTAATGGAACCCTGGTAAGGACAAAACCTCCTCAGAGAGGTAAACAGTTTCCGAACTTTATTAAAACGGTCCTTTGTGAAGTTGATATTCATAATTCAGAAAGTGCCTGTGTTTTATTAAGGAGTATATGCAGTAATATTGTAATGAAACATAAAATACTGTTAATTACTGAAAAAAAGTAAAACAGTATTTTGAAAAACAATATTTTCTTTAAAGAGATCTATACATTGTAGATTTGATTTGAATGTGTTTTCTTTAAAGAAATCTATACATTGTAGATTTGGTTTGAATGTGTTTTCTTTAAAGAAATCTATACATTGTAGATTTGATTTGAATGTGTTTTGGGCAGAATGAGAGTTATATGGCTAGCATAAAAATATGTACATATTCGGGTATGAAAAAAATCAGACTGAAGTCTGGATTTAGAATTGTCATAGAAATTCTCTTGGTAATAAGTTTATACAGTGTATTTGCTTGGAAATGCTTTTGATAATAAAATTACAAACTATATTTCCTTAAGTGGTGAACATCCTTGAAGAGGAAACGGATTCCCAAAAGTGCGTCCTGGGATGTGGAGGAGCAGGCATCTCTCCTAGAGCTCTGATGCTAGTGGGGAGTTGGGGGGCACGGTTGACACATATGGTTGGTGTGTATGTGCATCTCACGTAATTTTCCAACTATTTGGGGGATTTTTCCAGATACCTTCCTGTTACTGATTTCTAGTTTAATTTTCTAATGGTCACAGAACATACTTGCTTGATTTCATTTCTTTTAAACTCACTGAGGTTTGTTTTTGGCCAGAGTATAGGTTGATCTTGGTGATCATTCCATGTTTACTTGAATGTGTATTCTCCTGCTGTTGGGTGTCATGTTCTATAAATGTTAGGTCAAGTTGGTTGATGATATTTTTCAGATCTTCTATAACTTGAAGAATACTTTCTGTCTACTTGTTCTACTGACTAAGAGTGGATTTTTGAGTCTCTAATTGAAATTTGTCTACACCTTCTTTCAAATATAGCATTTTTTCTAGTAGTTCATGTATTTGGATTTCTATAATTAATGCACATACAATTAGGATTGCTAAGTTTCATGGTGAAATAACCCCTACATAGCTATGTTATGTTTGTCTTATCCCCAGAAATATCCTTTGTTTTAAAGTCTGCTTTATCCCATATTAATATACTCTAGGTTTTTTTTGTTTTTTGGTTAGTGTTTATACAGTATATCTTTTTCTGCCCTTTTATTTTAAAGAAATAATTTTTATTTTGGAATTATCTTAGATTTCCAGAAAAGTTCCAAAGATATTAGGGAGTTCCTGTATGCCTATTACCAGTTTCCCCTAAAGCTAACATCTTATGTAACCATGGTATATTTGTCAAAACTAAGAAATTAACTTTTATACAACACTGCTTATTTTTTCTCTTTTTATGGCCACACCTGCAACATAGAAAGTTCCTAGGCTAGAGATTGTTGCAGACCTATGCCACAGCCACATTGGATCCAGGCCAGTGATTGAACCTGCATCCTCACGGACACTGTGTTGGGTTCTTAACCCACTGATCCACAACACTGTTAATTAAATGCCTGACTTTGTCTGGATTTCACCAGGTTTTTCACTGATGTCCTTTTTAAGGTTCAAGGTCTAATACAGGATATCACATAGCATTTAGTTAGTCATATCTCCTCTTGGCTATGACACATTCTCAGTTCATGATCTTGATGGTTTTAAAGAGTACTACTGGTCCGGTATTTTGTAGAATGTCCTTCAACTTGTATTTGTCTGATTTTTTTGTCATTTTAGACTGGTGTTATGGGCTTTGGGGAAGAATACATCGGGGTGACATATGACTCTCCTCCCATCGTTTCAAGGGTGCATGACATCAACGTGACTTGTCACTGGTGATGTTGATCTTGATCACTCGGTTGAAGTCGTATCTGCCACATTCCCCCACTGTTTAAAGATGGTGAGAGAGGGCTTCCCAGCCTTGCTCCTGACCCTAGGGGAAAAAGTCAGTCTCTCAGCATCAAGTATGGCTGTGGATTCTGTATGGACACCATTTAAGTTAAGGAAGTTTCCTGTAGTCCTAATTTGCCGACATTTTTTTTTTTTAATTATAAATAGGTATTAAATCTTGTTGAATTTTTTTTTCTGAATCTGTTGATATATATGGCTTTTCTTATTTAGTCCTTTAATATGGTGAATTACACCGATCAGTTTTCAAATGATGAACAGCCTTGCATTCTTGGGATGAAATCTGCTTGGTCAAGATGTATGAGTCTTTTTTATATTTCTGGACTCTATTTGCTAATTTTTTTTAGGGATTTTTGCATCTATTTTAATGAGAGGTGTTGACTTGCTGCTTTCTTGTAATATCTTTGCCTAGTTTCTGGTTTTATGGGAGTGCTCATAAAACCACTTGGGAAGTGGTTGTCTAGAACTGGTATTATTTCTTCTCTAAATATTAGGTGGAATTCACCTTGTTAAATATCTGGGCCTGGAATTTTATTTTTGAAATATTTTTAACTAACATTCTATTTATTTAATAGATATAGGGCTATTTGTCATCTGTTTCTTCTTGAGTGAGTATTGGCACTTTTTGTCTTTCCAGTACTTTATTTCATCTGCATTATTGAATTTATAGGCATCAAATGATGCTATGCTAGTATTGCCTTTTAACACTTGTGGGATGTTATTTCTTTTGTTCCTGATAATAGTAATTGGTATCTTCTCAGTTTTTTCTTGTTTAACATGGCTAGAGATTTATCAGTTGTTGCTGTTTTTAAATCTTTTCAAAGAGCCAGCTTTGATTGTTTTTCTTTAATGTTTTTTCCTGTTTTCAATTTCACTGTATTTCTTTTTTTCTTCTTTCTCTAGTTTATAAGGTAGAAGCTCGGCTTATTGATTTTTAGAGCTCTCTTTTAATTTATGCATTTTT
>PVHT021183632.1:6225040-6235120 GCA_004024745.2 Catagonus wagneri
TAATTTATGCATTTTTAATGCTATCAATAACTTCCCTTTAGCTGTCTCCTACAAATTTTGATATGTTGACCTTCATTACCATTTAATTGAAAAAATGTTTTAATTTATTGAAAGAAACTCATGAGTCATTTAGAAGCAAACTGTTTAATTTCCAAATATTTAAAGATTTTCTGCATATCTTTTTTTTTTTTTGGTCTTTTGTCTTTTTTAGGGCTGCACTTGCAGCATATGAAAGTTCACAGACTAGGGGTTAAACTGGAGCTGTAGCTGCCGGCCTACACCACAGCCATAGCACTGCAGGATCTGAACTGTGTCTGCAACCTACACCACAGCTCATGGCAACACTGGATCCTTAACCCACTGAGGCGGGGCCAGGGATCGAACCCACATCCTCATGGATACTAGTTGGATTCATTAACCACTGAGCCACGAAGGGAACTCCTGCATATCTTTTTAAGTTACTGATTTCTAATTTAGTTCCATTATGGTTTGAGCTTGTACTTGGTCTGATTTCTGTGACCTCCCTTTTTTCCCCCATTACAGCTCTGGCTTCATTTTTTACTAGTCCTTTCTTTGCTTAGTATGTACTCCAGCCAACCTTGCTATTCATTAAATACACCAAGTACACATTCACGGTAAGGCTTTTGCACTTACTGTTCCTTCTGCTTTCAGTGTCATCACCCCCCCAACCCCCCACCCCCAGCTATCTGTGTTGCTAGTTCTATCACTTCCTTCAGATCTTTTCTCAGGTTAGGTTGCCTACTGAGCTCTGATAAATGACATTCATGTCGCAGCCTGAAAACCTGACAGTATCTTCAATTTTCCCCTTTTCTTTTATAATACAGGAACATTCACATGGTTTCTGTGGTTTTCTGATACACATTATTAAAACAAATTTGTTTAGTGAAGATGGTTTTTAAATAGTGGATTAGCAGAAACCTGCTGGAGGGTCAAAATTCCAGTGTTTTATTCATTTCTTTTCGTATACTGGTGGGTAAATAGATGTAGCCTCTTTTTTTTTTCCTTTAAGAAAAATATTTATTTTTTGTTTTTACAGCTGCACCTGTGGCATATGGAAGTTCCCAGGGCAGAGACAAATCGGAACTGCAGCTTCAGACTACTCAACAGCCACAGCAGCAGCACTGGCTCGGAGCAGCATCTGCAAAGTACACAGCAGCTTATGGCAACACCAGATCCTTAACCCTCTGAGCAAGGCCAGGGATAGAACCCTCATCCTCACGGAGACAACATCGGGGCCTTAACCTGCTGAGCCACAACGGGAACTCCAAGAAAAATATTTCTTAATGTTCCAAAATGGTATCTATATTATTAGTTTGGCTCTCTTCTCTTATTTATTATACAGGAATATATGCACGTGTGTGTGTATTAGTTCGGCTCTATCCTCTTATTTATTATACAGGAGCGTGTGTGTGTTGTATACAGTCTTTAGACTAATTTTATGTTTCTTTTTATTCAGAAGTGAGAGCTATGTAATTTGAGGACTTTTTTTCTGATCTTGGTTGCTAGGAAACATGGGACAGAGCCACTAACCAGCTGTGTGACCTTGGGAGCATCGTTTCGCTCCTCTGAATTCTGTCAGTGAAGTGAGGGAGCTGCCAAGCCTCCTTGGTCTGACTCGAAAACTTAAGTCAGTGCTCACCCGTTATCAGCTTTCCTCAGATGGTTAGCACATCCATTTCTCTGCTTCTTCAAAAATACTTAGTTTTCACTAGTTAAAACAAACCCAAACTCGGGATGTACTAGTCAGCTCTGATTCTTTTGACTAATTATTCTCTAAAAAATATTAAAGTGGTCAGTATTTTACATGTTTAAACATGTGTGCTGCTCTGAATTCTTTTGTGCAGGTAAACAGGATACATAAATAAAAACAGAATGACTTGTTATTTTATTAAATCATTATTTCATAGTAGCAGTCATTACATATTGTTATTTAAAAAGTCCATTGTATCGTTTTGTCTCTTCATGATTCTCATGTAGCTAGCATGTGGACCTAGGCTTGTGGACAACATATTAAAGTCTTGAGATGTATTTATAATTTAGGTGAGATATGTGCATCATTATTTGTGCATATGAGTAAATTTACCCTTTATTTCCTCATATAGCTCCGTATTTACTCATTGAATTACATGTGGTATAAGCAGCAATTGTATTTCCTTAGACAGTGTTTTTCTTCAAGATAGCTATAGCTAGAGGGCTGGTCATTTATATGTTGCAAAGGAATGGTGGGAATGTATGAAATAGTTCTTTGTAAAGGACTGTAGGGAGAAAATTGGCTTTGTTTCTCTTAAAGAAGAAAATGTATGTGTGCAATTAAATCAGTAGTTATTTAGGAATCCTTGAGGGGCCTTAGTTTTGTTATTTTATTTAAATTAGATTCTTGCTCTGTGGAAGTGGTGTCCTGACTCTGGCAATAGCTAACTGGTTGACCTTGACCAACTTCCATAGTCTCTTGGATGTTGGTTTCTTTATTGTCACAACGTGGGGGGGCAGTGAATAGTCTGGGGTCCTCTTCAGCTCCACCATATTCCGTTATATCAGTAGTGTTAGAGGAAAGGAAGCATGATATCACACAGCTTTTCCAGATCGATTTTGGGGTGACTGATAAGCTTTTACATTTCATAATTGATTTGTTTGTACCTCGTTTCATCTGGCTTGGTGCCCCATTTAATATCAGTCACATGAGCAGACGGGGTCCTTGCATATTGTTAGGGACTCTTTTTCTGTGTCATGTTCTCCACTCTAGGCTTCACGTGTCCCTGACATAATTTCCAAATCTGTGGCAAGAGCCTTGGGCTTTTCTCCCACACTTTGGGCCAGGGCTGCTGGCTGGGTGCTGCCACCACCACCATGCCTCTACCAGAATATCTTGCTGGCTCTTCAAACTCGGTGTGCCCGAAACCGAATTTATCGCCTTTGATCTAAATATGCCTCCACTTTTTATTGAAGCCTGACCTTCCTTTAGAATCACATGGAGAGAAACTTGGGATTAGTTTTGTGCTCTTTCTTCTTCTCTCAGTAATTTTGTTTTGGATTAAGTCCTATTGATTTTATTTCTGCAAGAAGCCATTCCTTCCTTGCCACTTTAATACAGGCGCAGACTCAGAGTGCTTTGTTTTTCTTGTTTTCTTTTGACTTCCAGAGCACGGCGACTGGCAGATCCTAAGTGTTCAGTAAGTATGAAATGATTGAATAAATCCCATCAGGCATGGGACCTTGGAATGCACTGTGCCTTCTACCCTCCCTTTTCACTTGATTCCTACTCATTTTTCAGGGCTTGGCTTTTCAAGGAAGGCCTCCTTGACATCCAAACTAAGCGATGTTCTTGGTAGTATCGTGTACTGTTCCTTGATAGGTCTTTGCACATTAAGGATAATTTCTTTGATTTCTGTTGTTGTTTTTAAGGCATGTCTTCTGTGAACTTGCTAGGGCAGGGTTTGCTCTGTCTGTACCACCATGTCCCTGCCAGGGCCTAGCTCAGCGTCCACTATATAATATGCACTCAGTCCATATTTATTGTCTGACAGATTCTCTGGCGAGGTTAAGGCGGTATTAGACTGTGCTGGGGAGTCCAGAACCAGTGCCTGGTACCTAGCAATTCTTGAGTAAATATGTGCTGAATTATTGAACCTATCAGCCCACTTGTTTTCTACTATAGCTTCAGTAATCAAGTCTCCTCCTTTTCCTGTGAGAGCTATTTATCATCCTTTCTCTCTCTCTCTCTCTCTTTTTTTAATGGCCACTCACCTAACATATGGAAGTTCCTGGGCCAGGGATTGAACCTAGGCTATTGTTGTGACCTATGCCACAGCTGTGGCAACACCAGATCCTTTAACACCCTGTACCAGGCTGGGGATGGAACCCTTGCCTCTGCAGTGACCTGAGCTGCTGCAGTTGGATTCTTAACTCACTGTGCCACAGCGGGAACTCCTCATCCTTTCTTTTTGCAGGTGCCAGGCATTTGACCTGATTTCTCTCCCTGCCCCCCCCTTTATTTTTTAACAACTGTCAGTTACTATTCTATTTTCCCTCCTGCCTTACATGCTTACTGGATTGGCTACTATGTAAATGCAATCCTCCTAGCTGACCCCTTTCCCTTATGTCTTATATCTCTATATTTAAAAAAAATGTTTTTAAATGGATTTTTTTTACTGCCATTTGTTAATGGGGAAATAGACAGGCTTTTTAAAAAGAATAATGGGAGAGATTATAATGTTTCCAGGAATCTTCCAAGTTTGTGTTGTTATTCCTGAACTCCATATTTTTATGTGCCTTTCAATGTTCCTGTTAGAGTGCATATATTTATGGCAGATGTTGGTTAACTTCCCCTTTCCTCTTTGCAAAATACTGTAGAACAAAGATTTCCAAATTTTTTTAAACCATAATTCATAGTAAGGAATACATTTAAAATTATAACCTAGTATGTACATACATGTGTGTGTGGGGAATTAATATATACAATTGAAACTAAATTGTAGCAGCAATTATCCTTCTGTGTATACTAAATTGAAAACATATCGAAGTTAACATGCAGTATAGTCCCGTTAATATTGAAATATAATATGGAAAAAAATCCAAAATAAACAATACAAAAACAGAAATAAGGAAAGATGTATTAATGCAGCAGGTGCATGTCTGCTCCTTAATGAGTTCATTCCACTCCAGAACAAGGGAGTACACTGCTCATTTTGTGTAGTGAGATTTGATGTGGCGTGCGAGGGAGAAACGAAAGGTCAGTGTAATTCTAAGATGCGTTCGTGGAGAATCAGAGGGCTGTTTATACCGCTGTTGGTAAAAAGAGGGGAAAAATGAGCTCAGGTTTTCCTACGTGAAGTCGAAGAGCCATTCAAAAGGACATGCTCTCTTTACAGCTGGTGGTACTGGTCTTGTCAGAAGAGGAGTCTGCCTCTTCCTCAAGTGCACGGGACTAATGCATGCTGTGCGGACGCGATGTGGGGCAGTAAGAGGTGTACAGTGGGAACCATCAGCAAAAGAACTCATTATAGCATGAATGTTACTGAATAACTTGTGTGCACATTTTCCCTGGGAACATGATCAACGTAGGGAGGGACCCTTTTTGGGCTGACAGTTTAGCCACTTCTTAGGTTGGATGGAACGAGGATCCTAAGTGGCCTGGAAGTCCTTGGTTATGGACTTGGAGATCCTAGGTTGGAATCCTGGCTTTGGTAGCTGGATGACTTGGGAAGTCACTATTTTTTTTCTTTTTTCCTGGACTCAGTTTCTTCCACTCTAAGGATATGACCGTATTGCACATATATTGTCAAGATGCATGTGATAATGTATGTGAAGCATCTTGCCTGGCAGGTAGACCCTTAGATGTTATTTTTCTTTTATTCTCCTTTGGAACTGTTAAAAACATAATCTGTTTCTCTGGGATTCTAAGCATGATGACTATAAGCAGAGTTGAATGGTTCTCTGTGTGAACCTTTAAAGGTGATGTTTTAAAGATTTAATGTTATTAAGAATTTGATTTTATACTACTAACATGAAAAGACAGCACATTTGAAATTTTACTGATGTCATGGATTGGTATTTGGTATCTTCTGCTTTAGATTCTTGAGTCATCTTTATCTTAAAAAGAGGTTTGTCTTTCTTGGGAGTTTAATTCTCTCAGCTAATCATTTAATTAATTTTGTTCTATTCATTACAACAAACTGTTTAATAATTTATTTAGAGTAAAAGAAATAATTACATAGCAACCATGTAAAGTTTAGTTTTCTTTGAAGACTCAAAACAAGGTCTGTGTGACCTCTGCTTCACTGTTGTAAATTCAAGCGTGGAATCAACAGCTGATGTATTGGCTTTTGGATTTTGAAATGAGAGCCGCTAAGATTAGGATCACAGGCTTTGTGTATACAAATCATTTAGGATGCTGCACATGATTCAGTGGTTAGCAGAGCTGTTCTCAGGTTAATTTCTCTGGAGGGGACTGTATTATCTTGTCCTCCTTAGGTCATATCTGCTCCTTCCTGTCTCCCTTTCCCCATTGGTTTAGGATTAAATAAACTATGAGGGTTTTCAGCTAGGAAAAGAGATAGGATTTTTTGCTACACAGTTAAGGAGTTTTTAGTGTGCGAATCTGTCTTCTGCTTTAGATTTTGAGCTCTCTGAAGGTTGAAGCAAGGTATAAGAACAGAGAAAGATAATATTGTCAATATCTAGGTCTGTTCTGACACGCAGCTTGTTCTCTGTGGACAAGCGCATGAATTCATAAACCAGCACAGATCAACTCATTTTTAGAGACCAAAGATAATGTTTCTGAAGGTGCTTTAAGCAATATGATATAGTAAGATTTTCTGGTCCTTTTATTGGTTTCCCACAAATTAGTTATTTTGTTTCCCTCCAGCATTATTGAGGACTGGCTTTTTTGGGGAGGAAATTGTATGTTCTTAATTATGCAGTTATCTCTAGTAGTGAAGCATAGCTTAAAGCAGGAGTCGGATGGAAGGAGCAGATGGACGAGTTGGGTGTTAGTTGAGTGCAGCAGGTTAGACGAGAGGCAGTGTGTATGATGGTCAGTGCATGGGTTTTGGAGCTGGCCATGCTGGGTAATGCTGGGCAAGTACCTTCAACTTTTTAAGGTCTAATTTCCTCATCCGTAAAATGGGGCTAGTGATAGTATCTAATCAACCTCATGATTATTGTGAGAAATAAGATGACTGCGAGTGAGGCATTTATTAGCATAATGCCTAGCACGTAATATATTAGATACTATTTTTATGGTTGTAATAAAGAGGAAGAGAATTGAAGTTTATTGGTGTGGGTGTAATTGAAGTAATAGGGAGGTTCAGGCTGTCAGGAAAGAACGTGAACCAAGGAGGAATATTAGAAACTGGAGAATAAGAAGGAATTGAAGGAATTATGAATGTGATGAGGGTGAAGAATGGGTTTAGCAATAGAAAAACAGAGAAGAGGTAATAGCAAAGGAGATCAGAGTTTGAGATTCCAGAGCTGGAATACTTCGGTCATGATATGATCTGGCCTTTGACAGTGCTGCTGAGGTAGAGACAAATTCAGTTTATTTTTAATTTTTTTTCGTTTTTGGCCACCCTATGTCATATGGAGTTCCTGGGCCAGGGATCAGATCTGAGCTACAGTTCTGACTTATGCTGCAGCTGTGACAACACCGTATCTTTTAACCCACTGTGCTAGGCCAGGGATCGAACCTCCATCCTGGTGCTGCAGAGGCGCTGTGGCACAATGGGAAGTTCAAGAAATTCAGTGTAAAACAACAAATATTTGTGGAGCTCTTGCTGTGTGCTAGATACTGGGCTGAGCATTGGGGAGTATAAAATTTGGGAAAGACATCACTGATTAGAGGGGGCCGAAAACTAGCTATTTGTCATTCCCCTGAATGAAGAAGTTGCTATGACAGTGGCAGGACTGGGATGACAAGGAAGACTGCTAACAAACATTTTATTTTAGCAAAAAATGCTTCAGTGGGTTGACTTGTTTTTTACTGGCTTAAGATATTACTATAAATGGCTCTTTAAAATAGGTGTATCCCTCCAATGGGAATAAAATAATTAGTAACATTAATTTAGAATTTAAAAGATAGGTGTCCTAAATTCTTCTGTTTAACTAGTCTTTTTTTTTTTTTTTCTCCCCTCTCTTTCCCTTTTAGCCGCTAGTGTACAGATTAGATGATTAACCCAGTTCTTTTTAGTTTCAGAGGAGTGGTTTGCTGATGGGCTTGTCTCCTCCTTGTTTCTGGATACATATTCTAGAAAAGGAACATGCCCCAAAGAGTAGCACAGCAGGGGCAAAGAGGAGCTACTCATGTCATAGCCTGGATGATGTTCCTTGTACCTTTCCGTTGAAAGTTGCAGACTTTGAAGTTTAGGAAGCTTATTTTGTTAAAAAAATAGTTTAACACTGCTCAAACATTTATTTTAAAATTCCATGTACCATATCACCTAGCAGTAAACCAAATTTTACATTGTTGACTTAAAACTTGTGCTGGTTATTTTGGGCTCCTTCCATTTGGTGCTGATAGCATAGATCCAGACATACTTGGCTTATTTATACTGACTGGGACCAAGTCAGCGGGTGGTAACAGCAAGTCCACAGCGCTCGAGAAATTTCCAGGCATGGGGGCTTAGTACCCCACTTTAAAGTGCACCCAAGTCTACTCTTCTCTAACCCTTTTTGTCTGACACACAACCCTTTCCCAAACGTCTCCTCAAACTTTCCTGTAATGGATATTTAAGTAGACCACATGTTTTTCCATCTCTGCCATCTATTCTTTGCCGCATTATTTTTAACATTGTTATTATGAAGGGGAACCTTGCTGTGAGAACTGCAGATAGAAATAGTACACACATACATTCAGGTCAGATAGACTTTCTGCTTCTTTTGGGCAAACTGCTACCGTGCACTTGGCTCATTTCACACCATGTTGTCTAAAAAATAAGGAGAACGTGAAGTTTCCTCAGTCCTTTATTTTGACTCTTCCCTCTGTCGTGGTAGCTCTCAGAGGATTATCTCCATCAGCATCAGCATTACCTGGGAACATGTTAGAAATCAATTCTCAGGCCTCACCAACATCTACTGACCCAGAGTTTAACAAGTGCTGCAGGGTGAGTCTGATACACGCTAAAGTTTGGCAGCTGTGGCTGTAGTATATTGTGGTTACCAACCTGTATACATTTCCTTGAAGTGTCTGCCTGTATATTTCTGCTCAGTTTAATGCATAGGTTGAAAATATGAAATTGCCATTGTTGTAGGTTAAAAATCGGAGTTCCCGTTGTGGCTTAGTGGTTAACGAACCCGACTAGCATCCATGAGGATGCAGGTTTGATCCCTGGCCTTGCTCAGTGGGTTGGGGATCTGGCATTGCTGTGAGCTGTGGTGTAGGTGTGGATGTGGCTCAGAAACACATTGCTGTGGCTGTGGCGTAGGCTGGCAGCTTTAGCTCTGATTTGACCCCTAGCCTGGGAACCTCCATATGCCACAGGTGTGGCCCCGAAAAGACAAAAGACAAAAAAAAAAAAAATCTAATATTGGCAGTTTCGTTTGATTCAACTAAAAGGTTTGTGTATTTTTTTTGCTTTTTAGAGCTGAACCCGCAGCATATGAAAGTTCCCAGGCTAGAGGTCAAATTGGAGCTACAGCTGCCAGCCTTCACCACAGCCATAGCAACATGGGATCTGAGCCACGTCTGAGACCTGCACCACAGCTCATGGCAACGCCGGATCCCCAACCCACTGAGCGAGGCCAGGGATCAAACCCGCATCCTTATGGATCCTGGTTGGGTTGGTTAACCACTGAGCCATGAAGGGAACTCCTAAACAAGGTTTTCATAGACATGTTTTTGTTGAGAGACATCGACGTTCTTTGTTGTGGGCAGCTGTCCTGTGTGTTGTAGGGCGTTTTAGCAGCATTCCTTGATTCTGCCTGTTGGTTTACAGTAGCATCTCCCAAGTTGTGATGATCAAAAATGTCCCCAGACATTGTCACATGTGCTCTGGTGGAGGAGCGTAGTGCTCTTAGCCAAGGACCACTAGCTAAGCCTGTCGCTTTCCCTTCTAAGCCATGGTCTTTTACATAGTACCCAAATACATGTGTTTTCCTCCCCGGGTGGGAAAAGAACTATCTAAAAATTGATTGTAGAAATTAAATTTAGATTTTGTTTGATAGAGATTATGGTGATTATAATTTAAGTGTACTTTTGTATTTTTTCACATCCTGTTTACAGTAAGCAGTGTAACTTAGTTGCTTTTCTAGTATAGCTGTCAAAGTCTAATGATAATCTATATATTTTTCTATTACTAAGTCACTTGTTCATTTTCTTGGATGGCCAAAGAACTTTTTTTAGGTCCTATAATAATATATCTCGGTGTTGGTTATGCTGGATTAATTTTTCTCAGATATATGGTGTGCTTTTTTGAATCTTTTTTCATTTTAAGTAATTTTTTTGATGGTTCTCTTGCTTTGGTTGCTTTTTTAGGGACTCCTATTAAAAATATGTTGGATCTTCTTTGCCTCTCTTATGTATCACTTTCTTTTTTTTTTTTTTTTTTTTTTTTTTTTTTTTTTTTT
>PVHT021183632.1:6236120-6253249 GCA_004024745.2 Catagonus wagneri
GAAGCCATCTGGTCCTGGACTTTTATTTGTAGGGAGTGTTTTGATGACATACTCAATTTCATTTCTAGTGACTGGTCTGTTCAGTTGATTTATTTCTTCTTGATTCAGTTTTGGGAGGGTGTAGGTCTCTAAAAATTTGTCCATTTCTTCTAGATTATCAAATTTGTTGGCATATAATTGTTTATAGTATTCTGTCATGTTTTTTGTATTTCTGTAATATCTGTTGTAATTTCTCCTTTTTCATTTCTTATTTTGTTTATTTGGGTTTTTTCTCTCCTCTTCTTGATGAGTTTTGCCAGAGGTTTGTCAATCTTGTTTACCTTTTCAAAGAACCAGCTCTTGGACTTATTAATTTTTTCTATTGTTTTTTGAATTTCTATTTTATTGATTTCCTCTCTGACCTTAATGATTTCCTTCCTTCTGCTGTCTTTAGGGTGTTTTTGCTCTTCTTTTTCTAATTCATTTAGGTGATGGGTTAGGTTATCGATTTGAGATTTTTCTTCTTTTTTGAGGAAGGCCTGCAATGCTATGAACTTCCCTCTAAGCACCACTTTTGCGGCATCCTGTATATGGATTTTTAAGTATGGTTTCTTTTATTCGGCATAATTATTTTGAAATTCACCCATGTTTTCATGTGTATCAGTAGTTCATTCCTTTTTATTGGTAGAAGTTTTCCACTGTATGGACATATCACAATTTGGTTATCTGTTCACTTGTCAGTGAACATTTGGTGAGTTTCTAGTTTTTGTTTATTACAAACAAAGCTATGATGAGTATTTGTGTTGAGGTGTTTCTGTGGACATTCTTACATTTCTCTTGGGTAAATATCTGAGAGTGGAATGCCTGGGTTGTTTGGTAGGTGTATGTGTAACCTTTTAAGAAATTGTCAAACTTTTCCAAAGTGGTTGTTCCATTTTACATTTCCACCAGCGGTGTGTGGGAGTGCCTGCTCATCCTTGCCTATATTTGGCATGTTCAGTCTCATAGATTTTAGTCATTCTAGTGGATATATAGTAGTATCTTATCGTGGTTATAATTTAAATTTACCTAGTGATTAAATTTGTTGAACATCTTTTTCATATGTGTATTTGCCACTTGTATGTTTTCTTTGAAGTTTTTCAATCTTGTTTGTTTTTAGTTGGATATTATTATTTAGAGTTCTCTGTTCTAGATACAAGTTGTTGTGTGTATATCTTGGGTATGGCTTGCCCTTTTGTTTTTGTAACAGTGCTTTTGAAAAATGATTTAATTTTGATGAAATTCATCATGCCTATTTTTAAAATAATTAGTATCTTTTGTATCCTGTTTAAGAAATATTTGTTAAATCCAAGGCCACTGAGAATTTCTGCAAAGCTTTCCTCCAGAAATTTTATACTGTTTGCTTTCATATTCAGGTCTTTGATCCATTTTGAATTAATTTTTTTATATTGTTTCATGTCTCATTTTGGGGACAGTCATGTTTTGCATATGGCTGTCCATTTGTTCCAGTACCATTTGTTGAAAAGATGATCGTTTCTTCATTGAATTGTCTTGTCACCTTTGTTACAAATCAATTGCCCATTTATGTTTGGGTCTGTTTCTGCACACTCTGTTTCTCTCCTGTTGTGTTGATCTGTGTGTCTGTGTTTTTGCATTGCCACACAGTTTTTTGTAACTCTATAATAATTCTTGATATCAGGTTGTATTAGCCCCAAAACTTCTTTCTCTTTCAATTTGGCTCCGACTTTTCTAGATCCTTTGCATTTCCGTATAAATATTAGAATAAGCTCATTCATTTCCACCAAAAGCCAATTGGGATTTATATTGGGATCATGTTGAACCTGTGCTTCAGTTTGGAAGGTTGACATCTTTACAGTATTGAGGCTTTAATCCTTGAGTGCTAAACATCTCTCCATATACTTAGGTCTTCTTTATTTCTCTTAACATGTTTCATAATTTTTGGTCTATAGATCTTACATATCTTTTAACCAGATTTTCCATATGTAGTTCATATTCTTAATGTAAATTGGATTGCTTTTTAAATCACTATGATTTTTCTTTTCTAGTATATAGAAAAGCAGTTGACATATAGATGATAAGTCTTAAAATTGAGTAGACAGATTCTTCCCACTTATTCTGCTTTTTAGAATTGTTTTAGCTTATTCTAGTTTTGTTGCCTTTTCAGGTAAATTTTAGAAAAATATACCCCCAAATCTATTTTGATAGGAATTGTGTTAAGCCTGTACACTGATTTGGGAGAATTGACATCTTTACTATGCTGAATTTCCCAATATGTGAGCATAGTATGTTTTTCTAATTATTTAGATTTACTTTGATTTCTTTTATTAATATTGTGTAGTTCTCAGCATGAGTCCTGTACTTTTGTTAGAATTTCATTTTTTGAGTGATTGTAAATGGTATTATATTTGTAATTTCATTCAAAATTCAAAATTTGAATTTTGTCAAATGTTCTTTCTGCATTAATATGATCATGTGATATTTTTCTTCTTTAACCTGTTAATGTTATGGATTATTGATTTTTGAATATTCAACTAGCCTGTGCCCCTGGGGTAAATCCTTTGAGCGTGGTGTATAATTCTTCCTTTAATATATTACTGTATTTTATTTGCTAGTATCTTGTTAGGGATTTTTGCATCTGTATTCTTGAGGGATATTGTTCTATCTGTATATAATTATAAAAAGCTTTCCAGATGTTGTTATCAATGTAATACAAGCTTTGTAAAGTGATTTAGGAAGTGTTCTCTTTTCTCTTTTCTAGAAGAGAACTCTTAGTCTCACTGGATAATTCTACCAAACATTAACTGATCTGCTCCTTGAGTGTTTTTCAGGAGTTTTGAAATGTGAATTCAGTTTCCTTAGTAGTTGTAGGACTACTCAAATGTGTTTCCTGTTGGGTGAGTTGTGGCTGTTTGTGTTTTTTGAGGAATCGGTCCATTTTGTCTCAGTTTTCAGTTTTATGTGTATAGAATTATTTATGGTATTCTCTTATTATCCTTTTGAAATACGCAGAGGCTGCAGTGATATCCCGTTTCAATCCTGATATTGGTAATTTGTGTCTTTTCTCATTTTTATTGTTGTCAGTCTTGCTAAAGTTTAGTCAATTTTATTGATCCCGTAAAAGAACCAACTCTTTGCTTCATTTTTTTCTGTTTGTTTTATTTCATTAATTTCTGCTCTTTATTATTTCCTTCCTCTGCTTTCATTATGAATATTTTGTTCTCATTTCTTGAGGTGAAAAGTTAGATTATTGATTTGAGATTTTTCCTTTTTCTTATATATTTATGCATTTATTATAAAATTTTCTCTCTCTGTATTGCTTCAGCTGTGTCTCAAGAAGTTTTCCTTCAGTTTCCTTCAGTGTATTTAAAAAAATTTCCTCTTTGACTCATTTATTATGTAGAAGTGTGTTATTTCTAAGAATTTGGAGAGCCTTCTGTTGTATTTTTATTATTGATTTCTAGTTTGATTTCATTGTGGTCAGAGAAAACTATATGATTTCAGGTTTTTTTTTTTGTCTTTTTAGGGCTGCACCCATGGCATATGGAGGTTCCCAGGCGAGGGGTTGAATCAGGAGCTGTAGCCACTGGCCTACGCCACAGCCACAGCAACACCAGATCTGAGCCGAATCTGTGACCTACACTACAGCTCACAGCAACGCCGGATCCTTAACCCACTGAGCAAGGCCAGGGATTGAACCCGCAACCTCATGGTTCCTAGTCGGATTCGTTTCTGCTGCGCCATGACGGGAACTCCACGATGGGAACTCCACGATGGGAACTCCACGACGGGAACTCTTGATTTCAGTTTTTAAAAATTTGTTGAGGATTATTTTATGGCCCAGGATGTGGTTTTTCACGGTAGATGTATGTTCTTTGAGCACTTGGAAAGAATGTGTATTCTACTGTTGTTGGATGGAGTGTTTTCTAAATGTTATTTAGATATTTTTGGTTGGTGACATTGTTGAGTTCTTTTATATTATTGATGATTTTCCGACTAATTCCATCAGTTGTTGAGAGAGGGGTGTGGAAGTCTCCATCTGCCTCTGTATTTGTCTAGATAATTTCTCCTCTCAGTTCCCTCAGCTGTTGTCTCACATATTTTACCACTATATTTGATGTATACACATTGCTATGTCTTCTTGGTAGATTGTCTCTTTTATCATTATGTAATGTCCCTGTGTATCTTTAGTGATTTTCTTTACTCTGAGGTTCACTTTATCTGATATTAATATGGCTATTAATATGGCCACTGCTTCTTTGTTTTGATTTATGTTTCTGTGTTATATCATTTTATATAATGTTATGTCATTTTCTGTACTTTACTTTTCAACCTGCTGATATTGTTTTTTTTTTTTTCAGTCTTTTGTTATTTTAGGGCCGCACTCGCAGCATGTGGAGGTTCCCAGGCCAGGGGTCTAATTGGAGCTGTAGTTGCTGGCCTATGCCACAGCCACAGCAACGTGGGATCTGAGCCCTGTCTGCAACCTACACCACAGCTCATGGCAACACCGGGTCCTTAACCCACTGAGCAAGGCCAGGGATCGAACCCACAACCTCATGTTTCCTAGTTGGACTCATTAACCACTGAGCCACGACAGGAACTCATGATATTGTTATATTTTAAATTAGTTTCTTACGGTTACATTTAGTTGAGTCATGTTGTTTAATCCACTCTGCCAGTCCCTGTCTTTTAATTGATTTATTTAGATCATTTACCTTTCGTGTAAATATTGATATTTGGGATCTTAAATCTGACATTTTATTTTTTGCTTTTTTTATGTAATATTTTGTTTTCACATCTGTGAGGTATTAGAAATCATATTTTTTCCTAATTATGAAGTTAGTGAATAAAATGCACTGATTGTTCAGTATTAAATATTCCTGATGTCAGTTCATGCAGTGAGCTATTCATTCATCCAGCTTTTAAAGAGACATTTACTGAACCTCTCCTTAGGGCCAGACATTGTCATATGAAACATTATTTTCAGATATTCCTCTTCTCTCTTAGTTCTTTAGTAGTGTATTTGTTTCCTGTGGCTGCTAAGCCAATTGCTACAAACTGGGTGGTTTAAAACAACAGAAATGTGTTCTCTCACAGTTCTGGAAGCCAGAAGTCTGGAATGAGTATCAACTGAATCAAGATCACGGTGTCAGCAGGGCTGGAGGGGAGAGTCTGCCCTTTGACTCTTCCAGCTTCTGGTGGCTGTTGGCATTCTCTGGCCACAAGGCTGCACCACTCCAGCCTCTGCTTTGTGGTTAAAGTGCTTCTTGTTCTGTCATCTTCTCTAAACGTCTCTTTTAAAGATTGAGTTTATACCCTACTTGGATAATCCAGGGTGATCTCTTATCGCATGAGTCTTTTTCAAATTAAGATAACATGTACGGTTTCCAGGAGTACCTTGTAGACATATTTGGAGTGTGGGGGGAGGCACCATTCATCCCACTGCATAATATTTTATCATAATGAAATTTACTATAGATTTTTTTATATGAAGTATGGCAAACTGACAGGTCCCAGGAAATATGAGGTAGAATTTTGAAATAATTGTTTAATAATAGTCTCTCAAGACTTTTAGACTTAAATATGTAGATAGATAATCTTGTTTCAGCATAATTTGAATTTCCCCTTTTTTTATTCTTATCTTTTCTTCATCTTGGCATGGGTCTCCTATTTCCCTCCCTTCTCCTTCTTGATTTTGTCTTTTAAAGTATTCACTTAGGTGTTCCCTTGTGGACTAGCAGGTTAAGGATCTGATGTTGTCACTGCTGTGTTGCAAGTTCAACCTCTGGCCCAGAAACTTTCACATGCTGCAGACTCAGCCAAAAACATAATAAAATGACGTATTCACTCAGAGCGTGAAGAGAATAGTAGAGTGACTGGGCTGAGCCTTGTTTCAGCAGGCTGCCATGCTGCAGCAGGGGAGAAGCCTTTCTTCACAATAGGGCAGCTTCATTTAGTCAGAATATAGAATATGCTGCTTATTAGCAGAACTTACAAAGCTCTGAAGCAAATAAATATTTTTAAAAACCATATTAAGGCCTTACATACGTATAATAACAAATAATTTCATTTGAAGAGTTAAGTACAAATAACTTTAGTTAGGATAAATAAGTATCATGGCATCAGTAATTAACACTTAAATTGATATCCATTATGGATACATGGAATTTCCTTCTGAGGTGCTGCCACATTTACTACCATCTTTTATGTATGTATTTCATGTATGTATTATGTATGTCAAGTACATGTGCAACTTATGCTGCTTAGCTTATGTTTTATTTATTTATTTGTTTTTTTGTCTTTTCTAGGGCTGCACTCGCGGCATATGGAGGTTCCTAGGCTAGGGGTCTAACAGGAGCTGTAGCCACTGGCCTTCCCCAAGCCACAGCAACACGGGATCCGAGCCGTGTCTGGAACCTACACCACAGCTCACGGCAATGCCGGATCCTTAACCCACTGAGCAAGGCCAGGGATCGAACCCGCAACCTCATGGTTCCTAGTCGGATTCGTTAACCACTGAGCCATGACGGGAACTCCATAACTATTCATTATTAAAAGCAGCGATTTTCAAGTTAATCCCTGCTTTTTAAAATGTAAATTAATATTACAAATTTATAATTACAAATTTAAACTTTGTGTTTTTTTGTAAGCGCTGGTCAAGATATCCAAGGAACAAGCGTGATTGCGAATCTTCCATTTCTGATGCGACAGAACCCTGCTGAGACACTTCGGAGGGTCTTGCCAAAAGTTAGAGTAAGTTGTTGTGATATAAGCTTTGAATTTACCATTTTTTTTTTCCCCAAGTAGTATGTTGTCGTTGTCAGGTGAAGATTTCAGAGCTTTTGATGGCTGGTATTTTGTACCCAGTCATTGAATGGAGGAAGTATTATGATAAATGTTTCGAATTCCAGTGAAAATATCTAGGGAAATTAGCTGATGGAAATGGAGAAATCTGGATCTGAAGTTACAAAGATTTCTTTTATCATTTTCTCAGTAGACTCATTATAATAAAGTTAGCTTTGCAGTAGTTCAGATAAAATCTTAGTCTTACAAAATCACAACTATCTTATTTGGTGTTCTCTTGACTTAAATACATGTTAATAGTATTTCTACAACACTGACAATCAGTTTATCTCATAGTCCCAATAATCACCCTGTGGTGACCACAGAAGAGTCATCAGAGATTGAATTGTGACTCTCACAGTTTTAGTTTTGTGTTTAATTCTAAATTCCTTCAGAATTAGTTTCTGTGCTGTAAACAAAGTATTTGATCTACTAGAACTTTCTTTTCTCTATTTAGTATTGTTTATTAATAGATAATACTAAATATTTAATACATGCTATTTATTATTTATTCGTACCATATTCAAAGCTCTGTTCTTTATTAGACTTGAATGAACAGAACAGATGATGTCTCTGTGTCCTCAGGGAGCTTAACCTATTAATGGGGTCAGGAAGGTTCCATACTAATGGAGATTCTGTTTGCTAATAGTTTTAGACTTTTCTTTGGCTTTCTGTCTAGCTTAACTTTTTTGTAATTTTAATGTATATATGTTTAAAATACTGTCATTATTAGCATCTCGTTGGGTTTTATTTTTAGGTATATATAGCATGTTTCCAGTGATTTAGATTTTTACAAGATGCCCACATTTCTGTGCAGGCAATATGAATTTTTTTTTCTTTTTACTGATACAGTGATGAACTCAGAAGATACTTATTTTAGTATTGCATGTAATTCCAAAGTGAATGAAGCTTTTTCATATCTTTTTTTTTTGCCAAATCATTCTGTAATTTCACTGGAATTAAGTCTACACAGTCTAGGTTTAACTTCACATTCAGCTTAGGTGATATTAACTGACCTAGGCTTGTTAACATGTCACCTGCAAGTACCAGTTACACAGTAGTAGACAGGAACAGGTGGTTAGGCCCTCTTGACCAAGAAGGTATTGTACATAAGCAAATTAGCTTTAAAGCTAAAAGTATTGGGCACGCCATACATTCTGTGTTGAGCAGGCTTCATCTGGGTCACAGACAGCATGCTGAAAGTTCCAAGTTTCGTAAAGTAAGAGTAAAAGATGAAGGATAGTTTTAGAGGTCTCTAAATTATTTTGAAAAAATACTTTGCTAATGAGCTCACAGTAAAGTTAATTAGTAACTCCTGAAAAAATCACACACTCATATATTGAGCATATTTATGTGAAGAATCAAATGTCTGCTGAAACTGTATAACGGAGTTACAGAAGATAAGATTTTAAGCTTTTAAAGTAATTAAATTTAATTCATAATTCAGAGGGTTAACTGAATAAATTGATATTAAACTATATACTATTGAATATGTAAGCAAATCTTTACTGATGAATGATTTCTTTTGTTTGTTTGTTTGTTGTTTTTTTTTTTTTGACTTTTAGGGCCGCACCCGGCAGCATATGAAGTTCCCAGACTAGAGGTCGAATCAGAGCTGTAGCTGCCGGCCTACACCACAGCCACAGCGACGCCAGATCTAAGCCGTGTCTTCGACCTACACCACAGCTCATGGCAACGCTGGATTCTTAACCCACTGAGCGAGGCCAGGGATTGAACCCACATCCTTGTGGATACCAGTCAGGTTTGTTTCTGCTGAGCCACAGCGGGAACTCCTTCATTCATTTCTTAAATTAGTCAATAAGCAGCCATTTCTTTATGTCTCTTATTTATCTTGCCCTGTACTAAAAATGGTAGAAAACAGTTCCAGTTAAGACTCTTATCAGGAAGACAAAAAGACTATGGAAAACAAAGAATAAGCATAGGAGAGGATTTAATTGTATGATTCTGACTGTAAAATTGCTGAAGTAAGCAATCAGTTATGGGGGCAATAATAATGACTTCTATAGAGAGTTTAATATAAAATGTAGGTAACTAAACATTTAAGCAACCCCACGTCAAACTATACAACCTAGGTTTTGAGCAAATCATTTGAAGTCATGGTATTCAGATACTGTTAAGATTTATTGGTGCTCATAGCATCTTCTTTAGTTCCGTTTTACTTCTGTGGGTAGTTATTTTTAAGTGATAAAATTATGACAAAAATTGCACATAGCCACTTTATTCACTTTTGCCATGGCTGTAATTTCTCAGTTAATTTTTATAAAAAAAGCAATCTTGTGTCTTAAAGTGAGCATTTAGTAATAATGGCCTTTTCATTCATTCATAAAATATTTACCGAGTACCTCCCATGTGCCAGGCACTGCTCTAAGCTCTGAGAAAATAGAGGTGAACAAAACAGAACTTACCTTCAAGGGAGTTTCCAGAGGGGCCAACAGACATTAAACAAGTGAGTTAGTGTTAAAGAACAGCACAAAGTGACAGGGGAGGGGACGTGTTGTGGTGGCGGTGTTGGGAGAATGGGAGAGCACCAGCTATGCACTGATGGTTAAGGAAGCATCTTGAGGAACTGAAAATTGAAGGGATTGGAGGAAGCAGCCATTTGAGGCGTCAGGAATGAATGGTTCAGGCAGAGAGAGCAGAAAGAGTTTGGTGGAACTGAAAGAGGTAAGCGTGATTGGAATCCAGTGGGTAGCGGTGGATTGTGACTTGAAGAGGGGTTAGAGGGATGGTCAGTGACAGAGCACGCAAGAGTTGTTCTTTTCTTAGGATGGTGGAGAGCTGTTGAAGACTGGAAGCAGGTCAGTGACTTACCACCTTGACACTGTATAAAGATCCTTTTGCTGCTTGTGAGGCGAGTGGGTTGAGCGGGACAGTCAGGAAGCTGCAGCACTAGTCCTCGTGACACGTGAGGGTGGCTTGGATTAGGACAGCTCATTAGGACAACAGAGAGTGGTGGACAGATCCAAGATGGTTTATTGGGGTAGAATAAACTTCGTCGTGGATTGGATGTGGGAAGTGACAGATGACTTCTAGCTTTCTAGCTTGAGCTTCCATATGGTTCTGCTGCTTTTGAGTATCTTGGTTGATAATTTATTAAATCCATGGGGAAAAATAGTTTGAATACTCAGTAATGCTTATCTTCTGTGAATGATTTAGGGAATTTAAAGACATTAATAATAAACGTTTTATGTGAGAAGTTCATTCCCCCGATTCTTTTCATATTTATAGCAGTAGTATAAGCAGCTTTTAGAACTCATGCTGTGTCTTGTCTTTACCTTAAAAGAACATCAGATAAAGTGATGGTGATTTTTCTGGCCTTACATATTACAAAATTTCACCAAATAGAATATTTTTATTTCCGTTTTTTTGTTTTATTGTGTTTGCATTTCATCTTTACAATAATGTATTAAGTGAAAAGTGGTTTTTAAAATAGGTTGCTATTTTCACTGTTTTAGAGATGAAGGAATTTAAGGTTAAAAATAAAATGGCAGAGAATCAAGATTAGAACTGAGCTAATCCATAGTACTTCTACAATTTATTTTCTAAGTTTTATCCATGGTGGATGATGAACAATAGTGCAATTAGGTCACTCATCTCGAGTTTAAATTTAAATGAGAATCCAGAAAGGAAATATTTTGACCTCCATTCCCATCTAGATATGAGACACTTCTAAATAGACAGTTGACCCTCGAACTGCACAGATTTGGACTGCTTGGGCCCATTTATACTTGGGGTTTTTCAATAAATATGTGGTGTAATACTACATGGTCCGAAGGTGGTTGAATATGTGGTTGCAGAACTTAGGCTACAGAGGAAGCACCAACTGTAAAGTTGTGAGTTTTCCATTGAGTGGAGGTGCCCCTAAACCCGCATTGTCCAAGGGTTGACTGTAGCTGTTATATCATTTTATATGATTTAATCCTAGGGTGTCTTTTGAAAGAGGAAACTTTTTTTCCCCTGTTGTTCTTATTTTATTTTTAAATTAAAGTATAGCTGATTTAACAATGTTGTTCCAATTTCTGCTGTACAGCATAGTGATACATATATATACATATATATATTCCTTTTCTTATATTATTTTCCATCATGGTCTGCCCTAGGAGATTGGATATAGTTCCTTGTGCTTTACAGTAGGACCTTGCTTTTTTTTTTTTCCCCTGTGTATTTTATTGATTAAGCTTGAATTCTTTTCTACAATATACTACATTCAATTAATATGAGATGTTAGATTTCACATTTGACTTGAACTTCTGATTGTCTGGAGATGAAAGAATTTGTTTTGTCAGGATAAATGTCTAAAATACTGTGGTCCTTTATAAAATTTAAAACAGTAGTGTATAACTATGTAATGTCAGTGACTCCCTTATAAATGAAGTGCAGAAGGCAAATTTCTACATATTAAGTTATTGAACCTTGTTATTGTTTTCTCACTTATTTGGGGAACCAAAATGGATGGCATAAAATCATCTCTTAGAAAATGTGCAGTGTCAGGAACAGATAAAAATAACTAAAGCTGACATTTCTTGAGGTTTTCCGATGTGTCAAGCATTGTACTCTGTCAAACCTTTTAGACATTTTTATCAGTTCAGATGCTCATGGCGGTTCTGAAAGGGTTATTTGATAAGGAAACAACATAGATGAGTAACTTGCCCAGAGTCACAAATCTAATGAGTGGTACGATTAGGTTTGAGTAGGGTCTGATTCCTGGGTCCTCCCTCTTGGCTGCTACACGGCCTCCTGGTTAGTTAATCTGGACTGCAACAGATGTATTACGTATGATTTTAGTCCCCAAGCCTAGTCATTTCTCATGTGGTTACTGCAGTAGCCTCCTCACTGGACCTGTTGCTTCCACTTTGCTCCCGGGAGTCCATTGAGCCAGACAGATCGTTTATTTGTTTATTTAGGAATAATCTACACCTTATTTTGACAGATAAAACTATATATATATTTAAAATATACACTGTGAAATGATTGCCCCCATCAAATTAATTCATACATCCTCAGCCTCTCACATAGTCAATTTCTTTCTTTAGAGATCTTTTTAAAGCATCAATCCTGTCTTTTCTTCTTGAATGACAACTATTTAAGTGGTGTGTAGGCAGAACAGTGCCCCCCCCCCCAAGATAGATCAAGTCCCAATCCCTGGAACCTAGCAAATGTACCTTATTTAGAAAAAGAGGTTTTGTAGATGTGGTTAAGTATCTTGAGGCGGAGAGATTGCCTGGGTTATCTGAGTAGGCCCTAAATGCCGTCACTGTATCCTTAAAAGAGGAAAGCAGGCATGGAGGAGAAGGCTGTAAGAGGATGGAGGAAGAGTGGCAGTGATGCGGCCACAAGCCAAGGATGCCAGCAACTACCAGAAGCTGGAAGAGACAAGAAACTAAGTCTGCTTAGTGCCTCTGAAGGAGTGTGGCCTTGTCAACCGTTTGATTTGGGCTGAGTGATCCTGATTTAGAACTAATGGCCTCCAGAACTGTGAAAAAACACATTTCTGTTTTTCTAAGCCACTCAGTTTGTGGTGACTTATTATAGCAACCATAGGAGAGTAATATAAGTAACTTATTTCAGATAGAATAAAACTCCTTATCCTGCCCTTAAATGACCCTGCCTAGCTTTCTGACTCATTGGCTGCTGTTCTTTTCTCTTTCTTCTATAAGGGCAGAAGCCTTGTTGGTTTGACTTATCACTGTATCCCCAGAATCTAGAACAGTGATTGGCAAAAACAGGCACTCAGAAATAATTTTAAATGTGCATTGATTGAATTTAATATGCTAAGGCAATAAGTGTCTACCTGAAAGACCTATGACACTTTGGCCTGATCCACTAATGGTGTTCTTGGATGAGAAGTAAAAACATGGTATCAGCGGAGTGATCTACTGCTGACCTATGTTTCTAGAGAGACCTTTTATTTGGAAGGAGTGGGAGAAAGATACATAATAGGAAAAGGATAAAAGAGACCTAATTGATCAATATGAAACTTGATCATTTGAAATCAGATGTGGTCTACCAGTCTTTTGATTCTGAAAAGATTCATTCATTCACCTTTTACTAAGTTTGCACGACTTTATGTTCCTTTATAGAAATAATGGAAAAATATTATGTTTCTCCCAATATGACCATTTGAATATATCTTCTGAATATAGGTAGATTTAAAAAAAATATTTAAAAACTTTTATAGACAGCCTTTACTATGTAAATAAAAATGTTTGTTAATAAAAGCTGAAGTTACCTTTTAAGTTCTGTTTCAGATGGCACAGACAAGTAGATGCCAATAATAACGTGAGGAACACTTAACTGTGAGCCAGGCCCTGTGCTCAGTGCTTTAGACACATCCTTTTTAAACTTTTTATAGCAATGCCATGCCATACATTTGTTCTCATTTGATGGTTGAGAAAATATTGGCTTAAAAATTTAGTGTTTGACTATAATATTTTGTTAAAGCATACGATTATATAGTTTATTCAGTGCACTGAGGAAAAAAGAAACAGTCTTAACTAAAGAATTAAAGAGCACAAGTAGGGGGTACAAACTGCTTTGTTCTTCGGTTTTGCAGTTCAAAATAAAGGTACCTGTCTTCCTCACTGTAGGTGATGTTTTCTGAGATGAGTTAAAAGTTTTGAAAAAAAGCGGAAGGATTTGGCAAAGGCAATAAGCAGAACATGCTGTTCCAGGCTCCCTAGAGATTATAAAAAGCCCACAACAGAGTAGTGCTCTGTTGACAGGCCAAGCATTTGGGGACAGTCTGACGTGAAGGAAAGTGAAGAAGAAAGTGAAATTATTCCTACAGTGTAAGGTTGATGGAAAAAAAAAATCATCAGGGTTAGAACTGATCTTAACAAGGAGTTTTTATGGGATAGGAAGCATAAGATTAGTTAACTTATATTCTTCCAGTTCACTAAGAAAAAGTGATTAGTAATAACCAGAGGAATTAGAGAGCATGGACAGATGACTTAAATGACTCTTTCTTTTGTGGTTTACAGCTCAAAAATAAAAGTACGTGTTGCACAGTGCATTTTGAAAATAATGCCTGTGTTATATCTTTTATGTATATCCCTTTGTGTTTAAGGAAAAAATAGATTAACATGAATTATTTGACAGTTTTAGTAAATTTGATGAAAACACTGACTGCAATATAGTTTTTTTTCTGTGCATATAAAAAAGTTACATAAGCTGATATTCTTAATAGATCTAAAAATATAGCCTTTCAGTAAGATAAATTCTAGTGGAGACCAGTGTTCTCACATGTGCTTAGTCATTCAATCATTGGTTATTTTTATTCTCCCTACGATAAAAATGAGCTGGAACTTCTGAATTTCTTAATTTGAAAGTCTTTTATTTCTGCGATAATGGGATCACCATTATTACTTGAATATTGTTTCTGATTTTATGCAGCTGGATGATACAAAGAGGGTACTTTGCGGATATTTTCATTTACAATCCTTGCCAAACTATAAAACAAAAAAGATGTTCACATATTCCACTGTAATAAAGTTCTATAGTGTTTGATTTAAAACCATATGGATTAACTAGTCTTTTGGCAGTATGGTAAAGTAGATATCCTAGAAAATATTCCAAAATCAGAAAATCTAGAAACTCTAGATAAAGTACAGCAAGGACTTTTTTACATGTATGGTTACGCTTGTAAGAGAGTAAGGATGGTTCAGGGCTCAGAAACAAAACAGTCAGTTCCACTTTTACTTAGGATGTAGATATGTACAAGAAGACAAAACTCAGATTCTAACAACAATGGCTTATACACAAAATTCACATAATTGTAACTTTTCTTGAGCCCAACAAGACTGATTACAAAGCACCCAAGTGAACTGTATTTAAAAGAGCTCTCTGAGGGAAGCTGGGACATGGGGACACTGAATTTTGACAAAAGTATAAGAGGAAGATGTGGCCACCACCTAAAATTGTTAGGAAAAAATCAGCTAAAATTTTGACAAATTTTTAAAGTTTGATTTGTGGGCTCGCATCAGTTTGGAATAACTCAGAGCTCCAGACACAAAGGAACCTTGCACTCTCGAGCTCTTCTCCACAATCCTCCTTTGGTGATGCAGGTGTGACGATGACTGCTGCTGGGGATCAGGGGACACAGCACCGTCCACTTGCTCACAATGACATGCAGGACGTTTTGGCAGAGAGGGAACTATAAAAGGATCAAATGAAAATGCTAGAAATAAAAAGAATGATACCAGAAATGAAGTATTTCTGCGAAGGGCATAGCTGGGGAAAGAATCAGTAAACTTGAAGGTAGAAATTATCTAAACTGAAACACAAAGATAAAAAAATGAAAAAAATAGAAGAGAGCATTTAGTGGCTTTGAAACAGTATAAAGTGATATCATGTATGTGCAGTTAAAAGTCTCAGAATGAGAAAGTCTCAGAATACATACAGGCCAGAGGACTGGAATGTTGTTTTAAAAGTACTGAAAATAAAAAGCAGAAAGCAAAAAAAAAAAGTCAACAAGAAATATATACCTAGTCAAAATATCTTCCAGGGTTGAATGCAAAATTCTGTTGTTTTTAGACAAACAGAAATCAAAATAATTCATTGTATTGGGCTTACACTGCAAGAAAGAGTAAGGGAGGTTCTTTAGGCAGAAGTAATGTAATATCGGAGTTCCCGTCGTGGCCCAGTGGTTAATGAATCCGACTAAGAACCATGAGGTTGCGGGTTCGATCCCTGGCCTTGCTCAGTGGGTTAAGGATCCGGCGTTGCCGTGAGCTGTGGTGTAGGTTGCAGAGGCGGCTCGGATCCCGTGTTGCTCTGGCTGTGGTGTATGCAGGTGGCTATAGCTATTAGACCCCTAGCCGGGGAAATTTCCATATGCTGCGGGTGCGGCTCTAGATAAAGGCAAAAAGACAAAAAAAAAAAAAAAAGAAATAATGCAATATCAGATAGAAACTGGATATACATGAAGAAATGTACAGCTCCAGAAATGGTAAAAATTAGGGTAAATGTAAGTGAAATAATAACATTCTTCCAGGAAATAGAAGAAAAAGAACTTTACAAGTGATTCTGTGAGGCCAGCATTATCTTGATGCCCAAATGAGATGCAAACGTTACAAAAAAAAACCTATAGATGCCTATCTCTCATGAACTTAGATGCAAATAGTAAATCAAATCCAGCAATATCTAAAAGGGATAATACATCATGGCCAATCATGGCTTATCTCAGTAACTTAGGGTGGGTTTAAAGTTCCAGATATAATCAATATAAGTCCTATCAACACACTAAAAACAAGACAAAAAAAATACCACTATCTGATCATCTCAGTAGATTTAGGAAAAGCATTTGTCAAACTCTAACATCATTCTTGGAGAGGGGGAGCCCCAAACTTCAGTATACTAGGAATAGACAGGAGCCTTCTTTGTGAAGAACCTGCAGGTAACATCATACTTCAAGCTGAAAGACTGGATGCTTTCCCCTAAAATTAGGAACAAGTCAAGAGTGTACACTCTCACTATGTTTGTTCGACACTCTACTAGGTATTCTAACCAGTGCAGTAAAGCAACAAAAAAGAGTGAAAGGCCTCCACATTGCAGAGAAAGAAGGAAAACTGTCTTTTCCTATCAGGTAGCATTATCATCTATGTAGGAATCTACAAAAGAAAAATACTTAGAACTATTGAATATAGAAAGGTTGCAGGATACTATATAGATATACAAGTAAATTATATTTCTACACACTAGGAATAAGTAATTGGAAACTGAAGTTTTTCTTAAACAATTAAAGTATAGTAGTACTTAGGGATAAATCTGATAAATGATGTGTTAAGACCTGTATACTGAAGGCTGTAGAACAGTACTGAGAAAAATAGAGAACTAAGTAAATGGAAAGACACACCATATTTAAGGATCAGAAGGCTCAGTACTGTTAAGAATGTCAGTTCTCCTCAGAAAAAAAAATCTGTATATTTAATGCAAAATGAAAAAAATTCCAGCAGGTTAGTTTTTTTTTGTTTTTGGGTTTTTTTTTTTGGTGGGAAATAAGTGAATTCTAAAATTCATATGAAAATGCGAAGGACTTAGAATAGCCAAAACAAATTTGAAGAGGATAAAGTTGGAGGACTTTTATCACCTGATTTTGAGACATAATTTACAGCTATAGCAATAAAGATGTTGTAATTCTGGTATAAAGACAAATCAATTGTACATACGGAGAATTTTTTAAAACGCCCATAGATATGTTCCCAATTGTTTTCTTTCTTTCGCTCTATCTCCTTTCCTTCCTTCCTTCCTTCCTTCCTTCCTTCCTT